>JAODUO010000893.1:40000-110000 GCA_025642075.2 Ridgeia piscesae | reverse complement strand
GTTACTGAACACTTCCGTCTCCCTACAACACAGTGTGTGGTTACTGAACACTTCCGTCTCCCTACAACACAGTGTGTGGTTACTGAACACTTCCGTCTCCCTACAACACAGCGTGTGGTTACTGAACACTTCCGTCTCCCTACAACACAGTGTGTGGTTACTGAACACTTCCGTCTCCCTACAACACAGTGTGTGGTTACTGAACACTTCCGTCTCCCTACAACACAGTGTGTGGTTACTGAACACTTCCGTCTCCCTACAACACAGTGTGTGGTCACTGAACACTTCCGTCTCCCTACAACACAGCGTGTGGTTACTGAACACTTCCGTCTCCCCACAACACAGTGTGTGGTTACTGAACACTTCCGTCTCCCTACAACACAGTGCGTGGTTACTGAACACTTCCGTCTCCCTACAACACAGCGTGTGGTTACTGAACACTTCCGTCTCCCTACAACACAGTGTGTGGTTACTGAACACTTCCGTCTCCCTACAACATAGTGTGTGGTTACTGAACACTTCCGTCTCCCTACAACACAGCGTGTGGTTACTGAACACTTCCGTCTCCCTACAACACAGTGTGTGGTTACTGAACACTTCCGTCTCCCTACAACACAGTGTGTGGTTACTGAACACTTCCGTCTCCCTACAACACAGCGTGTGGTTACTGAACACTTCCGTCTCCCTACAACACAGTGTGTGGTTACTGAACACTTCCGTCTCCCTACAACACAGCGTGTGGTTACTGAACACTTCCGTCTCCCTACAACACAGTGTGTGGTTACTGAACACTTCCGTCTCCCTACAACACAGTGTGTGGTTACTGAACACTTCCATCTCCGTACAACACAGTATGGTTACTGACAAGTTGACGCAGTGTTGTGTTGGGGTAACATGCCATACATCTGTTCATCCAAGTTGTTGGTTTGAGGAAAGCTCACTTCACTTTCCATTTCATCCTTTGAGTTCAAAATATTGGAAATTTGTTGATGAACTTGGAGCATAATAATTAATCAAAAATCTATGAGAACGGAAGTTTTCTGTTGATTTTTTGCAAGAAATATGATAGCATTTGTTCAACCTTGAACAGCTGACAGTGGCTGAAGCATGTTCCTTTTGTATGTTTAATTTTATTGTTCCAACTTGACTTAACCATACTTATATAATATATGACAACGACAATATTTATTTAATACATTGATAAACACATTACAGGGTATATTATTTTATTCTGACTTGAACTGGAACTAAAAATAGTACACAATCAACCTTGAATGCATAAATTTATGGTTTCTTGAGTATTTATATTGGGAATATTGACCTCATCATTCAGAATTGTTCGTTTTTTCTGTACCATTTTAGCTTCACCTTGTGACCGTCTTCAGCGGACTGATTTCATGGTTGTGTCACATGACCTACATCATGTGGCACATGATACAGGTCATGTGACATGACAATGAAAAAGGTTGTAAAATGCGGCCATCTTGAGAGGTAAATATTCCCAATAATATGCAGTACAGACTTACAGTAGATAGAATTGACACCATAATAGTGTGGTTTACCAGAATGTGTGTCTTTAATTCAAAACATAACCCACCTTTCTAGGTCAGCAGCAGCGCCCCCTAGCAACATGCGAAGGCAGTTCAACTCGGGGTCACCAGAGGTCACTGTATCTGCATCAGTTCTGACACCTTTCTCTGCGTAGTCTCTCAGGGCGTTCACAAATTGCCCATCAGTGCTGAAAGAGGGCGAGGGTGGTAAGGAGGGTTTATAGCGGGGGGGGAGGAAGTTGGGAATCTTGGGATGAACAGGAAGGGTGGGGTGTTGCAGTCTGTGTTGTGTGGTTTAAATCATTTCAGTCGGTTCTGAGACTTTTGGAATAGAATGAGATCACCGTGTGTTTATATAACTTCATATACATGTGTCTACGTGAGTATCTGTTCTCTTTGATTACTTCATCATGTACAGTTTTTTTTCTATATTGGTGATTTGTTTTGTAATCTGTTTGAAAATATAACCGACTGACTTAAAATAAACCATTGAATAATTTAACATGTTTAGGGTTTATTGTTTCAGTTTTTGAATTTTGTATTTTATTGGCTGATTTGTTACAATCTGTAATGTTACTAAAAATACGCTCTTAAGCTCTGGAAGAGTCAGCGATTGAGAGAAGAGAATAAATCGAGAGAGGAAGGATTAGAGGGAATAGAGGGTAAAGCAGAGGAGAAATGAGAGAAATGTCAAACTGTGTCTTATCTCTCAAGTCTATACAATTCTCATTTCACCTGTACATTAAAAATATGTTTAATGCACCGACTTGTAAATGCTTACCACAAAGAGGGCTTCTATTTTATATTTTATGGTACTATCAGAGAGAGGCCATCGTGTGCATCAAACAAATGGCAGATTTATTTACGTTGGATTAAATGTCGACTGTTCGTGTAAATATGTTGCCGCTTGCGTATTTTATTGCATCAATCAAGACACACAATTACAACAAATTGTGCAAACGAATTTAAGTAGAAAGAAAGTGGAGGTTATCATATATTTCAAAACTCCATTCCAGACGAATTGCCCGCGGGCACGCAGTGTGACTGGCATCAACTTACTTCGATAACAAGAATAAGTCAGAGTAATTGTCATATAAATTCATATTCAAATATATGTGTTTCAATTAATAAGCTTTGCTTCTTTCGATAAATCAGACAGTTGACAATTTGAATAATTGTGTCTGTTATTCACTCATGTTTCTATAGACTATACAGTCAGGACCACGTACATTGACGTGTCATTGTTACGTTATCGACATTGATACCATGTGTCGACACTGAATTGCTGTTTCGGATGCACATGGTTAACGCAGCTTTGACATGCATTAAATCCACTCTATGTTCACATTACTACATCTATTTAACATTACTAAAGCAATTTGAAGAACACGTAGATTGTACCGAAAGCATTGTGCAATAAAAATGTAAAAAAAGTATATCTCGGGTCATTCACTTGGAGGCGCTGTACGTATGCGTCTTCAGTGGCGCCACATTGTGGATTAATTATCTACTCTGTTTAGAAGCCGATATAGCGGGTGACCACATTTGTCCCACTTTTGAGACATTAATACATCATATAAACAAAGGATAACAAATAAAAAAGTAAATCAAAAATATATAAAAATGCATACATTAAAAGAAACATAAAACAGACAACAACAAAAAATTGTTGGTGTCAGATATATGGTTGTGTTGTGAGTTGAATATTTACATTTTATCAAAATTAATAGTTGCAGTCCCCACAAGCTTAAGCCAACACATGACAGTCAAACATTGGAGTACCTAGCAACATTGAAGGAGGTGAACAGATCTATTGTGTCATCTACAATACAGATGACATATGCTGACCACACATTGGTGTCCAGCTGTCTACAATATAGATGACACATCACACATCCTAATAAAATCCAGTTTTCCTCGAAGTGGTTTATATATCTACATACGAGGCTGGTCAGACCTTTATGCAAGACCAAGGCCATGTGACATTTGGACTGGTAAAGTCCATTTCTGGACTGGTAATCATGTGTGATTGGACAGGTAAAATCAGACGGAAAAAAAAATTCAATTAAGTTGTCATTTATGCATTGAAAGTGGGTGTAATCATGTGTATGTGTGGATTATTATTTATTAATCTTCTGGATTGTACAGTCTAGAAGTAAGAGAAATAACTGAGTACCTGGACAGGTCGAGCTGTGTGAACTGTTGACAGAAGAAGGTACTGATATTGATGGCACTGCGAGCTTTCCTCACGTCCTCCTCCGTCCTCACCGGTACATCTAGGCCAAACTCATCCTCACCTGCAGTGAATGAAGGTCAAGTGAAGGTCAGTTCTTATACAATACAGTTTACAGTCCTGAGGACTGTAAGACGTATTGTACTTTACTCCCTGGCAGACCTGTTCAATTACACACCATCTCAACGTCTCTGGGAAGATGATTCGTACACAAATATCCACCACTGTTTACAGCCAGGTAGTCATTCGTATAACTGAGTGAACTAAAGCAATGCAGCATGAATGAAACTGCCATGTTTCAAAATGGCAGCACAGGATCCAAACCAAGGCTCTCTTAGTCAACAGTGTTAAGCTGCAGCCACTTGCCAATACCACTCATAGCTTTATGTAGAGACCCGTCCACCCGTCATTTGGATGGGTAAAAACGAATATGGACGGGTAGAAATATGGTGGACAGGTTATGGGCGGGTAAAAAAATGAAGGAGCAAAAAAAGGTCTTCCAAAACCATAGATATTGTTAGTTATGCCTTGAAAGTGAGTGAAAATGGTGTCACATGTGTGTTTGTACTCCATTTCAGGTCATCAAACACATTTTTAAAGTTTGTAAACTGGCTTAACAGTTAACATCCATGTGTCCACCAAAACATGTGTGACTGGCAATAATTTGATCCTGCATAAATCCCTGATACCACTGCTTTGTTTGTCCAACCAGAAAGCACGGCAACCAAAGTGTATGGGTGAATGACAAGTGACTGTACATACATACATACTATTAAATACAAACATATATACATACATACTATTAAATAAATACATAGCTTTTTTTAGCTCACTTTAAGACACAGCTTACTTGAGTCTTCCTCCTCTTCTTCTTGAGTGGCCGCTTGACCAGTCACCTGACCTTTGACTTGACTTATGTCTTGACCTTTGACTTGCCCTCCAAGTTGACCTTTGACTTGATTGGAGACTTGACCTTTGGCTTGATTGGAGACTTGACCTTTGGCTTGACTGGTGACCTGATCTCTGACTTGACCCTCGACTTGACCTTTGACCTGACCAGAGCTGGCCGGAACGGGAATCACAAGTGCACAGCACAACCCATTGTTTGTGCCTACGTCGATGTAGCGTGAGATGAGTTGGGATATGTCGGAAAAGGTTCGGTATTCTACGCCTTTATGGGCCTGAAACAAATTAAATTCAATTCACTTTAATGTCCTTAAAAAGGATATTCATTGTACAGCTCATGATCACATCTAAAAATATGTGGTCACATACCAGGACAAGTTCATCACATAACGTCATCATCTGATATAAAACGAAACAACTTTCATTTCGCATCAGCAACATTTCACCCTGCTGAAACGAAAGTCTATTCAAAGCACTTAGTCAAGATTTCCAACACACACTGTCTCGACTTCTCTTGAAAACATTCAGCTGTGCTGGATAACATTTTTGGCAGCCACAAATTTGTTGGCAAACACATGTTAATTCATATACACACAAGTCAGTCGAGATGTGTGATTACGACCTAAAATAAACACATGTGTCACATCCATTTAATTACCCGTCCACAATTGGCTTTACCCAACCAAATGATGGATGGACAGGTATCTACATAAAGATATGTCCATGCTACAACTATAACTATTCTGCAAAGGATATTTACATATATATATATATATATATATATGTATATATATATATTCATGTATGTTTTATATTTTCCTACTATCTGAAATAAAACATTATAATTATCTGTGACCCAAGCTGGAACTGAGACTATGTGAGACTATGTGAGACTATGTGAGACTATGTGAGACTATGTGAGACTATGTGAGACTATGTGAGACTATGTGAGACTATGTGAGACTATGTGAGACTGACCTGGATATAAAGTGTTCCGTCTGTGTTGGTCAGTATCTGGTACTTGTGAACTTTGCTCTTATACAGCAGACACAACACGTGGGCGTCCGAGACAGTCTCGCTCTTACGCACCAAGAAACTCCCATCATCCTTTGCTGCAGTCAGAATCTGGTCCGCCTTGACCCGGGAGATGGCGCCATGGTGGAAGGAGCTCTCAGGAAACATTCCTGTGGATCAGGACTGCTGAGAAGGAGCTCCCTGCGTCTCTCTCAGAAATGTCAACTGTCACTTGCCTGAAATATGCCCAGGAGATGGTAATTTACTTTATTTGCTGCTTGCAAATAGGATGTCATACTCATGTGGCAGAGTGTGGAAGCTCAGTGGAATTGGTTGATACATATGTATATGTATATATATATACTCATTTATATATATATATATATATATATATATATATATATATATATATATATATATATACCTGTGCACCAGCAATCAGAATCGGAAGTGTTTATTGACCCAATAAAAATTATACATAAAGCAATGTTCATACAAATTACATACAGCTCAAATTATAACAATATAACATTAGTACCACTGTGCAGCAAAATAAAAGTTGTTGATGAAAGTGCCAAATTATAGTTGTAACATTTATAAATTATAGTGACTGAATTAGGAGCCCACCAATGTCCTTAAAAACTAAGTAATATTCAGTTCAGTACAAGTGCAAATCTTTTGAGGAGAGGATTTCTGTCACTAGTCCCTCGTTCATTTTTATCATAATTCTTCCTGTATAGGTCAAACAATCACTGATCTTCTTCGTTTTTTCAGATGTCTTGATTTGTATGCAAGTGCCACTCTCTTCGACGTCAAGTCTTCGTTAATGTATATGTGAGCGTCTGGGTGTTCATGGTTGTGGACCTTGAGTTTTTATCAATAATTTACGCGGGCATTCATGTTCCATCAGTTCTTTTTCCGAGTCTGTGTCTTCTCTCTAGATCATTCATACCAAAGTCATTCAACCGGAATCGTACATGATATAATTGATTGTTACATTTGTTGTTTATACATACTGTTTGTTTGTACGATTCCAAAAAAATAAATATTCATTCATTCATTCATAACCCCAGTTTGCGTACAGAATTGATCACCACTTCATTGGTGTTTTTGCCTGCTGCCTCGGCAATGCCAGAGAACCGGAGGTTTGGACGACGTGTATACTGTTCGCATGTGTCCGCCTCGGACTCCAACAAACCCACCTTCTCCTCCAGTGACTGAACTTTTTTGGTGAGCTTGACAGCGTCCTGTCTGTTCCAGCTTCGTCAGTCGAATGCTCAGATTCTGGGCCACAAAGTTTGCAACTTGTTCCGTGAGACCCACCATGAAATGTTTGTCCATCAGCTTAGCGGTCAATCGGTCATCGCTGGCTGGGCTTTCTTGGCGTGATTTCGACCTGGCGTGCATCTTCGACTCCACTGGCGTTGTTTGCTGTCCATGGTAATTGTTTTCAGCCGTGCACGTGCGGGTGCAGCTTGGAAGACAAGTGCGCAAATGTCAATGGCTCTCGCCAATACGCTTCTATTTGCCTGGGCGATAATGTGTGCAAGAAATACTATAAAACACCTTACAACTGAAATGACTTTTTACAGCCGCTAAACTTCTCCTCACTTATCTTATATACATATACCCACATCAGGTTACAAAATAGACTACTTTAAATTCCTGTAAAGATAAAAATTCACAAAACAAAATCTTGCAAAATGTGACATCATCTGCAGTGGCAACGAAGCAATCTAAGGGTTGCAGAAAAAATGAATGGTAAAGGGTTGGGTGGTCTGCCCTTGCAGGAGACTTAGGCAGTTGTTCTTCCTCCTCGTTTCCAGGCTTTCCCAGTGTAGCACCTTTAGCCTGTCATCAACACATCCTGGTGTTCTGTTTGTGTAGTCGCCGCAGCAGAATCTACCAGCTCGTCGCTGTACTCGTTAGTTGGCTGATGTCTTTCTGGAGGTGGGGGTCGCAAGCAGCAGAAGCATGTTCCATTATGGGCCGTACCATGGTGGTGTAGAAACTGGCCTTGACTTTGGTTGAGCAGTCATTGATGTTTCATTGCAGGTCACCAAGGACTCTGTTTGCTTTCCCTGCTGTTATTGCTGTATGGCTTGACCATGTTAGGTGGTCAGTGATTGAGACGTCTACTTGTGTCGTATGTTTGTAGCATTTTTGTTATGGATATCATACGATGTTTCATGGACCAGTTTTGTTTTCTTTGGCATTACTCTGATGGCTGCCCAGCAAACAACGACCCGTGATTTCACATGTTCTGTAAGTGAATTCACGAGTTCAACTGGCTCAATTCACGTGAATTCACCGGATTCTTTGAACAAATTTGGTGTGTCGACATATGTTTACTGTGAAATCACGAGTTTTTCACGTGATGACACATACCAGTGAAACCGTACCAGTTCTGACCCAGTACGACTCGTGTCAAACTCATTTAAAACTCGTGACAACAGGCAGAACACGTGTATTCACGTGAATACACATACTGGTAGAGTGGTACCAATTATGAACCAGTATGACACGTGCCAACTGGTTCAGAAATGGTTCCGTGTTTGCTGGGTGTGCACTTTCCTGGATTAAATTCCATCTGCCAGTCCTTCTCCCACTGTTCCAGTGATGACAGATCTGACTGGAGAGCCTGCTGGTCTCTCTCACTAGTGATGCTCTTAAAGATGAGGCAGTCATCTGCGAACAGCTTTGTACAAGAGGAATTAAACGTACGACATCTGGAAGATCTTTAATGTATGAAAGGAAAGGAAGAGGCCCTAGGATGGTGCCCTGGGGCACTCCCGACATGACATCCGCCTGGGTGGAATGGTTCCCCTCCAGCAGGACCTCCTGCGTTCTGTCAGCCAGAACACATCCTAACCGTACACTAACCCTAAAGTACTAACCTAAGCCCTAACCCAACACTGCTATAACTATCGGAGCCTCAACTGTCTCAACACAATATCACAGAGATACGCATAGCCGCTGCAGATGACGTTCAGTTGCCTGCGAGTTTTGTCCGAGTTTAATTGTTATTGTGAATTTTATTTGTTACAGTCATGTAAGTGATTTTATTTTGTAACCTAATGTCTGTACACGTATATATTTAAGATACGTGACGAGAGGTTTGGCTGCTGTAGATTGCAGTTTTCATAGATAATTATAAGTTAAAAGTAAAGAACTAAAAGATCGCCAGACATCATCAAGGCATGGTGCTGCAGAGTTTTATAGACAGGCACAGCCAGTATGGACATTTAGATTCTAGTCCTACAGTGATTGAAAAAAGGCTAGAGTCTCGCCCTGGCCTAGGCCGCCCGGACTAGACAATTTACTAGACATGTAGTGGAGAGCGTAGACATAGTTTGGTTGACTTATTTTTAGACAGGAGTGGCAACCACTTGAAAGTTGAAATAGCGCATTGCAGAATCTTTGATAGGGTTTATGTGTCAACAATTAAGGGCCCAATTAAGCAAGATATGTCAACGGTAAAAAATATGAATTCCATTAATTGAAAACTTTAACATGACAATATTTGTGCTTACCAGGAAAACGCTTCTTATGTCTGCAAAGTTCACTTCCGTGTTTATTGGGAAGTTAATGATATAACTGCGCATTTAGTATTTAGTTCCGAATCAAATTAACTTCTGCCGACGTAAAGAGGATTTACAACAAAAAAACACGATAGTATTTACTCGTGTATATTTTATTCACCAAAGCATCGATATATTAACAAAATATCGAATTTTGCGATATACGAAAGTAAATTATGTAACGGAGTGTAATGCAGATCTAGGAGGAAAGCCCCCAAAACAACGATGGAGTGGCGTAGGGTCATTTTAACGCGACAGCACGAGCGGAACAAGAAACAGTGTGATGCATTTGTTGGGTTGATACAAGCCCGTAAGTTATCCCCCTTCGGGCTTATGTTTACATCAACAATTTAGTGAGCGCCATCATCGCTGTCAGTCACTGTCAGTGTCATTCACTCAATGGGTACTGTCACACTCACACTGTCACTGACACTGTCCGCGAAATGAGTCAACTAGTCTGTGCCTCTGTAGAGTACGTCATTATCAGTATCTGACCGAGTCTGACAGATATTGCGTCAATGTGTCAGTACGTGACTGAGTGAGATTTTGTCTTTGGAGGACTCGTTTTGAGTGTGCAAGCTACTGACAACTGCTACTTCCCCAGATTCAGAAGCATGCATCAAGCCTCAAGTCAAGGAAATGGAACAGCCTCCTGATCATATTCACTTGTCTTGACTGAGCTTGGCAGTCATAATAGATCATGTCAGCTTTGGGGGCACAGCCTAACCATACCAGTCCACTATTATAAAACAGGGGTTAAGGTTAGGGAGGGAGGGAGGGAGGGAGGGAGGGAGGGAGGGGGAGGGGGAGGGAGGGAGGGAGGGATTATGTCACTCTCGTCCGCTCCATTGTTGAGTATGGCTACATGGGACACACACTTACAAATAAAATACATAAACAACTTGAGGAAATACAAACAAGTGCAGCCAGTTTTCTAAAAGACAAATATGTACTACAACAACAGTTAGTAGTTTAACAAATGTAGTCAAAAAATTAGGTTGGTCCAAACTTTTGGAGAAGAGGACAAACCTGTCTTTATTACTCATGTTCAAAATCGTCTTGAAAATTGCTGTCTCATCCAGAAACATTTGAGTACCTGCAGATAGTTGCACATGCTCAACTCACTAAAACCAATTACAAAATATTTGAGCCAACACTGAAGAATACAGAACATATTCCCCCACACCAATGATGTGGCATTGTGCAGGATTAAATTATTGCCAGTTACACATGTCTTGGTGGACACATGGATGTAAACTGTTAAGCTAGTTAACAAACTTAAAAATGTGTCTGATGACCTGAAATGCACTAACACACACGCGCCGACACCATCTACACTCACTTCTAAGGAATAACTGACAATATCTATTTCTGTTCGTCCACAATAGGTTTTACCCATCCAAATGACTGTTAAAAGTAAGCCCATATTATAATATCGTGATACAGAATACAGTTTTCCACACAACAATGTTAAAATGCATAACTTGAAAGCTCTTTACTCTATGGCAGCATGGCTGGTCTGAATTATGATAACCTTTTCATTTACACAGCCATATTGAATACACCCCTGGTGGTGACCTCTTGACCTTGTGTTCCAGATAACAAGCTGTTTGAGAGTGCAGAAGGTCATCACCTTGCCAACGC
Source organism: Ridgeia piscesae (assembly GCA_025642075.2). Lineage (NCBI taxonomy): Eukaryota > Metazoa > Annelida > Polychaeta > Sabellida > Siboglinidae > Ridgeia > Ridgeia piscesae. The sequence goes on along the minus strand of JAODUO010000893.1, from coordinate 99,072 downwards.
CAAACTCACCGTGGAGCTGGAGCAGCTGAAAAAAGAGAACTTGGAACTGATGGTGAAACTGGAGGCTGGGTAGGTAACCAGAGGAGACAGTATAGATGTATGTAGAGATCTGTCCACCTGTCTCATTTGGACAGGTATAACCCGTTTTGGACAGGTAGGCATTCCAGTGGGTGGGTAGTCGATGGGTTAAATAATGAACAAAAGAAGTTCTATGTGACGGGTGAACAGGTCTACACAAAGTTAGGGTCTTCAGAAATCATATGCGGGTGTATATTGTCAATGAAATTGGCTGTGATGTGTGTTGTGACGTTTTATTTCAGTACATGACACACATCTCGACTGACTTGTGTGTGTGTGAGTTATTATGCATGTGTTGACCAAAACATATTCACAACAGTTTTATCTCACATAACAGCCTCAGAGAGAGACACAAGTCCAGTAGTGTGCCATATGTAGTGGTATATTCGGTTTCTGCTGAATATTTGTTTTGTAATGTGCAGTTTTTATCCGTAGTTGTAGCCATCTTTCAGGAAGGTATTGATGATGTTTTCAAAACCACTTTTTTATCAATCAGATGTAAGCAAAGTGTAAACTTATAATTTCTTACATGAAGTGGACACTGTTGGTTTTGCAGTTTGTTGAAACTCATCACAGCAAAACACACAGAGTGGACAGAGACGCCTCAGACCTTGTTATAAAGATTTGTCTTCTGAAACTAGAATTTGAACAAAACTATGACGAGAATCACATGTTTAGGCGACCATTTTGTTGATCACTTGACAGAATTTGCTGAGCAACCGGGAAACATCAATTATTAAATTGTGTTAAATATTCAGATACTGATTACTGGCTACATTAAAGTAACTATAAATCCTATTGGCCACATGACAATGAAATTGTGTAAAATCGTTGTTCTTAGTTATGGGTGGCAGCGGCACTGAATAACTACCCTGTTGCTCCCAACTATAGGTGACAGTGAACTTGTCTAATCACCCTCTTTCCAAGGGGTGGTGTGATTGTGCAACTGTTCTGTTGTTGCTAGGGGTGGCAGTGGTCAGGGTGACAAGAATATGGCCCAGAAACTTCTGAGTCTGCAGGAAGAACTGACTGACTTCCACAAGAGGAAGGGTGAGGTAAGTTGGAGGTCGTCTACCTGCGACCTCCTGGGTCAGTGTCTTCTCTTTCCACAGCTACAGCCACACCTGTCCACCCGTTCACCTGTCCACCCGTCCACCCGTCCACCCGTTCACCCGTCCACCCGTTCACCTGTTCACCTGTCCACCCGTTCCCCCCTCCACCCGTTCATCCGTCCACCCGTTCATCCGTCCACCCGTCCACCCGTTCACCCGTCCACCCGTTCACCCATCCACCCGTTCATCCGTCCACCCGTTCACCCATTCACCTGTCCACCCGTTCACCCGTCCACCCGTTCACCCGTTCACCCGTTCACCCGTCCACCCGTTCACCCATCCACCCTCCACCCGTTCACCCATCCACCTGTTCACCCGTTCATCTGTCCACCCATCCACCCGTTCACCCATCCACCCGTCCACCCGTTCACCCGTTCACCCATCCACCCGTTCACCCGTTCATCCTTTCACCCATCCACCCGTTCATCCATTCACCCATCCACCCGTTCACCCGTTCATCTGTTCACCCATCCACCCGTTCACCCGTTCACCCATCCACCCGTTCACCCGTCCACCCGTTCACCCGTTCACCCGTTCATCTGTTCACCCGTCCACCCGTTCATCCGTTCACCCATCCACCCGTTCACCCATCCACCCGTACACCCGTTCATCCGTTCACACATCCACCCGTTCACCCGTCCACCCGTTCACCCGTCCACCCGTTCATCCGTTCACCCATCCGCCCGTTCACCCATCCACCCGTTCACCCGTCCACCCGTTCACCCGTTCACCCAGTCCACCCGTTCATCCGTCCACCCGTTCACCCTCCACCCGTTCACCCGTTCACCCGTTCACCCGTCCACCCGTTCACCCATCCACCCGTTCACCCGTTCACCCGTCCACCCGTCACCCGTTCACCCGTTCACCCATCCACCCGTTCATCTGTCCACCCGTCCACCCGTTCACCCGTCCACCCGTTCATCCGTTCACCCGTACACCCGTCCACCCGTTCACCCATCCACCCATTCACCCGTTCACCCGTTCACCCGTCCACCCGTTCACCCGTCCACCCTTCACCCGTTCACCCGTTCATCCGTTCACCCATCCACCCGTTCATCCGTTCACCCGTCCACCCCTTCACCCGTTCATCCGTCCACCGTCATCCGTTCATCCGTTCTATCTGTCACGGCCGTACACCCGTCTCCCAACAGTCTACCATCACCCGTCTCCCTGTTCACCCGTCCACCTGTTCTACCCGCTTCACCCATCCACCCGCTTCAGTCCAAGCTACTGCCCACCCATCCACCCGTCATCCGTCACCCTTCCACCCGCTCACCCTGTTCATCCTGTTCACCTCATCCACCCGTTCACCCGTCATCCGCATCCACCCGTTCACCCGTCCACCCGTTCACCCGTCACCCTTCCACCCGTCACCCGTTCATCCGTCCACCCGTTCATCTCACCCGTTCACCCGTCCACCCGTTCACCCATCCACCCGTTCACCCGTTCATCCGTTCACCCATCCACCCGTTCACCCGTTCCACCCGTTCACCCGTTCACCCATCCACCCGTTCACCCGTCCACCCGTTCACCCGTCTCACCCGTCCACCCGTTCATCCGTCCACCCGTTCACCCATCCACCCGTATCCACCCGTCCACCCGTTCACCCGTCACCCGTTCACCCGTTCACCCGTCCACCCGTTCACCCGTCACCCACACCCGTTCACCCGTTCACCCATCCACCCGTTCACCCGTCCACCCGTCCACCCGTTCACCCATCCACCCGTTCACCCGTTCACCCGTTCACCCGTTCACCCATCCACCCATTCACCCGTTCATCCGTTCACCCGTTCACCCGTCCACCCGTTCATCCGTTCACCCGTCCACCCGTTCACCCATCCACCCGTTCACCCGTTCACCCGTTCACCCGTTCCACCCGTTCACCCATCCACCCGTTCACCCGTCACCCGTCACCCGTTCACCCGTCCACCCGTTCACCCATCCACCCGTTCACCCGTTCATCCGTTCACCCATCCACCCGTTCATCCGTTCACCCGTCCACCCCTCCACCCGTTCATCCGTCCACCCGTTCATCCGTTCATCCGTCCACCCGTTCATCCGTCCACCCGTCCACCCGTTCACCCTCACCCGTTCACCCGTTCACCCATCCACCTGTTCACCCGTTCACCCATCCACCCGTTCACCCGTTCACCCGTTCACCCATCCACCCGTTCATCTGTTCACCCATCCACCCGTTCATCCGTTCACCCGTACACCCGTTCACCCATCCACCCGTTCACCCGTTCATCCGTTCACCCGTACACCCGTTCACCCATCCACCCGTTCACCCATCCACCCGTTCATCCGTTCACCCATCCACCCGTTCATCTGTTCACCCATCCACCCGTTCACCCGTTCATCCGTTCACCCGTACACCCGTTCACCCGTTCACCCGTCCACCCGTTCACCCGTTCATCTGTTCACCCGTCCACCCGTTCATCCGTTCACCCATCCACCCGTTCACCCATCCACCCGTACACCCGTTCATCCGTTCACCCATCCACCCGTTCACCCGTCCACCCGTTCACCCGTCCACCCGTTCATCCGTTCACCCATCCACCCGTTCACCCATCCACCCGTTCACCCGTCCACCCGTGTCACCCGTTCACCCATCCACCTGTTCACCCGTTCACCCATCCACCTGTTCACCCGTTCACCCGTTCACCCGTTCACCCGTTCATCCGTCCACCCGTTCACCCGTTCACCTGTTCACCCGTTCACCCGTCCACCCGTTCACCCGTTCACCCGTTCATCCGTCCACCCGTTCATCCGTCCACCCGTTCACCCGTTCACCCGTTCACCCATCCACCTGTTCACCCGTTCACCCATCCACCTGTTCACCCGTTCACCCATCCACCTGTTCACCCGTTCACCCATCCACCTGTTCACCCGTTCACCCATCCACCCGTTCACCCGTTCATCCGTCCACCCGTTCATCCGTCCACTCGTCCACCCGTCCACCCGTCCACCCGTCCACCCGTCCACCCGTCGTTTGGATAGGCAAAGTTTGTCTTGGACTGGTAAAAATGTTGGTGCACAGATGGACATTTGAGGAGAATTCTTTTAAACTGTTTGTTCTATGTCTGTTTGGATTGGGATGTGTTTATAAGTTGGTTTGACTTAATTGTTTCTGATGGATACTGTAGTGCTCTAGCCTTGTGTGCTTGTGGTTGGTACATGTATAGAAGTGTTTGTGCTTCAGAACTCCCACGAGATCATTGATCTGAACAAGGGAAAATTTTTTAAACCCAAATTTGTTAAAAAAAGAAGGGTGTTTGTGCTTCAGAACTCCCACGAGATCATTGATCTGAACAAGGGAGTACATGTATAGAAGTGTTTGTGCTTCAGAACTCCCACGAGATCATTGATCTGAACAAGGGAGTACATGTATAGAAGTGTTTGTGCTTCAGAACTCCCACGAGATCATTGATCTGAACAAGGGAGTACATGTATAGAAGTGTTTGTGCTTCAGAACTCCCACGAGATCATTGATCTGAACAAGGGAGTACATGTATAGAAGTGTTTGTGCTTCAGAACTCCCAGGAGATCATTGATCTGAACAAGGGAGTACATGTATAGAAGTGTTTGTGCTTCAGAACTCCCAGGAGATCATTGATCTGAACAAGGGAGTACATGTATAGAAGTGTTTGTGCTTCAGAACTCCCACGAGATCATTGATCTGAACAAGGCAGTACATAGAAATGTTTGTGCTTCAGAACTCCCAGGAGATCATTGATCTGAACAAGGGAGTACATGTATAGAAGTGTTTGTGCTTCAGAACTCCCACGAGATCATTGATCTGAACAAGGCAGTACATAGAAATGTTTGTGCTTCAGAACTCCCAGGAGATCATTGATCTGAACAAGGGAGTACATGTATAGAAGTGTTTGTGCTTCAGAACTCCCAGGAGATCATTGATCTGAACAAGGGAGTACATGTATAGAAGTGTTTGTGCTTCAGAACTCCCAGGAGATCATTGATCTGAACAAGGCAGTACATGTATAGAAGTGTTTGTGCTTCAGAACTCCCAGGAGATCATTGATCTGAACAAGGGAGTACATGTATAGAAGTGTTTGTGCTTCAGAACTCCCACGAGATCATTGATCTGAACAAGGGAGTACATGTATAGAAGTGTTTGTGCTTCAGAACTCCCACGAGATCATTGATCTGAACAAGGGAGTACATGTATAGAAGTGTTTGTGCTTCAGAACTCCCAGGAGATCATTGATCTGAACAAGGGAGTACATGTATAGAAGTGTTTGTGCTTCAGAACTCCCAGGAGATCATTGATCTGAACAAGGGAGTACATGTATAGAAGTGTTTGTGCTTCAGAACTCCCAGGAGATCATTGATCTGAACAAGGGAGTACATGTATAGAAGTGTTTGTGCTTCAGAACTCCCAGGAGATCATTGATCTGAACAAGGGAGTACATGTATAGAAGTGTTTGTGCTTCAGAACTCCCAGGAGATCATTGATCTGAACAAGGGAGTACATGTATAGAAGTGTTTGTGCTTCAGAACTCCCAGGAGATCATTGATCCGGGTCCACCGTTAAAATGTTTGTCCAAAACTCCCACGCGCCCACCCGTCTGAACAGGGGTCCACCGTCCACCCGTGTTTGGTTTAGACCCAAAGTTTGTCTGAGGGAACGGGTATAGAATGTTTGTGCTTCAAAATGGAAACATTTTAAAAGGAGTACATGTTAAAGTGTTTGTTCTTGAACTGGGTTTGGGATTGGGATACTGTTTATAAGTTTGTTTAAAACTCCAAGATCATTTCTGATGGATACTGTAGTGTTTTTTAGAACTTGGAGTGCTTGTGGTTGGTACATGTATAGAAGTGTTTGTGCTTCAGAACTCCCAGGAGATCATTGATCTGAACAAGGGAGTACATGTATAGAAGTGTTTGTGCTTCAGAACTCCCAGGAGATCATTGATCTGAACAAGGGAGTACATGTATAGAAGTGTTTGTGCTTCAGAACTCCCAGGAGATCATTGATCTGAACAAGGGAGTACATGTATAGAAGTGTTTGTGCTTCAGAACTCCCAGGAGATCATTGATCTGAACAAGGGAGTACATGTATAGAAGTGTTTGTGCTTCAGAACTCCCAGGAGATCATTGATCTGAACAAGGGAGTACATGTATAGAAGTGTTTGTGCTTCAGAACTCCCAGGAGATCATTGATCTGAACAAGGGAGTACATGTATAGAAGTGTTTGTGCTTCAGAACTCCCAGGAGATCATTGATCTGAACAAGGGAGTACATGTATAGAAGTGTTTGTGCTTCAGAACTCCCAGGAGATCATTGATCTGAACAAGGGAGTACATGTATAGAAGTGTTTGTGCTTCAGAACTCCCAGGAGATCATTGATCTGAACAAGGCAGTACTTTATAAATGTTTGTGCTTCAGAACTCCCAGGAGATCATTGATCTGAACAAGGGAGTACATGTATAGAAGTGTTTGTGCTTCAGAACTCCCAGGAGATCATTGATCTGAACAAGGGAGTACTTTATAAATGTTTGTGCTTCAGAACTCCCAGGAGATCATTGATCTGAACAAGGGAGTACATGTATAGAAGTGTTTGTGCTTCAGAACTCCCAGGAGATCATTGATCTGAACAAGGGAGTACATGTATAGAAGTGTTTGTGCTTCAGAACTCCCAGGAGATCATTGATCTGAACAAGGGAGTACATGTATAGAAGTGTTTGTGCTTCAGAACTCCCAGGAGATCATTGATCTGAACAAGGGAGTACATGTATAGAAGTGTTTGTGCTTCAGAACTCCCAGGAGATCATTGATCTGAACATGGGAGTACATGTATAGAAGTGTTTGTGCTTCAGAACTCCCAGGAGATCATTGATCTGAACAAGGGAGTACATGTATAGAAGTGTTTGTGCTTCAGAACTCCCAGGAGATCATTGATCTGAACAAGGGAGTACATGTATAGAAGTGTTTGTGCTTCAGAACTCCCAGGAGATCATTGATCTGAACAAGGGAGTACATGTATAGAAGTGTTTGTGCTTCAGAACTCCCAGGAGATCATTGATCTGAACAAGGGAGTACATGTATAGAAGTGTTTGTGCTTCAGAACTCCCAGGAGATCATTGATCTGAACAAGGCAGTACATGTATAGAAGTGTTTGTGCTTCAGAACTCCCAGGAGATCATTGATCTGAACAAGGCGGTGCAGGAGAAGGAGAAGGAACTAGTGGCAAAGGAACAGAAGTAAGTCAACCTCATTATAGGTGTCACATTGGTCAAAAGGTTCAGGTCAGCCTGAATACTAGAGGACAGTGGTCAAGTGTCTAGAAGCCTGGACTGTCTTTGAGAGGAAGTGAGTTTAAATCCTGGTTTAAATGGTGATACGGTGTTGATTTCAACTACCGTGTCAATGGGCAACTTTGTTCACCCTGTACCTTATCTGTATCTAGCAAAAAAGACACACGCAATACTCTAGTCACATACATGGCTATCCATGTCAGGATCTACCCTCTGAATGATCTGATGTGTCCATTCAGGATCCATCCTAACAGTGGTGTCATTTCCCCATCAGGATCTACCCTCTGAATGATCTGATGCTGTCCATTCAGGATCCATCACATCCTTTCTTTTTCAGGATCCTCGAGCTGGAGACGTCAATCAAGCAGTTGAACGAAGCGAACGAGAACATGGAACAGAACCTGATAGAAGCCACCACAGCGAATCAGGTTAGTGGCCAGGGCAGGAGGACACATGGACACTGTGACCTCCTCAAGCTACAGTGTAGCTATGGATGGATGAGAGTGATTGATTGATTGATTGATTGATTGATTGATTGATTGATTGATTGATTGATTGATTGATTGATTGATGATTGATTGATTGTGATTGATTGATTGATTGAGTGAGTGAGTGAGTGAGTGAGTGAGTGAGTGCGTGCGTGCGTGCGTGCGTGCGTGCGTGCGTGCGTGCGTGCGTGCGTGCGTGCGTGCGTGCGTGCGTGCGTGCGTGCGTGACTTCATTACCTAAATATACATACAATATACAAGAGTGTGTGCATTGTATAAATGTGCACACGTAATACACAGGGATTTTTCAGTCGTAGAAACACTGTTGTTTACCATGATCATTCTTGCCAGACACACACTGCTGTTTACTATCAACAAGCCCCCCATCAACCTACAATGTAGCTAGTTTCGTAGAAGAGGCTTTACTGCCCTTCATCTCAGTATATTATAGGTGTTGGGGGTGATCAACAGGCCTTCACCCCTGTGTGTTATAGGTTCTGGGAGATGGTCAACTGGCCTTCAACTCTGCGTGTTGTAGGTTCTGGGAGATGGTCAACTGGCCTTCACCTATGTGTGTTGTAGGTTCTGGGAGATGGTCAACTGGCCTTCACCTATGTGTGTTGTAGGTTCTGGGAGATGGTCAACTGGCCTTCAACTCTGCGTGTTGTAGGTTCTGGGAGATGGTCAACTGGCCTTCACCTCTGTGTGTTGTAGGTTCTGGGAGATGGTCAACTGGCCTTCACCTATGTGTGTTGTAGGTTCTGGGAGATGGTCAACTGGCCTTCACCTATGTGTGTTGTAGGTTCTGGGAGATGGTCAACTGGCCTTCACCTATGTGTGTTGTAGGTTCTGGGAGATGGTCAACTGGCCTTCACCTATGTGTGTTGTAGGTTCTGGGAGATGGTCAACTGGCCTTCAACTCTGCGTGTTGTAGGTTCTGGGAGATGGTCAACTGGCCTTCACCTCTGTGTGTTGTAGGTTCTGGGAGATGGTCAACTGGCCTTCACCTATGTGTGTTGTAGGTTCTGGGAGATGGTCAACTGGCCTTCACCTATGTGTGTTGTAGGTTCTGGGAGATGGTCAACTGGCCTTCACCTATGTGTGTTGTAGGTTCTGGGAGATGGTCAACTGGCCTTCACCTATGTGTGTTGTAGGTGCTGGGAGATGATCAACTGGCCTTCAACTCTGCGTGTTGTAGGTTCTGGGAGATGGTCAACTGGCCTTCACCTCTGTGTGTTGTAGGTGCTGGGAGATGAGCAGCAGGCCCTGCAACTGGCCTTCACCTCCCTGGAGTGTAAGTTCCGTAAGCTGCAGGAGGAGAACAATGACCTGGTGTCGCGGTGGATGGCCCTCAAGTCACGTGACGCGGACAAGATGAACGCAGAGAACGACAAAGTGCTGGAGCAGAAGAACCTGAAGATGCAGAAGGAGCTGGCTGAGGCAGCGCGGGAACAGGTCAACATCACAGCCCCCACAGGGTACATACATGTGACTGGTTTATCACCCCCCCACAGGGTACATACATGTGACTGTTTTATCACACCCCCCCACAGGGTACATACATGTGACTGTTTTATCACACCCCCCACAGGGTACATACATGTGACTGTATTATCACCCACAGGGTACATACATGTGACTGTTTTATCACCCCCCCCACAGGGTACATACATGTGACTGTTTTATCACCCCCCCACAGGGTACGTACATGTGACTGCTTTATCACCCCCCCAGGGTACATACATTTGACTGTTTTATCACACCCTCCACAGGGTACACACATGTGACTGTTTTATCACCCCCCCACAGGGTACATACATGTGACTGTTTTATCACACCCCCCACAGGGTACATACATGTGACTGTTTTATCACCCCCCACAGGGTACATACATGTGACTGTTTTATCACCCCCCCACAGGGTACTTACACGTGACTGTTTTATCACCCCCCCACAGGGTACGTACATGTGACTGCTTTATCACCCCCCCAGGGTACATACATTTGACTGTTTTATCACACCCTCCACAGGGTACACACATGTGACTGTTTTATCACACCCCCCACAGGGTACATACATGTGACTGTTTTATCACCCCCCCACAGGGTACATACATGTGACTGTTTTATCACACCCCCCACAGGGTACATACATGTGACTGTTTTATCACACCCCCACAGGGTACATACATGTGACTGTTTTATCACACCCCCACAGGGTACATACATGTGACTGTTTTATCACACCCCCACAGGGTACATACATGTGACTGTTTTATCACACCCCCACAGGGTACATACATGTGACTGTTTTATCACACCCCCACAGGGTACATACATGTGACTGTTTTATCACCCCCCACAGGGTACATACAGTGACTGTTTTATCACCCCCCACAGGGTACATACATGTGACTGTTTTATCACCCCCCCCACAGGGTACATACATGTGACTGTTTTATCACCCCCCACAGGGTACATACATGTGACTGTTTTATCACACCCCCACAGGGTACATACATGTGACTGTTTTATCACACCCCTCACAGGGTACATACATGTGACTGTTTTATCACACCCCCCACAGGGTACATACATGTGACTGTTTTATCACACCCCCACAGGGTACATACATGTGACTGTTTTATCACCCCCCACAGGGTACATACATGTGACTGTTTTATCACCCCCCACAGGGTACATACATGTGACTGTTTTATCACCCCCCCACAGGGTACATACATGTGACTGTTTTATCACACCCCTCACAGGGTACATACATGTGACTGTTTTATCACCCCCCACAGGGTACATACATGTGACTGTTTTATCACACCCCCACAGGGTACATACATGTGACTGTTTTATCACCCCCCCACAGGGTACATACATGTGACTGTTTTATCACAACCCCCACAGGGTACATACATGTGACTGTTTTATTTACCCAGTGAATATGTTGAGTTTGACTTGAAACGTCCTAGCCTCGGTTACCCTGACTCCGTGAAGTGGCAGCACTTTTCAGCCCCTCAACTCTGCCTGGGGCATTAATGGGCAAGTTGTAACCGCCGGGGCGGCCTTACTCCAGATTAGGGAGAGACGCTGATTGGTTCTCATGCTGAATTTGAAATAACAAATTAAATAACAGTACTTTTTTTATCAGATAATCCTGTAGTATAAAAACTATTAAAAATTAAACTTATGCTAACACAAAAAATATATACAAATAAAAATTTGCAGTTGTTTATAAAATAGGAATTACGGCAGGATTAACTAGTATGCGTGAGGTGGCAGCATTGCCCAACACGGATAATATTCAAAAGCAGGCAAAATCACCAGGCTGTCTTCTCGGCGTAGTTACGACCGACAGTCGATTAAGCGAGACTAACAACATCATGAGCTTTTCATTTAAGGGGAGCCTCAACTCTAACAATTTAATTTTGTTAATTTTGGGATGTTCTGATAGTGAAGATGGTGCACATGACTTGTTATAGTTGACACATTTATACATTTAATGTATTCAGTTTAATGTCAAACATCCACAGATGTTTTAATTACAATCCTTCTTTCGCCATTTCGGGTGTCATCATTTTCCCATAGTTAAACATGTTGAACACAATTAACTTTTTTGGAAACATTAAGCATAGAGACCCGCAGATGAAATTATGTTTTGTTGTGAAAAATACCAAAATATTTGTGTGCCGCATCACAATAATTTTGTGTGTTGACGTTGAATGAAGATCACTTCCAAGACAGTTGCTTACCTGAAAATTACTTTGATCATGTGTCAAACGTGTTGATGTCAAGTAACCACAGGCATAATGAAGTCTGATGACATTTCCCAAAAACATTTTATTCAAAATTTTCGTATAAAAAAGGATATCAATGCAAGTAATCATGCGACCCAACAACTATTTTCACTGTTGCATTCAGCATAATATAAACAAAACTCATGAACAGTTTGAAAGAGAAATGTTGTTACCAAAAAACTACTTTTTTCTGTACAAAATAATAATAACATTTAACATCTTTAAAAATGCTCTGTTCATTGTTAGTACAATATTTACTAAATGTTTACCAACGATTTCTATGTGTGAATGTTTACTATATGTTTACCAACGATTACAATGTGTGAATGTGTACTGAATGTTTACCAATGATTACAATGTGTGAATGTGTACTGAATGTTTACCAACGATTACAATGTGTGAATGGGTACTGAATGTTTACCAACGATTACAATGTGTGAATGCATAATGAATGTTTACCAACGATTACAAGGTGTGAATGCGTAATGAATGTTTACCAACGATTACAAGGTGTGAATGTGTACTGAATGTTTACCAACGATTACAAGGTGTGAATGCGTAATGAATGTTTACCAACGATTACAAGGTGTGAATGTGTACTGAATGTTTACCAACGATTACAAGGTGTGGATGCATATTGAATGTTTACCAACGATTACAAGGTGTGAATGCGTAATGAATGTTTACCAACGATTACAAGTGTGAATGGTACTGAATGTTTACCAACGATTACAAGGTGTGAATGCGTAATGAATGTTTACCAACGATTACAAGGTGTGAATGCGTAATGAATGTTTACCAACGATTACAAGGTGTGGATGCATATTGAATGTTTACCAACGATTACAAGGTGTGCATGCGTATTGAATGTTTACCAACGATTACAAGGTGTGGATGTATATTGAATGTTTACCAATGATTACAAGGTGTGCATGCGTATTGAATGTTTACCAACGATTACAAGGTGTGAATGTTTATGATATGTTTACCAATGATTACAAGGTGTGAATGTTTATGATATGTTTACCAATGATTACAAGGTGTGAATGTTTACTATGTGTTTACCAACGATTACAAGGTGTGCATGCGTATTGAATGTTTACCAACGATTACAAGTTGTGGATGCATATTGAATGTTTACCAACGATTACAAGGTGTGGATGCATATTGAATGTTTACCAACGATTACAAGGTGTGGATGCATATTGAATGTTTACCAATGATTACAAGGTGTGCATGCGTATTGAATGTTTACCAACGATTACAAGGTGTGAATGTTTATGATATGTTTACCAATGATTACAAGGTGTGAATGTTTATGATATGTTTACCAATGATTACAAGGTGTGAATGTTTACTATGTGTTTACCAACGATTACAAGGTGTGCATGCGTATTGAATGTTTACCAACGATTACAAGGTGTGGATGCATATTGAATGTTTACCAACGATTACAAGGTGTGGATGCATATTGAATGTTTACCAACGATTACAAGGTGTGGATGCGTATTGAATGTTTACCAATGATTACAAGGTGTGGATGCATTTTGAATGTTTACCAACAATTACAAGGTGTGAATGTGCACTGAATGTTTACAACAATTTTAAGGTGTGAATGCATACTGAATTTTTAAATGTTTTACCAACGATTACAAGGTGTCACATGGTATTGTCAGCAGGGACAACATGGGAGCTTTGGGGACACCAACTGCCTGCTCTTTTGTCGTCACTGTGCCTAGTAGGGCCATCAACACCCTGGTGAGTGCAGCCACACTAGAATATTGTCACATCATCACAGTGGGACACAGTCTCACTCATCATCACAGTGTGACATTCTCAGTCATCATCACAATGGACAAATTCTCAGTCATCATCACAATGGACAAATTCTCAGTCATCATCACTGGACAAATTCTCAGTATATCACATGGACAAATTCTCAGTCATCATCACAGTGGACACATTCTCAGTCATCATCACAATGGACAAATTCTCACTCATCATCACAGTGGACACATTCTCAGTCATCATCACAATGGACAAATTCTCAGTCATCATCACAGTGGACACATTCTCAGTCATCATCACAGTGGACACAGTCTCACTCATCATCACAATGGACAAATTCTCAGTCATCATCACAATGGACAAATTCTCAGTCATCATCACAATGGACAAATTCTCAGTCATCATCACAGTGGACACATTCTCACTCATCATCACAATGGACACATTCTCATCATCATCACAGTGGACACATTCTCACTCATCATCACAATGGACACATTCTCACTCATCATCACAGTGGACACATTCTCACTCATCATCACAATGGACACATTCTCACTCATCATCACAATGGACACATTCTCACTCATCATCACAATGGACACATTCTCACTCATCATCACAGTGGACAAATTCTCACTCATCATCACAATGGACAAATTCTCACTCATCATCACAATGGACACATTCTCAGTCATCATCACAGTGGACACATTCTCACTCATCATCACAGTGGACACATTCTCACTCATCATCACAATGGACACATTCTCACTCATCATCACAATGGACACATTCTCACTCATCATCACAGTGGACAAATTCTCACTCATCATCACAGTGGACACATTCTCACTCATCATCACAATGGACACATTCTCACTCATCATCACAGTGGACACATTCTCACTCATCATCACAATGGACACATTCTCACTCATCATCACAATGGACACATTCTCAGTCATCATCACAGTGGACAAATTCTCAGTCATCATCACAGTGGACACATTCTCACTCATCATCACAGTGGACACATTCTCACTCATCATCACAGTGGACACATTCTCAGTCATCATCACAGTGGACAAATTCTCAGTCATCATCACAATGGACAAATCTCAGTCATCATCACAGTGGACACATTCTCACTCATCATCACAGTGGACACATTCTCACTCATCATCACAATGGACACATTCTCACTCATCATCACAATGGACACATTCTCACTCATCATCACAATGGACACATTCTCAGTCATCATCACAGTGGACACATTCTCACTCATCATCACAGTGGACAAATTCTCAGTCATCATCACAGTGGACAAATTCTCAGTCATCATCACAATGGACAAAGTCTCAGTCATCATCACAGTGGACACATTCTCACTCATCATCACAGTGGACAAATTCTCAGTCATCATCACAATGGACAAATTCTCAGTCATCATCACAATGGACAAATTCTCAGTCATCATCACAGTGGACAAATTCTCACTCATCATCACAGTGGACACATTCTCACTCATCATTACAATGGACACATTCTCAGTCATCATCACAATGGACAAATTCTCAGTCATCATCACAGTGGACACATTCTCACTCATCATCACAGTGGACACATTCTCACTCATCATCACAATGGACACATTCTCACTCATCATCACAATGGACACATTCTCACTCATCATCACAATGGACACATTCTCACTCATCATCACAATGGACACATTCTCACTCATCATCACAATGGACAAATTCTCAGTCATCATCACAGTGGACAAATTCTCACTCATCATCACAGTGGACACATTCTCACTCATCATCACAATGGACAAATTCTCAGTCATCATCACAATGGACAAATTCTCAGTCATCATCACAGTGGACACATTCTCACTCATCATCACAGTGGACACATTCTCACTCATCATCACAATGGACACATTCTCACTCATCATCACAATGGACACATTCTCACTCATCATCACAATGGACACATTCTCAGTCATCATCACAGTGGACACATTCTCACTCATCATCACAGTGGACAAATTCTCAGTCATCATCACAGTGGACAAATTCTCAGTCATCATCACAGTGGACACATTCTCACTCATCATCACAGTGGACACATTCTCACTCATCATCACAGTGGACACATTCTCAGTCATCATCACAGTGGACACATTCTCACTCATCATCACAGTGGACAAATTCTCACTCATCATCACAATGGACACATTCTCACTCATCATCACAGTGGACACATTCTCACTCATCATCACAGTGGACAAATTCTCACTCATCATCACAATGGACAAATTCTCAGTCATCATCACAGTGGACAAATTCTCAGTCATCATCACAATGGACAAATTCTCAGTCATCATCACAGTGGACACATTCTCACTCATCATCACAGTGGACACATTCTCACTCATCATCACAATGGACACATTCTCACTCATCATCACAATGGACACATTCTCACTCATCATCACAGTGGACACATTCTCACTCATCATCACAATGGACACATTCTCACTCATCATCACAATGGACACATTCTCAGTCATCATCACAGTGGACACATTCTCACTCATCATCACAGTGGACAAATTCTCAGTCATCATCACAGTGGACAAATTCTCAGTCATCATCACAATGGACAAATTCTCAGTCATCATCACAATGGACAAATTCTCAGTCATCATCACAGTGGACAAATTCTCAGTCATCATCACAATGGACAAATTCTCAGTCATCATCACAGTGGACACATTCTCAGTCATCATCACAATGGACAAATTCTCACTCATCATCACAGTGGACACATTCTCAGTCATCATCACAATGGACACATTCTCACTCATCATCACAGTGGACAAATTCTCAGTCATCATCACAATGGACAAATTCTCACTCGTCATCACAGTGGACAAATTCTCAGTCATCATCACAGTGGACAAATTCTCACTCGTCATCACAATGAGACACACCCTCCAGCATGTCACTCCCTCCAACCTTCCACTTCCAATAAATACTAAATGTGTTATACTAAAAAGGATATTGCTGGTGCTATTGATAACAAGTACGTAATTTACTGGTTTACTTAATTACTTTAATAATTTACTAAGTTTTAACCAGGAAATTCATGATGGGGATGTGATCGTATACAATCAATAGTTTTAAGGAGGTAAACAATGGGGATGTGATCACATACGCTCAATATCTTTCAGGAGGATAACAATGGGGATGTGATCACATACACTCAGAATCTTTCAGGTGGATAACAATGGGGATGTGATCACATACACTCAGAATCTTTCAGGTGGATAACAATGGGGATGTGATCACATACACTCATTATCTTTCATGAGGCTAACATTGGGGATGTGATCACATACACTCAATATCGTTCAGGAGAATAACAATGGGGATGTGATCACATACACTCAATAGCTTTCAGGATGATAACAATGGGGATGTGATCACATACACTCAATATCTTTCAGGAGAATAACAATGGGGATGTGATCACATACACTCAATATCTTTCAGGAGAATAACAATGGGGATGTGATCACATACACTCAATATCTTTCAGGAGGATAACAATGGGGTTGTGATCACATACATTCAATATCTTTCAGGAGAATAACAATGGGGATGTGATCCCATACACTCAATATCTTTCAGGAGGATAACAATGGGGATGTGATCATATATATACTCAATATATTTCAGGAAGCTCACGCTGGGAATATGATCACATACACTCAATATCTTTTAGGAGGATAACAATGGGGATGTGATCATATACACTCAATATCTTTCAGGAGGATAACAATGGGGATGTGATCACATACACTCAATATATTGCAGGAAGCTCACGATGGGGATGTGATCACATACACTCAATATCTTTCAGGAGGCTAACAATGGGGATGTGATCACATACACTCAATATCTTTCAGGAGAATAACAATGGGGATGTGATCACATACACTCAATATCTTTCAGGAGGCTAACAATGGGGATGTGATCACATACACTCAATATCTTTCAGGAGAATAACAATGGGGATGTGATCACATACACTCAATATCTTTCAGGAGAATAACAATGGGGTTGTGATCACATACATTCAATATCTTTCAGGAGAATAACAATGGGGATGTGATCCCATACACTCAATATCTTTCAGGAGGATAACAATGGGGATGTGATCATATATACTCAATATATTTCAGGAAGCTCACGCTGGGAATATGATCACATACACTCAATATCTTTCAGGAGGATAACAATGGGGATGTGATCATATACACTCAATATCTTTCAGGAGGATAACAATGGGGATGTGATCACATACACTCAATATATTGCAGGAAGCTCACGATGGGGATGTGATCACATACACTCAATATCTTTCAGGAGGCTAACAATGGGGATGTGATCACATACACTCAATATCTTTCAGGAGGATAACAATGGGGTTGTGATCACATACACTCAATATCTTTCAGTAGGCTCACAGTGGGGATGTGATCACATACACTCAATATATTTCAGGAAGCTCACGATGGGGATGTGATCACATACACTCAATATCTTTCAGGAGGCTAACAATGGGGATGTGATCACATACACTCAATATCTTTCAGGAGAATAACAATGGGGATGTGATCACATACACTCAATATCTTTCAGGAGGATAACAATGGGGATGTGATCACATACACTCAATATCTTTCAGGAGAATAACAATGGGGATGTGATCCCATACACTCGATATCTTTCAGGAGAATAACAATGGGGATGTGATCCCATACACTCGATATCTTTCAGGAGGATAACAATGGGGATGTGATCACATACACTCAATATCTTTCAGGAGATAACAATGGGGATGTGATCACATACACTCAATATCTTTCAGGAGAATAACAATGGGGATGTGATCACATACACTCAATATCTTTCAGGAGTATAACAATGGGGATGTGATCATATACACTCATTATCTTTCAGGAGGCTAACAGTGGGGATGTGATCACATATGCTCAATATCTTTCATGAGAATAACAATGGGGATGTGATCACATACACTCGATATCTTTCAGGAGGATAACAATGGGGATGTGATCACATACACTCAATATCTTTCAGGAGAATAACCATGGGGATGTGATCACATACACTCAATATCTTTCAGGAGGATAACAATGGGGTTGTGATCACATACACTCAATATCTTTCAGGAGAATAACAATGGGGATGTGATCCCATGCACTCAATATCTTTCAGGAGGATAACAATGGGGATGTGATCACATACACTCAATATCTTTCAGGAGAATAACAATGGGGATGTGATCACATACACTCAATATCTTTCAGTAAGCTCACAATGGGGATGTGATCACATACATGCAATATCTTTCAGTAGGCTCACAGTGGGGAGGTGATCACATACACTCAATATCTTTCAGGAGGATAACAATGGGGATGTGATCACATACACTCAACATATTTCAGGAGACTAACAATGGGGATGTGATCACATACACTCAATATCTTTCAGGAGGCTAACAATGGGGATGTGATCACATACACTCAATATCTTTCAGGAGGATAGCAATGGGGATGTGATCACATACACTCAATATCTTTCAGGAGAATAACAATGGGGATGTGATCACATACACTCAATATCTTTCAGGAGGATAACAATGGGGATGTGATCACATACACCCAATATCTTTCAGGAGGCTAACAATGGGGATGTGATCACATACACTCAATATCTTTCAGGAGGATAGCAATGGGGATGTGATCACATACACTCAATATCTTTCAGGAGAATAACAATGGGGATGTGATCACATACACTCAATATCTTTCAGGAGGCTAACAATGGGGATGTGATCACATACACTCAATATCTTTCAGGAGGCTCACAATGGGGAGGTGATCACATACACTCAATATCTTTCAGGAGGCTCACGATGGGGAGGTGATCACATATACTCAATATCTTTCAGGAGGCTCACGATGGGGAGGTCAATGCAGTTCGCTGGAGTCCCTCAGGCAAAATATTTGCGACAGGAGGCTCGGACAGGAAAGTGAAACTGTGGCAGGCAATTGGAAGTAAGTGTCATCAATTAATCAGGACTGTTGAAGTTGTATTTGTAGCTGGGTTATTGTAACGTTCCGAAAGCCAATTCTTCATTACTATTATCTATGACCAAAATTTAGTATATCTGTTGACCCTGGTTAGATTTCCTAACTGAAGTGGAATTTCAGCAAAATAGCAGTGCTGATTTTCGGTTCTCAGTTTGTAGATTAACTGATGAAAGTTTGGTGTCTGATATGCAAAGTGTCTGGGGAAATGTAAACACACGCACGCACGTGTCTAGGTCAATTATAATGAGGTTATTTGTAGAACGCAGTGGCTCAGGGGTATTGCTTTGGATACTCGACTATGAGAACCCGGGTTCAAATCCTGTGCTGCTGCGTTAAACCAGTTCCAGTTGCTCCATTCCACTCAGCTGAATGAATGAGTACCTGGCTATAGACAGTGGTGGACATTTGTATGAGCAGTGTTCATGCATTAATTGCTTCCCAGAGAAGCCGAGATGTTGTTCAATTGAACAGGTCTGCCAGGGAAGTAGTGTGTAAAGTGGTTTGAGTCCTGAGGACTGGATACTGCACTATATAAGAACTTACTTTACTTGCAGGTAAATGTGAAGCGAAGGGTGTGTTGACCGGAAGTAACGCAGCTGTCATGTCTGTTGAGTTTAACATGGAGGTGGGTGAAATATGTTTTTCAACTACCAGCATTGTAAAGATAATAACACTAATGTTATCTTATATCATTGTGACCTGTAGTTTCAAGTTTTATTTTTGCCCTCAAATATATTAAATCTTAATGAATGCATTCATTCATCTATATTTAGCCTTTTATGTCATCTTCATCAGTGTGAAAATCTTTTATTTGTCAATTACTTTCATAATGATATACATTTTAGAAGCTCGATGTACAAGTAGTGGAGATCCCTATTGTGCACATAATATTGTATTGTATTTTGTACCGTATGTTTTAAAAATTATTTTAATCACAAATCAATTTTATTTCATAACCTATTTAGTTATTTTTATTACCCACTTATTTATTATTTTACTTGTACCCCATAACTGCTTTAGTTGTTGTTTTAAGTATTGTACTTTTTATTTTTAATTGTATTATATTTTATGTATACATATGGACTATTTGTCCGAAATAAACATAAGTACTACTATAACTAGGCATTAATTAGTGCGCTTACAATGTACATATAAATAAACAGTTGTAAACTGTTCAAGCTGTACAGTTATTTGCACAATCTTGTACTAAATAAATATCAGTATTTCTTCGTGCAATGTTGTACTCAACAAATATCAGTATTTCTCATTATTTACCCTTAAAGTTGAGGGATTTTTGTAATAATTTGTAATTCTTGTGACAGGGCCTTTATGTAGATAATTATTAAGTGTAATAATCTGTATTTATTTATCCTTATTTTTAAATATCGTTTCTTTGTAACAGCTGATCTTACGTATGGTGGCACAGCTAACAGAGATAAGTATTTTTAGGGATCTACAAGTTTCATTGCCCTAACAGAGGCAAAGAGTAAGTCTTACACAGCTGAAGAAACACCAGTTTGCCAGTTTTCAAATGTGCCCTGCCATCAGCCCAAGTCTAGGCAACTTTTCCTAGCTTAAGACATTGTGTTGTAATCTCTGGCCAGAATTCACAGATTGTACTAAGTTGTGTAGATCTGTGTGTCAGACCTGGCCCCTGGTGTCAGGGAAGGCATTGGTAGGAGCAGTGGCTAGAACCCAGGGCCAAATTATGTGCAGCCCTTTCAAAAGTTGGGAAAGATGTTACCCTCCCCACAGTTCATCATCATCATCACCATCATCATCACCATCACCACCATCATCATCATCATCATCAATCATCATCATCATCATCACCACCATCATCATCATCATCACCATCATCATCATCATCATCATCATCACATCATCACCATCATCATCATCACCATCACCACCATCATCATCATCACCATCATCATCATCATCATCACCATCACCACCATCATCACCATCACCATCATCATCATCATCACCACCATCATCATCATCACCATCATCATCATCATCATCACCACCATCATCATCATCATCACCATCATCACCACCATCATCACCATCATCATCATGCTGTCGGTCATGATGCAACAGAGACTGCTTCCATCACTTGACTGTTGCTCTCCATTTATCTCTCTGCTGTGAGAGTGATGTCCATGAGTCGTCTTTATGTCTCTCAGCTTCAGGTTTCTATTGATGGTATCCTTGAACCGGAGACGAGGGCGCCCTCTCTTTCTGTGACCAGAAGACAGTTGAGAGTAGAGAACCTGCTTTGGTAGCCTGTCTGGTGACATCCTCATGAGGTGTCCAGTCCACCGGAGATTCTTTCTGATCAGAAGATCTTCCATAGACGGCAGCCCTGTCCGTTCGAGTATGTCCTTGCTTGTCACTGTCCATCCAGGGTATCCTCATGATCGAACACAGATGTTGCATCATGAAGGCATGCATCTTTTTCACCTGTCAT
The DNA here is from genome assembly GCA_025642075.2 of Ridgeia piscesae. NCBI lineage: Eukaryota > Metazoa > Annelida > Polychaeta > Sabellida > Siboglinidae > Ridgeia > Ridgeia piscesae. The sequence goes on along the minus strand of JAODUO010000893.1, from coordinate 76,845 downwards.
CTGTACACTGTCCAGGCCTCGCGTCCATATACGAGGGTGGACAGCCTGATTGCACGGTATATGTTGCCTTTAACCCGCATGGACACATGGTGGTTGTTCCAGTCTCTGGTGTAGTCGGCCGAAAGATGGCTAGCCTTGGCCATCCTCCTCTGTATTTCATCGTCAATGCATCCATTACTTGATATAGTGCTTCCGAGGTAGGTGAATTCCAAAACAGAGTTCAGCTTGTTTCCATCAACCATGATATCCTCCTCTCGGGTTCTTGTAGAGTTGGGTTGGTACAGCACCTCAGTCTTCTTGATGTTAATCTTCAGGCCGAACTTCTTTGACGGATTGGAGAAAGCATCTATTATTTTCTGTATCACTTCAGCAGAGTGGGCAACGAGTGCACTGTCGTCTGCAAATAGGAGCTCTCTCATCATTATCCGAGTAGTCTTGGTCTTCGCTCTGAAGTGTGCGACGTTGAATAGGTCAGTGCTCTGTCTGGACTGTGTGTAGACGCCATCCCCATGTCTCGGAAAGCCTCGTGGAGCATTGCTGATAGGAAGGTGGAGAAGAGCGTCGAGGCCAGTACACAACCTTGCTTGACCTCATTTGTAACACTGAACGATTCTGAGACTTCCCCTCCAACATTCACCATCATTCCATTAATGTAGAGCCTCGATCATAGTTGTGAACTTCTCTGGGCATCCATTCTTCCTCAGTAGCTGCCGTAGCCCAGTCCTCCCAACTGTATCGAACGCCTTACGGAAGTCGACAAATAACATGTACAGTGGTCGGTCCTGCTTAATACACTTTTCTTGTAGCTGTCGGAGACAAAATACCATATCCATGGTGCTCCGGTTAACTCTGAAGCCGCATTGTGTCTCCGGAACTACCTCTGGTGTTATGTGGGTAGATAGTCTGTTGAGGAGGATCCTGGCGAAGATCTTGCCTGCTATGGCAAAAGAGAGATTCCTCTATAGTTCCCACAGTCTGTTCGATCACCTTTCTTGTAGATGGTTACAATGCTGCATCCTTCGATGCTTGTGGTACAGAACCCACCTCCCAGGCATTGGTGATTAGTTGGTGCAGTCTGCTGAACAGATTGTCTCCTCCATGCTTCTATACCTCAGCAGGAATCCCATCTCCCCCAGGTGCTTTGCCATCTTTTAGGCCAGCGATAGCAATAGCCATCACATCCATGGTTGGAATCTCGCCGAGGCCTGTCTTGGTAATGCGCTGCGGGATGTTGTCTAGAGTTTCGTGATTTATGTCGCCAGGGACGTTGAGTAGCTTCTGGAAGTGTTCACTCCATCTTGCCACATCTTTCTTGCTGTCAGAGAAGGTCTCCATTCCATCTGTTGATTTCAGGTGAACAGTTCCCTTCTTGTTGGGTCACCACACTTCCTTCAGGCCATTGTAGAAGCCCTTCATGTTGTTTCTGTCAGCAGCTTTCTGCAGCTCCACTGCCTTCCTTGCCCACCAGTCTGACTTGCATGGTTGCGTTTTTGTAGCAGTCTGCAGGCATCTTTGTATGCTGCAGTGGTGGATCTAGTGATCCTGGTTTGCAACACCCTCTCTGGTGGACTTGGTCTCTTCAGCTCATAAGAGTCTGTAGCAATTGGTCATTGGGGTCGAACGAGTTATGTTGTTTTCTGTCTGGCTTGCCAAGACGTGACTCGGCTCTGTTGTATACGACCTGCTGCAGAGCTGCCCATTCCTCGTCTGGTGTTGAGCTTTCCTTCTCCTCCCATTGGGCAAGAGCACTGTCCATCTCCTGCTCAAAACTCTCCCTATGGCAGATGGTACGTAGTTTTGCTGCGTTGAGCTTGGTCGGCTTACTTGTCCCTTGCCTGTTGTGCTTTTGTCGTATTCTCAAAGCCACTTTTGACCTCAGCATCTGGTGATTGGTCCAGCAGTTAGCTCCACGCATGGCTCGGGTACTGTGGTCTGTGGATGTCCATCATATGCCAGTGTCTGGTACGAGGATACATCCAGGTGGTCTTGTGTTTATCCTTCTGCTTGAACATGGTGTTCCTCACTATCAGTTCGAACTCCGAGCACAGAGCCTGTTGAATCTCGCCATTGGAGTTGCATTTCCCAATCCCATGTTTGCCCAAGACCAATGGCCATTTGTCATTTTCTCTTCCTATCCTCGCATTAAAGTCTCTATCAGCAGTGGCTTTTCTGTACGAGGGATGCCACTGAGTTGTAGAAGGCCTCCTTGTTTTCATCTGGGTTTGTCATTGTTGGAGCGTACACGCTGATAATTGTAGCAAAGTTGTCCTTGCTCAGAGGTAGTCTCATCGTCATGATTCTGTCACTTACTGGCCGTGGCATTTCTGTCAGCTTTGTGACGATATCCTTTTTGATAGCACAGCCCACTCCGGCCTCCCTTCTTTCTCCTTCGGGTTTGCCACTCCAGAAGAAAGAGTATTCCAAGTCATTGAGATTACCAGACTCTGAGAATCTTGTTTCACATAGTGCGGCGATGTCGATGTTGTATTTGGCAAGTTACATTGCTACTAGTGCCGTACGTCTTTCTGGTTGGTCAGCTACTTCTTGGTCGAGGAGAGTCCTGACGTTCCACTGTGCAATTGTCAGTAGTTGTCTTCTTCTTCCCCACAGTTACACATTCTCTAATAAGTAAACAAGATTTTAGGCAGATATTTGTTTGTACAAAGTCTTTATAATTGGACATTACATCTGAAAAGTTGTAGTAATAAATTGATCCTGATTCTGAAACAAAGAAATGTGTAACTTTGAGTAATTCTGATTCGGAAACAAGTAAATGTGTAACATTAAGTAATTCTGATTCGGAAAAACAAGTAAATGTGTAACTTTAAGTAGTTCATATGGGACCCTGACTAAGCCCTGCTGAGGACTGGACAAGTGTTGAGTAAGAACTGACCTCTGTAAAGACCATGTGATGGCCATGTCTGTCAGACACACCCAGTAGTAAACACCCTGTATTTCACAACAACCCCAGTTAATCAGAGTACTTGTCTATGCACTGACAACCTACAGAACTAATAATGTGAACTAATAAAACAGGTGGCACCACTGTCAACCACCAGCATCCCATTGCCTTGTTCATTCGGTATATCCAGCATTTTGTTAACCCACATTGTAGGTATGTTTTATATTGGTAACAGCTGGAGTCTAAAAGAATTCAAAGATGAACTAAAAATAAAGACATACATATCATGATCGCATTATGGGTGCGATTACAACACAGAGGAGTCCCCATTGCTTGAATAAAAACTCTACCAAACCAGGGCATTTTTAAAGCCCAATTTCTGGCCAAGCATTGCCACATAATAAACGGCTAAAGAGTGTCACGGTTGGTTGGATCTGTCTACAGGAGACACTGCTACTGGCCGCATCCAATGACTTCGCCTGCAGAATCTGGAGTCTACCTGCACTGAGACTGCAGGTAAGGTGGTGTAGAGTCTGGAGTCTGTCTGCACTGAGACTGCAGGTAAGGTGGTGTAGAGTCTGGAGTCTGCCTGCACTGAGACTGCAGGTAAGGTGGTGTAGAGTCTGGAGTCTGCCTGCACTGAGACTGCAGGTAAGGTGGTGTAGAGTCTGAGTCTGCCTGCACTGAGACTGCAGGTAAGGTGGTGTAGAGTCTGGAGTCTGCCTGCACTGAGACTGCAGGTAAGGTGGTGTAGAGTCTGGAGTCTGCCTGCACTGAGACGGCAGGTAAGGTGGTGTAGAGTCCGGAGTCTGCCTGCACTGAGACTGCAGGTAAGGTGGTGTAGAGTCTGGAGTCTGTCTGCACTGAGACTGCAGGTAAGGTGGTGTAGAGTCTGGAGTCTGCCTGCACTGAGACTGTAGGTAAGGTGGTGTAGAGTCCAGAGTCTGCCTGCACTGAGACTGCAGGTAAGGTGGTGTAGAGTCTGGAGTCTGCCTGCACTGAGACTGCAGGTAAGGTGGGGTAGAGTCTGGAGTCTGTCTGCACTGAGACTGTAGGTAAGGTGGTGTAGAGTCTGGAGTCTGCCTGCACTGAGACTGCAGGTAAGGTGGTGTAGAGTCTGGAGTCTGCCTGCACTGAGACTGCAGGTAAGGTGGTGTAGAGTCTGGAGTCTGCCTGCACTGAGACTGCAGGTAAGGTGGTGTAGAGTCTGGAGTCTGTCTGCACTGAGACTGCTGGTAAGGTGGTGTAGAGTCTGGAGTCTGTCTGCACTGAGACTGTAGGTAAGGTGGTGTAGAGTCTGGAGTCTGCCTGTACTGAGACTGTAGGTAAGGTGGTGTAGAGTCTGGAGTCTGCTTGCATTGAGACTGCAGGTAAGGTGGTGTAGAGTCTGGAGTCTGCCTGCACGGAGACTGCAGGTAAGGTGGTGTAGAGTCTGGAGTCTGCCTGCACTGAGACTGCAGGTAAGGTGGTGTAGAATCTCATTAGTTTGACTGCATTGAGACTGCAGGTAAGGTGGTGTAGAGTCTGGAGTCTGCCTGCACTGAGACTGCAGGTAAGGTGGTGTAGAATCTCATTAGTTTGACTGCATTGAGACTGCAGGTAAGGTGGTGTAGAGTCTGGAGTCTGCCTGCACTGAGACTGCAGGTAAGGTGGTGTAGAGTCTGGAGTCTGCCTGCACTGAGACTGCAGGTAAGGTGGTGTAGAGTCTGGAGTCTGCCTGCACTGAGACTGCAGGTAAGGTGGTGTAGAGTCTGGAGTCTGCCTGTACTGAGACTGCAGGTAAGGTGGTGTAGAGTCTGGAGTCTGTCTGCACTGAGACTGTAGCTAAGGTGGTGTAGAGTCTGGAGTCTGCCTGCACTGAGACTGCAGGTAAGGTGGTGTAGAGTCTGGAGTCTGTCTGCACTGAGACTGCAGGTAAGGTGGTGTAGAGTCTGGAGTCTGCCTGCACTGAGACTGCAGGTAAGGTGGTGTAGAGTCTGGAGTCTGTCTGCACTGAGACTGCAGGTAAGGTGGTGTAGAGTCTGGAGTCTGTCTGCACTGAGACTGCAGGTAAGGTGGTGTAGAGTCTGGAGTCTGTCTGCACTGAGACTGCAGGTAAGGTGGTGTAGAGTCTGGAGTCTACCTGCTCTGAGACTGCAGGTAAGGTGGTGTAGAGTCTGGAGTCTGCCTTCTGAGACTGCAGGTAAGGTGGTGTAGAGTCTGGAGTCTGCCTGCACTGAGACTGCAGGTAAGGTGGTGTAGAGTCTGGAGTCTGTCTGCACTGAGACTGCAGGTAAGGTGGTGTAGAGTCTGGAGTCTGTCTGCACTGAGACTGCAGGTAAGGTGGTGTAGAGTCTGGAGTCTGTCTGCACTGAGACTGCAGGTAAGGTGGTGTAGAGTCTGGAGTCTGTCTGCACTGAGACTGCAGGTAAGGTGGTGTAGAGTCTGGAGTCTGCCTGCACTGAGACTGCAGGTAAGGTGGTGTAGAGTCTGGAGTCTGTCTGCACTGAGACTGCAGGTAAGGTGGTGTAGAGTCTGGAGTCTGCCTGCACTGAGACTGCAGGTAAGGTGGTGTAGAGTCTGGAGTCTGTCTGCACTGAGACTGCAGGTAAGGTGGTGTAGAGTCTGGAGTCTGTCTGCACTGAGACTGCAGGTAAGGTGGTGTAGAGTCTGGAGTCTGTCTGCACTGAGACTGCAGGTAAGGTGGTGTAGAGTCTGGAGTCTGTCTGCACTGAGACTGCAGGTAAGGTGGTGTAATGCTGGCATTCTGCCGGCGTTCAAGGGATTCTTTGGGACACAAAGGTGATTCTTTCATGTGCCAAATTATAAGAAAAGGGATTATTTGAGAATATGAAACTGTAATGTACATACGTTTTCATTAATATATATATTTAAAATAAATATATGCATACATTTTGTTAGAATTATATTTTTTAATCACTTATGATCCTGATAATATTTAAATTAATTTTCTTGTCCCAAATAACTTGATATACGCGGAGTTTCTAGTTTGGGCTTCATCCACCTATGTTATCCATATATGACATGGTTATTAATGAATAATAAAACATAATTCAGAGGCAATAAAGACAGAATTATAAACACTGTACATGATATAATTATATTAACAGGACTGTGTATATTACAAACAGTTTACATGTTGGTTTATGTTGGTGTATATGGGTGAATGTGGGTACACAAGGATGCATGTGGGTGTGTATGTGTGCCTATGTATGTGTGCATGTGTGTCTATGTGGGTGAGTGTATGTGTGTGTGTTGGGGGGTGTGGGTGTGTGTGGGGGTGTGGGTGGGGGTGTGGGTGTTTGTGGGTGTATGTTTGTCTGTGTGTGTGTGGGTGTGTGTGTGTGTGTGTCTGTGTGTGTATGTGTGTGGGTGTCTGTGGGTGTATGTGGCCCAACACTTCAAATTGCCTGCCAGAAACCTGCACTGAAGGCTGAATCACATGTATATGGGGTGGACTGAGTCGTGACTTCAGCATGACACTGACGTCTCGTTGTCAGATTGTGACGTCAGAAGACTGTTGTCAGATTGTGACGTCAGAAGACTGTTGTCAGATTGTGACGTCGGAAGACTGTTGTCAGATTATGACTTCAGAAGACTGTTGTCAGATTGTGACGTCGGAAGACTGTTGTCAGATTATGACATCAGAAGACTGTTGTCAGGTTGTGACATCAGAAGACTGTTGTCAGATTGTTACATCAGAAGACTGTTGTCAGATTGTGACGTCAGAAGACTGTTGTCAGGTTGTGACGTCAGAAGGATGTTGTTAGGTTGTGACGTCAGAAGACTATTGTCAGGTTTGACATCAGAAGACTGTTGTCAGGTTGTGACTTCAGAAGACTGTTGTCAGATTGTGATGTCAGAAGACTGTTGTCAGATTGTGACGTCAGAACACTGTTGTCAGATTATGACATCAGAAGACTTGTCAGATTGTGATGTCAAAAGACTGTTGTCAGATTATGACGTCAGAAGACTGTTGTCAGATTGTGACATCAGAAGACTGTTGTCAGATTGTGACATCAGAAGACAGTTGTCAGATTGTTATGTCAGAAGACTGTTGTCAGAAGGATGTTGTCAGGTTGTGACGTCAGAAGATTGTTGTCAGGTTGTGATGTCAGAAGACTGTTGTCAGATTGTGACTTCAGAAGACTGTTGTCAGGTTGTGACGTCAGAAGACTGTTGTCAGGTTGTGACGTCAGAAGACTGTTGTCAGATTGTGACTTCAGAAGACTGTTGTCAGATTGTGACATCAGAAGACTGTTGTCAGATTGTGACTTCAGAAGACTGTTGTCAGATTGTGACGTCAGAAGACTGTTGTCAGATTGTGACGTCAGAAGACTGTTGTCAGATTGTGATTTCAGAAGACTATTATCAGATTGTGTCGTCAGAAAACTGTTGTCAGATTGTGACGTCAGAAGACTGTTGTCAGATTGTGATGTCAGAAGACTGTTGAAAATTGGTTGCAGCTGTAACTTCAGTGTCGTCTACCCCAGACAGGGGCACACCCAAATGTTGAGGAGCACATAACAAGGACATCTGAAAAGGCTAGGGGGGCGTTTCAAATTCCAGATATCTACGCCCCAGGCCACCTTGATCTGTCTGACATGTTGGTGTGTAGTGTGTATGCAGGAGGTGTAGCCCGTCATAACCCAGACTAGTGTGTTTGTGTGAGTGTATTTGATCTTAGCCTAGGTCAGACTTCGCTTAGCCTCGTTATCCAAACCAAGGTTCGTACGTGACGCTCTCGTTTGGTGGCACTACCATGCCATCTTTCTCCCTACTTTACTTACGGTTACGCGTACAAAAACACACATCCTATAGCATTTTTATAGAGTGTTTATTGCACGCACTAGTATTTATGAAACTAGTTTAATAATAATATTGTTAATATAAATAATTATTCGAGCGCGATGCGGAGGCTTTGTTTATCCGGGTTCCGTTTGGTGGCGCTGTTTTGTTGTTTGGTGGCGCCACCATTTGCCGTACACGACGCCCACAACCAAGACGAACGACAACATGTCGCAACGTTCATCGCTAATTTGGCACTTTTCCAACAAAGACTGTCTGCTATGCTAGAAACGTCTTAAAGATAGCAGGGGAAATACATCGAATTTGACGAAACATGTCACCAATCAAGAAGCTATCAAAACGTGATGATCAACTTTCATCGTACGGCATGTCGACGTCGTCCACGTTGTGGACAGTCAACGTCGCATTGCCATTGACTCGAGAACATGTTCTTTTGAAATATTCGACAATGAGCAAGCAGTGGACATCAAGTTACAGTCGAAGCGAATCGCCATCGGTTGCCGAATCTACTAAGTAACTGCGGCCACAGCGTCAAGAAGTGACATATACGACGTGACTGATTAACGATGACGATTTGCTTACTGCATCTACTGTCACTGTGACACTGGCACTGGCCAAACAGGTTCACCACTGGCAGAGCCAGAGGTAGAGGAAGAAACTGACCTGTTCTTGAAAACAGTTGCAAAAACATAATGGGGCTTGTTATGTGTACTTGATAACGTGGTAATTTAAGTTTTATATTAAAAAAAAAAATTGTGTGAACTGGGAAGTACAATTGTAATTGTAATTAATATTTTTTTCTATTATTAATTAGTGTTATTTTATTGTAATCTATACAGTTTTGATGCTAAATCACAATTATCTTTATGATAGAATTAATAATAAAAAAGTTATAACAGTGAGGGTTCAGCTGTGCTGGCAGTGACACTATTGTAAGTGATAGGTGCTTTTATATAATAATAACATATTATCTGTATGTTTCATTTGTTTCAGCTGTATTTGTTGATGGTCATTTTAGGAAACACATTGACTTGAAATTAAGCTGCTATATTAAAGTGTATTTACAAACAGCTGGGATGAAGTACTGTTATTAATTTAAAATAATTCAGTTCAATTAATTTATTTGTCACTAGGTATTTTATTGCAGTTGTCTTTATTGTTTTAATATTATATTACAGTTACCTTTTAGTTTTACAACAGTAATCAATTATATTGAAACTGTTGTTTGTGTACTTACATAAATTGTATATCAATCATTGTTTGCATGACTATAAAATTGTCACATATTTCCCTACAAGTGAAACATTTTGTGTTTCTGTGGCATTAGTCTAAGTGGATAGTAGTGTTTCTTTGGAGACCTCTACTGTACTGAATTACACTTATAAGGTAAATTTCGAGTATCGATTAAAAATCTGGTATCGATTGATATCGAAGAATTCTGGTATCGAACCAGTAATATATCGATCGGTATAGAAGAATTCTGGTATCGAGCCAGTAATATATCGATCGGTATCGAAGAATTCTGATATCGAACCAGCACTACTTCTGTTGCATACTGTGCTTCTCCTGGGAACTGTGTACTATGTGAAAATTAGACTTAATTACAACGTAAGTATCGAGTATCGAACAAAATTCAGGTATCGATCGGTATCGAACAAAACCTGGTATCGAACCAGCACTAGTATATATGTGAGTGTATGTGCACACATTGATATATCTGTGTATGTGCCATGCATACACCTACCTATGCATGTATTTGTGGGTGTATAATATAAAATAACATGACAGGATCGTTGACATTTTCCAAACGCCACAATTACATTTCAGTATAACCAGTGGAGATAGGTTCCTTAGAATGACCACAGTGCCTCTCTGATATGACCACTCTGTCCCCAGCATACACTCACTGGTCACAGCGCCAAGGTGCTGGCTGCCAAGTTCCTGGGAGAACCCAATAAGGTCGTTTCTGGGAGCCACGACAGGACCCTGAAACTGTGGGACCTGCGCAGCAAGAACTGTGAGTACTGTAAACACTGTCCCCAGGTGGCGCCACACATATGGAGATGACGATTTCGCGTACTTGTTGTACTGGTTTATGTTATGATGTAAATCTGAAAGGTTTTCCCCATAGTTTTCACACGTTTGTAAATCTGAAAGGGTTTCGCTAAGCGGCAAGACTTCTGTGACTGTGGCAAGCTATGATTTACATTTTACACCTCAGAAAAGTATGGAATTTTGAGTTTTCAGAAATAAAAACATTCAGTTTCTGATGATAGTAACTTTGAGCAGTGAACTACTCTAGAGGTATTGATGCAGAGGTAACAGTGTTAACAGATCATAGTGCTAACATAGTGGGTACAGCTGCCGCATCTGATTTGACCAGATTTTGCAACTTGGAATCAATGTTGATAATAACACTAATCTTGAATATGTGAGTATATTTAACACATGATGCAGGACAGGTGTGTCGTGGAAATAGTGTCCGTGGTAATAATGCAATAGATATTTGCGTTTCGAAAAACTCCTTTAATTTAACAATGAATTTTGTCCAAGGATGATTTTTTCTTTAAGTTGTTTGTCTTAGTGACGTGTTCCCTGGGTGGTTATACCTGATCTTATGACATATGTTTTGGGTGAATATTGTGCTCAATTGTAGTCGGTTTTGACACATGAGTTTTTTAAGGAATCCTAAAAACGCAAGGAAAAGACCCAGAAAAGGCATATAATATTATTATTGCTCAAGTCTATGTGTACCACTAGACACTTACTACATACACATGTGTAAGTGAGAGCACTTAATGAGAGACAGTTGGTACAGGTTGACATGTCACAAGACACCCGTGTCAGTGTTACACCCGAATCTGTTATCCCAGAATGCTTCAGGCGCCCGCAATGCAGTTTTCCACTTCAGGTATAAAGACATTGTTCGCGGGGTCAATGTGCAACGACCTGATGACCTCTGACACGTACGGCAGCACCATTGTGAGTGGTCACTTCAACAAGAAGCTGATGTTTTGGGACCCAAGGGTGGACACGTGCAGACAGGAGATCCTGATGGAGGGACAGATCACCTCCCTGGATTTCTCCCCAGGTCAGTCATAACAAATTATCTGTATTTGTAGACGATACGGTAATAAACTGTCTTGGTGTGTGCCCTACGACTGTGGAATTCTCTTCCAGTTGAGATGAAGAAAACTGTTGAAAATGGAGTGTAGACTTAAAAGACTGTTGAAAATGGAGTGTAGACTTAAAAGACTGTTGAAAATGGAGTGTAGACTTAAAAGACTGTTGAAAATGGAGTGTAGACTTAAAAGACTGTTGAAAATGGAGTGTAGACTTAAAAGACTGTTGAAAATGGAGTGTAGACTTAAAAGACTGTTGAAAAAGGAGTGTAGGCTTAAAAGACTGTTGAAAAAGGAGGGTAGACTTAAAAGACTGTTGAAAATGGAGTGTAAACTTAAAAGACTGTTGAAAATGGAGTGTAGACTTAAGACTGTTGAAAATGGAGTGTAGACTTAAAAGACTGTTGAAAATGGAGTGTAGACTTAAAAGACTGTTGAAAAAGGAGGGTAGACTTAAAAGACTGTTGAAAATGGAGTGTAGACTTAAAAGACTGTTGAAAATGGAGTGTAGACTTAAAAGACTGTTGAAAATGGAGTGTAGACTTAAAAGACTGTTGAAAATGGAGTGTAGACTTAAAAGACTGTTGAAAATGGAGTGTAGACTTAAAAGACTGTTGAAAATGGAGTGTAGACTTAAAAGACTGTTGAAAAATGGAGTGTAGACTTAAAAGACTGTTGAAAAAGGAGGGTAGACTTAAAAGACTGTTGAAAATGGAGTGTAGACTTAAAAGACTGTTGAAAATGGAGTGTAGACTTAAAAGACTGTTGAAAATGGAGTGTAGACTTAAAAGACTGTAGAAAAAGGAGTGGACTTAAAAGACTGTTGAAAAAGGAGTGGACTTAAAAGACTGTTGAAAAAGGAGGGTAGACTTAAAAGACTGTTGAAAAAGGAGGGTAGACTTAAAAGACTGTTGAAAAAGGAGGGTAGACTTAAAAGACTGTTGAAAAAGGAGGGTAGACTTAAAAGACTGTTGAAAATGGAGTGTAGACTTAAAAGACTGTTGAAAATGGAGTGTAGACTTAACAGACTGTTGAAAATGGAGTGTAGACTTAAAAGACTGTTGAAAAAGGAGTGTAGACTTAAAAGACTGTTGAAAATGGAGTGTAGACTTAAAAGACTGTTGAAAAAGGAGTGGACTTAAAAGACTGTTGAAAAAGGAGGGTAGACTTAAAAGACTGTTGAAAATGGAGTGTAGACTTAAAAGACTGTTGAAAATGGAGTGTAGACTTAACAGACTGTTGAAAATGGAGTGTAGACTTAAAAGACTGTTGAAAAAGGAGTGTAGACTTAAAAGACTGTTGAAAAAGGAGTGTAGACTTAAAAGACTGTTGAAAATGGATTGTAGACTTAAAAGACTGTTGAAAAAGGAGTGGACTTAAAAGACTGTTGAAAAAGGAGTGGACTTAAAAGACTGTTGAAAAAGGAGTCTATAGTATAATTGTACTCCATGTTGGATACAGGACGCTGCCATCTTGAGACGTATGCGCCAGTGACGTAAACCGCTTACGTCACTGGTGCATACGTCTCAAGATGGCAGAGCCCTGAATCTAGGAAACCATGTTTTTGATACCATTAAACTATAACTAATTGTTTATTAATGATCTTTGTGCACAATTACTAGGCACAACTAATAATAATATATATATATGTAAGTTAGTACTGTGAACCTCTCACTGACTGGAGTATCCCTTTAAGTTCACATGCACGTGTAAATTTTATATTGTTAACTCACACACATATGTACCAGGTGAGACTTGTGTTATGTAGCAACATCAACAGGTAACACATGTGACATCAACAGGTAACACATGTGACATCAACAGGTAACACATGAGACATCAACAGGTAACACATGTGACATATAGTTTCAAAGCATAGTTGGCAAGAAATATGACTTCTAAGACTTTTTCTAAATCTTTTTACCTATCCACTAACTGTGTCCAGTGAAATTCCTACCTGTCCAAAAAGGTTTACCTGTCAAAATGACAGGTGTAGGGTCTCTACATAAAGCCGTGTTGATGTTCGAGTGGTAGATGATGTGATGGTTGTGTTTGACAGATGGGATGGTGCTACTGAGCTGTACACGAGATGACGCGATCAGTCTCATTGATCTACGCAGCAATCAAGTCATGAAGACTCTAAGGTGACTCGCATTCAAACAGTCTATTGCCAAGTAGCAGTTTACAATCTACAAGGAATCACATTCCAACATTTAGTACACATTTCCACATGTCTCCCCTCAACATATACAGGTTTCCCCCCAACATAAGCATTTCTTCCTCAACATACACGTCTACCCCCAACATACATTTGTCACACCCAAACATATATGTGTCTCCCCCAACATACACATATCTCCCCCCAACATACACATGTTCCCCCAACATACACATGTCTCCCACCAAACATACACATGTCACCCTCCAACATACACATGTCACCCCCAACATACACATGTCACCCCCAACATACACATGTCTCCCACCAACATACACATGTCTCTCCCAACATACACATATCTCCCCCCAACGTACACATGTCTCCCACCAACATACACATGTCTCTCCCAACATACACATATCTCCCCCCAACATACACATGTCTCCCACCAACATACACATGTCTCCCCCAACATACACATGTCTCCCCCAACATACACATGTCTCCCCCAACATACACATGTCTCCCCCAACATACACATGTCTCCCCCAACATACACATGTCTCCCCCAACATACACATGTCTCCCCCAACATACACATGTCTCCCCCAACATACACATGTCTGCCCCCAACATACACATGTCTCCCCAACATACACATGTCTCCCCCAACATACACATATCTCCCCCAACATACACATGTCTCCCCCAACATACACATGTCTCCCCCAACATATACATGTCTCCCTCCAACATACACATGTCTCCCCCCAACATACACATGTCTCCCACCAACATACACATGTCTCCCCCAACATACACATATCTCCCCCCAACATACACATGTCTCCCAACATACACATGTCTCCCCCAACATACACACGTCTCCCCCAACATACACATGTCTCCCCCAACATACACATGTCCCCAACATACACATGTCTCCCCCAACATACACATGTCTCCCCCAACATACACATGTCTCCCCCAACATACACATGTCTCCCCCAACATACACATGTCTCCCCCAACATACACATCTCCCCCAACATACACATGTCTCCCCCAACATACACATGTCTCCCCCAACATACACATGTCTCCCTCCAACATACACATGTCTCCCCCAACATACACATGTCTCCCCCAACATACACATGTCTCCCCCAACATACACGTCTCCCTCCAACATACACATGTCTCCCCCAACATACACATGTCCCCCCAACATACACATGTCTCCCCCAACATACACATGTCTCCCCCAACATACACATGTCTCCCCCAACATACACATGTCTCCCTCCAACATACACATGTCTCCCCCAACATACACATTCTCCCCCAACATACACATGTCTCCCCCAACATACACATGTCTCCCCCAACATACACATGTCACCCCCAACATACACATGTCTCCCCCAACATACACATGTCACCCCCAACATACACATGTCTCCCCAACATACACATCTCCCCAACATACACATGTCTCCCCCAACATACACATGTCTCCCCCAACATACACATGTCTCCCCCAACATACACATGTCTCCCTCCAACATACACATGTCTCCCCCAACATACACATGTCACCCCCAACATACACATGTCCCCCCAACATACACATGTCTCCCCCCAACATACACATGTCTCCCCCCAACATACACATGCATGTCATGCAAAATATGCAGTCAGAATTATTACAACACAAACAACTTTGCTAATATGTGTGTGAATAAAAAATGGCCTATTGCTATTTTTTAAAGAACATTTACTGTTATTAATAAAATAATTATTAATAAAAAAAATTATAATGTATTTGATTATAAAATCTGTTTATGTAATGCTGTGAATAGTTGACCTGTTTGACACTGGGGAGCTGAGTAGAATATGTTTTTATCATGATAAAATTAATGGGAAGTAAGAGCAGTGAGAGACATATTGAGTATTAAAAAAATTGATTTTTTTAAAATAAATAACTTACACAAAATTAAGTATTGTTCATCCAAAAGTGCTGAACATAATTATAAAATACACATAAATGCCAAAACTGAGGAGTTAAACAGTTCATACCAGGTGGGGGAGCTACAAAGGCTTTGCTTAAAAAGTTACATTTGTTGTATTTATACAACAGTTATTTGTTGTAGCCAACTAATTACACTCAGTTGAATTTTTTTGGTTTAAGTATCACCTCTCAACCAGTGAGATAGCAGATTCATTGTTGTTCTTGAAGAGTCAAATAAAATCATGAATTTTCATGAACGTTTATCTAGCAAGTAATTAAATTGAACACATTTCAAGAATTAATAGAACTTGGCAAAAAACACCATATTTTCCTATTTCAGGGCGGATGGCTTCCATCTAGGATGTGATTGGTCGAGAGCTGTCTTCAGGTAAGAAACTATTTCATTTCAGGGTTCAAATGATATCTCAATATTAGCATAAAATGTGATAAACTGCAGCCTCCTATGTGACAGATTTATGGTTCAGGAAAGTGTATATATATATAATATGTATATATATATATATATATATATATATATATATATGTATATATATATATATATGTATATATAATATATAAATATATATATATATATATATATATATATATATATATATAATATTATATATATATATATATATATATATATATAATATATATATATATATTATATATATATATATATGTATATAAAATGTATATGACAATCTTCATAGTATGAGGTGTTATAAATAATTTAATTGTAACTATTATAGTAAAATAATAAATGGCTAAAACCGCCTCTGTGCAATAAAGTTGTCCACAATCAGCTGGGATCTGTCAATATTTGTCACCGAACCGATTTATAAAAAATTGTCGCAAGCAAAACAGACTTTTTCGGTTTGTGTTCACCAAAGACCAACAATCCCTTAGAAACTAGTTAACCTGCTGTTTTGCTTGGTACACAAAACTTAAATAGCCACATCAGACACAATCACAGTGTGGTACTCTTCACTGCCTAACCCTGTGTATTGGATGCTTCTTGTGTCCTCAGCCCTGATGGGGAGTACGTGATGGCAGGGTCCGGAGACGGAACCATCTTCATCTGGAACGTCATGAAGACGAAGGTAGAGAAGATACTGCAACAGCACAAGTACGTACGACTGCACTCAGGGACCACTGCTGGTCTGTCTGGTTGCTTGTCTGTCCACAGGGGGTTCTGGAGGGAATTGTGGGGGGAGCACGTAAGCATTTGGCCACACCATGCCTGCGATTGTGTGGCATTCCCCCAGACCTGTTTGATTGTGCCCCCCTAGAGTTTGACAGTTGTGACAGTTGTCAGCATCAGGAGACAATAGTTTGTTCTGTTATATGTTTGTGGAGGTCTTGACATGTTCTGTTTGTGCAGGTATTTCTGTTGTTCTGGGGTGTGTTTGTAAAGGTTTTGACATGTTTTGTGGTGTGTTTGTGGAGGCTGTGATGTGTTCTGTGGTGTGTTTGTGGAGGCTGTGATGTGTTCTGTGGTGTGTTTGTGGAGGCTGTGATGTGTTCTGTGGTGTGTTTGTGGAGGCTGTGACGTATTCTGTAGTGTGTTCTGTGGTGTGTTTGTGGAGGCTGTGACGTGTTCGGCAGTGGTTTGTGGTGTGTTTGCGGAGGCTATGAAGTGTTCTGTGGTGTGTTTGTGGAGGCTGTGACGTGTTCTGTGGAGATTGCGATGTGTTCTGTGGTGTGTCTGTGTAGGCTATGATGTGTTCCGCAGTGTGTTTGTGGAGACTGTGACGTGTTCTGCGGTGTGTTTGTGGAGGCTGTGACGTGTTCTGTGGTGTGTTTGCAGGCATCCTGTGACAGCCTGTTCGTGGAGTATCACTGGAAGCAGTTTACTGAGCTGTGACAAACAACGCACTGTCGTCTTGTGGGCAGACTTCTGATGTCACTACACCCGTGATGTCATACTACACACCTGATGTACCGCTACATACCTGTTGTCACACTACACACGTGACGTTACACAACACACCTGTTGTCACACGTGACGTTACACAACACACCTATTGTCACACTACACCCGTGATGTTACACAACACACCTATTGTCACACTACACACGTGACGTTACACAACACACCTGTTGTCACACTACACACGTGATGTTACAGAACACACCTGTTGTCACACTACACACGTGATGTTACACAACACACCTGTTGTCACACTAAACACGTGACGTTACACAACACACCTATTGTCACACTACACACGTGATGTTACACAACACACCTGTTGTCACACTACACACGTGACGTTACACAACGCACTTTTTTGCTACAAATGGATGTAAAGGCTCCATGTATAATATCTGGCTCCATGTATATTTGGCTCCATATATAATATTTGACTCCATGTATAATATTTGACTCCATGTATAATATCTGGCTCCATGTATAATATCTGGCTCCATGTATAATATTTGGCTCCATATATAATATTTGACTCCATGTATAATATCTGGCTGCATGTATAATATCTGGCTGCATGTATAATATCTGGCTCCATGTATAATATCTGGCTCCATATATAATATTTGACTCCATGTATAATATCTGGCTCCATGTATAATATCTGGCTGCATGTATAATATCTGGCTGCATGTATAATATCTGGCTCCATGTATAATATCTGGCTCCATGTATAATATCTGGCTCTATGTATAATATCTGGCTCCATGTATAATATCTGGAACAGTAATATTAACTTGAGGTTGTTTTTCTTGCCCTAGATCACCCTCGACTAATGCGTGTGTTCTTCTACGACACAGACATTTGCAGTGACATTTCTCAATGTTATTGCATCGTTCTACTGAATTTTCTGATTACCTAAATTGCAAATGATCCGTTTGCATTTTATTCACATTTTATACGTGAGAACAATATCCATGTTTTTGCTTATTTTATCATTGTACTGTAACTGTGATCATTAACGTCTTAATAACAAGTTTTTAATGGCATTACATTACATTCGTCCATCAGTTTAATTTGTGTGGGATGTTACTTTCGGACAGGTCAATTGGTCCGTGCTATTTGCTAATATGGTATTCGTTTTGAAGCTGTTGTTAAAATAATTGCATAGTTATTTTAATGAGGCAGTTTGATGTTAAAACACATTAACATGTTAGATATAAAATTAATATCCAAATCATGATGTGTTCCCTTATCTGAAGGCTCGTTGAACGTTACACGTTGACTTCATCTGTACTAATAAAGAAAGATGCTTCCTTTATTTCCTCGGCTCTTATGTTTGGTTATTTATCAAATAATTTCTGCTTCCACTTCAGTTAATAATTGCAACATGGCTGAAAGGTTTGTGAGCGCCGTGGCTCAGGGGTAGGGCGTCGGACTCTCGACTAAGAGGACCCGGGTTCGAATCCTGTGCTGCGGTGTTAAAACCTTGGGCAAATTTTTTCACTCTACATTGCTCCAGTCCACTCAGCTGTATAAATGAGTACCTGGCTATAAACAAGTGGTGGATATGTGTACGAGCAGCCTTCGCGCATTAATTGTAGCATATGGCTGGATGCTTCCCAGAGAAGTTGAGATGGTGTTTGATTGAACAGGTCTGCCAGGGAAGTAATGTGTAAAGCGCTTTGAGCAATCCTGAGGATTGGATACTGCGCTATATAAGAACTTACCTTTACTTAACTTTTCACATAGAAGTCGAGATGACATTGACATTTGATAGAACATTTCTGGTCCAGTTCAGCCATTTTTGGACGCACTGAATGATTGATGACACTACATTGAAGCATAGATAATCGTGTGTTATTTTTGTACCACTGTTGGCATAATACATGTCATAGAAGCCACACAGATAAAAATGTGCTGTTTTGTCCTAAAAACCAAACAATTGATTATCGTGTATTCCCCCAAGCCCTTCCGGTACTGATTAACCGAAACGAAAGTGCAAAACAGTGGCATGGCCTTGAGCAAATAATGACGCTTTTTATTAACAAGGAGGTATCTATCGATTACAGATTTTGTAATGTCGCAAAATATGTAAGCGTCCTTTACGATGTTGCTTGTGTTATACTGTGAATAACGCTTTCCGCTGAATCTCATATTAAATACATATTTAGTCTGACATATGAGCTGAAGGACGTATATATCCTTGCAGCAATGTTATTTTCACATCTTACCAAGAGGCAAAAAGTTGAGGCATAGTCCAGGCGTCTGCCAGTGAACCGTGCATGGGGATCTGCACAATGTTTTTTGCATTTTCGTGACCTAAACCTCTAGGTCAATAATCCGACGGGTGCCACTCTGGCATCCTTGGGCATTTTGTATAAACTCATTAATATGCAAATTAGTCTCCGCCATTGAAATACATAGGAGCCTACGCATTCTTGAATATGTTTAATTACTAGAACCGCTTAATAGAATGATTGTCGCACGCAGGAACAATTAGGAGCTATAGCACCCTAAGATCTAAATGTTTTCAAGGTGGTTGCCATATTTTAACGGTCAAGGGCAGATCAAGGTCACAAAATGTATAATGTTAAAATCTAATTTATACCAATTGTGCAATATCTCGATAATTAAATATTTGTTTAGATTTTCAAAGGTTGTTTTATACTGAATCACTTCTTTTCATAGGATGAAGTACTCATTTGCATCAATTTAAAATGGCTGTCAAATTATAACATATATTACTCCAGGTGTTAGCCAGTGAAGCGTGCATTAGGATCCGAAGTTTGTTTTTACCTCTATCGAAATAATTCCCCCCGTCAGCGAAAGTGTTGGTACACTATGATCCGACTAAGCCAATACTGCACCAGTACGATGCATCGAAATACGGACTAGGCGCAATGCTCTCGCACATCATGGAGATAATACCGATCATCCTGTGGGATTTGTATCAAGAACACTCAACGCTGCAGAAGGAAATTATTCGCAGCCGGTCAAGGAGGCAGCCGCAATAACGTTTGCATCGAGGTAAGCCACAAACAGCTCTATGGATGTTGCTTTGTGATCACGACAGATCACAAGCCATTAGTGTTGCTGTTTGGTGAACTTACCAAGTTCGGATTACAACGGTACGCCCCGCGTACAAGGGGCTCGATTACTCGGCGTGGGTACAAGTACAAGATCCACTACAAAGCTGGCAGAAGTCATGGCAATCCGCACTCTCTCGGTAGGGTGCCAATATACCTATTGACATAAGGCATGAACATTAATGATTGTCATAATAATATTCATGATCGTCTGCTTCATCTTGTTGGCTGGAAAATTGGCGGAAGTAGAAGTTTGAAATTGGTGGTGTATAAAATTTGAAAAACAAGCGGAAATATTGATTGATAAGTATTGTTCTTGTGTTAAGGTTGTTCATAAAGTTGTACTGGACATATATTGAGTAGTAGTTTTGGTTAAAGTTTGTTAGTTAACAGTATTTTTGAACAGATTAGTATAGGTGGTGATAATGGGGTAATCTAGGCTTCGACAAATTGTAAACAAGATTGAGCAAATCTCTTGATTTGATATAGTATATAAGAGATAAAGCAATAAACGTAACAACTACATATGTAAGATAATACTGTGAATAGGTATCATTGTTATTAAAAATAAACAAGCGTTTAAGTAGGAAACCCTTGTTTGTTTATATAGGTAGTGTCCAACGTTTCCGCTAGGGAACGGTACCAGTACAGACTAAACTTATTGTTCATGGTAGCACAGGTAGTAAGTTGTTTATAACATAAAGTGTGCTGCAGTTGCTGTACACAATAAACAAACAGTCTTTCTAAAGACCAAGTTGGTATAAACTAAGAGTTGATTTTGATAAAAATCGTAATATGGCACCTTGCAAGCGGCAAGTGAAGGCAAGGAGGCACTTGGTGTGTAACCACTGCCACAACTTGGTGGATTTTGCCGTATCGGGGTGCGAAAAAACTTGGTCAGAGACAACGGAGGAAGGGTTTACGTTCCAATGTTTAGGGTGTTGGAAAATGGACTGTCTGACATCAGAGTTAGCTAGGCTAACGGATATTTTGAAGGATTTTGATTGCAAGGAAAACAAATGGAGAAAGAACAACAGGAAATATGACATGCAGGAAGGCGACAAGTAGAGAAGGAGGGAGGGACAAGGGGACAGGAGATGAGAGAAGTAGATGCGACAGGAAGAAAGACGAATGGAAGAAAGGAACTGAGAGTAGATGTGACCAAACGGAAGTCCATAACAAGGACGATGACAGGAAGAAAAGAGACAGGAAAGAAAGGAACAACAGAGAAAGCGGCAGGGGAAAAAGTCGGCAACCAGGGAGATGCAAAACGGAGGAGCTACTCTGAACCAGTGATCGAGGGGGCATTGAGAACAGAAAGGGTATTTATGGGAGACTCCATTTTGCGAAAGACAGACAGGACATTAAGCAAAGGAGAAGACGTTGTTGTTTGTCTTCCGGGGGCTAGGATAGAGCATGTGACTGAACGGGTAGAGAACGTATTGGGGCATGGCCAAGGGGGGTCTATATTAGTACATGTAGGGACGAACAATGCAGACAGGGATGGAACAACCAGGATAGTAAAGAGATACAGAGAGTTGGTAGAGACACTGAAGAAGACAAGAGTTGAACAGATCATACTCTCAGGAATCTTGCCAGTGTTGAGGGGAAGGGGAGCAACATTTAGAAACTGCAAGAGGATGGCAATTAACGGACTATTAGAGCAAATGTGTGAAGGAGTTGGATTTGTGGGGATATTTTGTTGGGAAAGAAGACATGTATATGAGAGACGGCCTCCATCTAAGCGGAAAGGGCGCAGCAGTGTTCTCCGAGAACCTTCTTCGATCGATGAATAATGGAACAGGTTGCAACTTTTTAAACTAGTTTCGCAGGGGGGATACACAGAGAAGCCAAATACTAGAGGCATAAATAAAGATAGCAAAAAGACATCAGCAAAGAACAGCATGGAAAGCCGTACGGAATTTGGTTATAAATGTGTTTGTTTAAATGCAAGGAGCATAGTAAACAAAAGAAATGAACTAAACGTTATGGTAGAAGCTACTGACCCTCACATAATAGGTATAACTGAATCTTGGGCCACCCCCGATATATCTGATGCCGAATTAGGAATGACAGGATATGTAACGTTTAGGAAAGATAGATTAGGAAGAAGGGGAGGCGGAGTTATTTTATATATTAAAGAATCCATCCAGGCTTATGAAATAAAATTAGAAAAAGAAGCAGAATGTGAAGAAGCTGTCTAGTGTAACATAGTTACAGGAAACTCAACACTAACTGTTCGGTTAGTGTATCGGAGTCCAAACATAAGCATAGAAGAGAATGAAAAAATACATAACGCTATCAAAGAAGTGAGTAAACGGGACTGTATTATTATGGGGGATTTTAGCCATGGGCATATACAGTGGACATCTCTACAGTGTACCGGGAGAGAGGATCAAGAGTTTTTAAATTTAGTACAACATAGTTTCCTTTCTCAACATGTGTTAGAAGCAACCAGGGGCGAGAACGTGTTAGACATAATATTGAGCTCACAGAAGGAATTTGTTGATAATGTCAAGATATGTGAGCCACTGGGGTGTAGTGATCACAACCAGATACATGTTATCATCAAAGTAAAGGGAGAACGGAATAGAAAAATAAGGTACAGGAACATTTTTCACAAAGGAAGATATAAGGACATGAGGGAATATGTAGCAAAGATAGACTGGAATAACACACTGAATAATAAGACAGCAACAGAATGCTGGACTATTTTAAAGAGTGAAATTGACTGCGTCGTTGACAAATTTGTCACCTTGAAAAAACAGGGGAAACGGTCAAAGAAGAAACACTTATCGAAGGAACCCATTAGAAAAATCAAGTACAAGCAAATGATGTGGAAGACATATAGATATACCGGAAGTGAAGAAGACTATATCATTTATAAAGAAGCACTTAATCAAGCTACAGCTGAAATTAGAAATCCAAAGAGAAGCTACGAACACAAAATAGCTTTTAATATAAAACATGACAGCAAGAGTTTTTATGCGTATGTTCGAAGTAAACAGAAAGTTCAGGATAAGGTCGGTCCTCTAGAAGGTAGTGATGGAAACATAATAACGGAGGGATTCTTAATGGCAGAAAACCTAAATGAGTACTTTAGTTCGGTGTTTACCAGGGAAGATATTAGTATACTACCAGTACTTGAGACTAAGTTCGAAGGGAGAGAGTTTGACTATTTAGGACAACTAATTGTAACCCCAACAATGGTAGCTATGAAAATAAGAGATATGAAGGATAATAAATCACCTGGAGTGGATGGGATTCCTCCCAAATTACTATTGGAAATTGTAGAACAAATCAGCATACCGCTTGCAACAGTGTTCAATTTGTCATTAGAGGAGGGAATAGTTCCGTTAGAATGGAAGGAAGCAAACATTACACCATTATTTAAAAAAGGTTCGAGAAACAAGTCAGAGAACTACAGACCGGTGAGTTTAACATCGGTGATTTGCAAACGATTAGAAAGACTAATTAAAGATCACCTGGTTGATTTTCTTGTTAAAAATAAATCGATAAACCCATCTCAACATGGGTTTTTAAAAGCGAGGTCATGCTTAACAAATATGTTGTTTTTTGGAAGATGTCACAAAGTGGGTATATGAGAGATCACCAGTAGATATAATATACTTAGATTTTTAAAAACCTTTGACAAAGTGCCACAACAAAGACTACTACTTAAGCTAAAGGCCCATGGCAAAGGAAATGGAATGATCAACTGGATAGAAAAATGGCTTATTGACAGAAGACAAAGAGTAGTAGTTGATGGTGAGGTTTCAAACTGGAAATCGGTTTTGAGTGGAGTACCGCAGGGATCAGTACTGGGACCTATTTTATTCTTAATATATATCAATGATTTGGATGATGACATAACAAGCAAGGTTTTGAAGTTTGCGGACGACACAAAAGTGTTTAGGAAAATTAAAAGTGATGCAGATAGACAGCATTTACAAGATGATCTTAATAAGTTGATAGAATGGTCTGAGAAGTGGCAAATGCTGTTTCATTTTGGATAGTGTAAGTGCCTCCACACAGGACATGGGAATGAAGATGCACAATATACAATGGGTGGTACTGTACTAAATATTACCTTAAAGGAAAAGGACTTAGGGTTAACTATTAGTGCTGACATGAAGGTATCAGAGCAATGTGGAATTTCAGCAGCGAAGGGAAACCAAATTCTTGGATTAATTAGGCGAAATATAGTGTACAAAGAAAAAGAACTAATAATACCGCTGTATAAAACAATAGTTAGGCCTCACTTAGACTATTGTATACAAGCATGGAGGCCATATCGCAAGGATATTGATATGCTAGAAAGAATACAAAGGAGAGCAACCAAAATTATACAAAAACTCAGGAATATTAGTTATAAAATGCGTTTAAAAGAATGTGGTTTAACAACACTAGAAACCAGAAGATTGAGAGGAGATCATATTGAGGTGTTTAACATATTGAATGGGTATGACAATATTGACAGAAATATTTTTTTCACAGTCAAGGAACAGAGAAGGACTAGAGGACATGGAGTTACATTAGCAAAGAAGCAATGTATACTAGATATTAAAAAAATTTCATTTTCACAAAGAACAGTATACGAATGGAACATATTATCAGCTGATTGTGTAGGTACCAGTAGTGTTAATATATTTAAAAATAAAATCGACATATACCTAATTCGGGCGGGGTATACTTAGATAGATAGGTTGGACTCTCGATAAGCCAAATAGCTTCCTAGTCCACCTGCCATCTAGAGTTGATTCTCTAGGTGGCAATCTTGTTAAATCTTGTTAAATCTAAATCGCGAACGAAGGTACAGGAAGGAGGACGTCCTCATCTGGTGCAGGTCGCTGGCGGCTGATGAAACCTATCCAAGTTAGGCAAGTCTTTCCACAACGGCTGCACGTCACGATCTGTCCAGTGTTTATTTCAGAAGGGTCCCGGTTTTTCCGCTTTCTTTTGTCTTCCATGATGGCCCTTCGTTTGACTTCAAAGGAAGTGATAGCCTGGTAGATTAAGTGTGACGCCAGTTCGTTCCATTGGCTGCTGTTATTGTCCACTGGCGGTAATCGATGTTTCACGAGGCGAGGGACCTTTTCAAAGTGTCTTTGCATCTTTTTCCGAGATGATAAGAACATAATAAAAACAGGGATTGATAATCCGACGTTGTAAAGACGTTGGATTTGATTGTTGACGTCATATCTAAGTCGTGACGACGTCGTGTTTCGGCGTCCAAACAACGTCGATGATCAGACGTTATCAAGACGTTGGATTTGGTTGTCGATATCATATCAACTTTGTGACGACTTCGCGTTTCGACGTCTATACAACATCGATGATCCGACGTTGGAACGACGTCGGATTTCGTGGTCGACATGATACTAACGTCGTGACGACGTCGTTTTTCGAACAAAGAACGACAATGAACCGACGTTGTAAAGATGTCGGATTTGGTTGTCGACATCATATCAACGTCGTGACGACGTACATTTTCGACGTCCTTTCGACATCGACAATCCGACGTTGTAAAGACGTTGTATGTACGTTGACGTCGCGACGTATACACAACCAATAATCGACCTCGTACCGACGTGTGCCCGCTGGGCATGCTGTTACTAACCGTTCAACGAAATTCGAAGTTCAACTGAGCAGGCCGTGTTAGAAAACAAAGATACTGCGAAAATGTTCCCGCTGACACCCCAGTGTCAGTACAAGAAGAGGGCAACCAACCAGCCAATCATGCATTAATGGCTCATGATCGCTACGTGGCTCAGTAGGCCTACATCACACGAAACTACTGGTGTATATGACACCAGATAGACTAGCTCAGATGTACGAGGTATTCAAAGGCGACATGCTTGGAAATCTGCGTGAACTACAAAACGAAGTGGATCACTGGAAAGCAATATGAGAAATGGTGAATGCCCCAGAGAAACAGACACACTCGACGATTCAAGAAATCAACCCTGAACTATACCCCAGCATGTACACTGCTGTCATAGTATGGATGGTGATATCTGCATCGACAGCCACGCCAGATCGCCCTTACAGCGCAATGCTGCATCTGAAATACTATCTGCGCTCTACAATGACAACTTAGCGCATGTCGGAACAGGTCTTGATGCACGTCCACAAGCTAGGACACAGAGTTGGACTAATGTTGAAGATAATACAGAACTCTTAAAAATATCAGATTTTACTTGTTTTAACTCTTTTTGATACAACACGTACTATTTACAGTATTTACTTGGCTGTAACTATTGCAACTTTGTTTAATTACTATAATGAGTACGTAGCTTACTTTAAAGCATACAATGAATGTGTTGCACATTCAAACATATGTTATGTTTAATATGGTATATTAACCGTTCAAGTCATCCGCCTTTTCCGCATGTTTCACGCAGTAAAAATACTGTGTATTTTTATTTACTCCTTAGCGTGTGCTATATACCTGATATATTGTGACTTAAAATGCCCTATATGTCAACTGATTGGATCGTCACACATGCTACACAACATTTTGGAGCATCATACCACGATGATAGAATTTAGATTGATATCAATAATTAGTGCTTCCACTTGCATTTATCCCTAGCTACGCCCCTGGTAATTATAATCATAACACTAAACATTACTATCAAAAAGTCAATCTATAGGTATAGATCGTACACGCATCATGCACACTTGCTCGCGAGCATACACACACATACAACAATGTACACCTCCACCTGCACGCATGCATACACCACGTATGCAAGCTCACAATTAACTGCTGCGTGTTTTGGACACTCATGCATACTACAGTCCTGACGGTACGTCGCACGTAAACAAAACTATAATTTAAAAGCATCGGCGTGTGACAGTTTTCTATAATCCGACCTCGGACTTCTCACACGTGAGAGGTCCTGCAGGGATATGTTCGAACAATCACCTGTTGCATTGTCAAATGGTTCGGTTTGGAACCCAGTATATGATGGTCGTTTATAGCTTATGTGCTGCTGGCACCTGTAATGATAACGTACTCCACTGTATACGAAACCACATCGACAGTTCATTTTACGCATTGATAAACGCTCTGGGGACGCGGACCCGAACCATAACACACTTTGCACTCGGGTTTTATTCTGAGACGAACATTACTTCGTAAGCAATAACACACCGGAAGTCTATGCAATTCTGCCCGACGCGAATCATTGCCGCTGAAATCAGTTATCGCTGGTGTTATTACAAATAATTGGTGGCAAACGGGTAATTTTTAGAGGTAATGTTGTATGCATTTATGAGTGTTGACCAGGCTACTACACTAGTTGGTAGTGAGTGGTGCATGGTGCATTCGTCTTGCATATGCTTAAAATGGATGCATTTTATTGTGAGTTATGAAACAATTATAACAAGTAGCATTATTTAGCGTGTTGCGTGTTGTTGTTTTTGCAAATTCTGGTCTTGTGAACGTTGTGTCGTGTGATATATTTACAGTTGGCGACGGCCTTAAAAATATGTATGACGCCTATATAGTATAATTTTGTATTAAGTATCCCTGTAATGAAATATAACTGATAGTATCTGCTTTTGAACAGAATACGTTTTCGTTTATAAAATACACAACTAGTATTTCCACGCCTTGATTGTGCTGTCTCTAGTGTGCGGCTTCACGACATCTAGGCCGTTCTCAGCAAGAGTGTCATGGGTCACGTGTCCATCCACCAGTCACAGACAGCTGGTCACGTGTAATGTCATCTCCGCTGAGTTTAGCGAACACTGTATCGGCTGCTGCTATCATAATTTCTGGTAGCTGTTATGCATACGTTTCCATGCCCACACGAGTGATTGTTCATCGCCAATGTCTTTAACGTCGATATCTCGTTGTGACGTCATAGAAGATGGCATAGTCACATGTTATTGTCTGCAACAAGAGGAATGCACTGTTTGTGATAATCTGCTTATTTAACTGTAATTTAACATTCGCAAGATCTACGGTTAGGCTTATTTATGAAATCATATATGGAACATAATAACTGATACTATATGAATGATAACTTCGGGATAATGATTTAGAACACATTATCTGCAACGGAGAATGTCTGTTTAGCTTTGGTACATATTATACGACGCCTCACTGTGAAATAATAACAATGTTGTTTGATGACATGTTTCAACAGTGCCGGAACCTTTTCTATTGAGAAGTTGTGTTAGAACACGTGGCTATTATTAGTACAATATGCACTAATAAAACGTCTTCGAGAGAAATAAAATAGTGCAGTTTGTTGCCTCATATTTCTCCAATCCGCACAGTCGGGGAAGTTCACTGAACGACGGACGACGGACGATGGCGATGATGTCACATCCATTGATGGAGCAATCTCTCAGAGGCATCAGTTGTCACCTTTAAATACTGTTCGCATTAAACTCGTTTTCGCTTGTCATCTATTGTTTGTGTACAACAGTTGAGGTGTCCAGATTATGCGACAGAAACACTTTTCAATCGACATTGTGCGAAATACTATTCGTATACAATTATCCACCGTTGTAGATGATGACCAGATACTTATTCGAACAGCAGAATACACTGGAATAACTCAGAGTGAACAAACTTGCCCAAGACAGCGAAGCATTCGATCCGGGATTGTCCCGACTGACACTTCGCTGTGGACACTACATGCCCTGTCGACACTATATGCCCTGTGGACACTACATGCCCTGTAGACAGGGGCTCATGACCAGCGGCAAACGTAGAGCGTCAGTCATTCTTATATGCATTTCCAATGACCGACTGTTCACGAAATCGAAAAAGCGTTTGACATCGACACTTGGGAGGAGATGCTGGCGAACTGACCCCAAACTTAAGAGATGATCATATAATGCATATACACTATACAACATCGCTACACTGTCACAATCTAGCCACTTTGACCATAGGCATGACTAACTGGATGCGTATTTCCATTTACAAATCCGTTTGACACTCACCAGCAGGCTCGGTCGAACAAAGTCTGTCTCTGCCAAGCCCGTGTCACCCGATGTCGGTGCTGCCACACTGCGGTTATCGTACAACAGTCGAACCTACTGACTCGCTCTTTCTTTCTTCTGAATGTATGTCACTTGACATCGGATCTCGGATGACACCGTTGGGCAGCGATAGTGGTGTCTCGACCGTCGCCGGCGTCGTCTACGTTTCACCGCCGCTTCATCCCGGGTTGACCCGTCCGCTCCAGGGGCCAGGCGCGCTGATTCTCGATCCGCGCTGCCAAGCGACAATCTTTCCGCGTCGTCCTCCGAACTAGTAAATCCACTCGATGACGTCAATTCCACACTCGAAGCTCCCGTCACGTCGACTTCGGGGTGTGTCGCCGCCGCTTCATCCCGGGTCGACTCGTCCGCTCCAGCGGCTTGGTCCGGGGCTTCTCGAGCCGCTTCTTCACCTCTGGGTCGATCCTCTGACAGGCTGCGGCGTCGCGTTGTGAGCTGGTCGACCGGGGCACTTCCTTGTCTTATCGTTGTTTCGTCACTTGGCGCGACGGTTTTGGAACCACACCTGGAATTAGAGGGAGACGTTTAGAGGCGTGCGTCTCCTACGGGACGGGAGGGTGGGGCGTGTGTGAGGCTGTGTATAGCGCGGTGAATCCCGATAAAACACAAACTCAGACGACGTTTCACAAGCAAACACTATGCGTATAAGTAAATATGTATGTATTTATATAATTAGATTTTATATATGTATGTTTTATGTATTTTTAAACACATTATTTTTATGATATTATAAATATGTATGTTGTATGTATGTATATGATGTATGTATTATGATATATATTATAACAATACGTACATAGAAAAACATACACATACAACAAACAATATACACAAAAGGTTTATAATATATATATTATAATATTATAATATTATATACAAATAGTTATATATATATATATATAATATATATGATATTTTGTTGTGATTCCATATCTATGATATTAATTATATGATATCTATCATCAATATGACCTATATATATATATATATATATATATATATATATATATATATATATAATAGTAATCTATATAATATATATATAATTATATATATAAATAATTATATATAATGTATATATATTCATATAAAATAAATTGATAGTGATGAATCGGAGTAGATATTTATTTTGTAACTTTGCAACTACGTGATGAATAAGATATTTAAATTTAGTTTTACTATTTGATAAGACCTCTATTATACTAATAAATAGTGCTATCAGAGGGGCCACTTTGGGTTTTTAAATTAGCTTTTGTTTATATAATGATTGAATTCCATTGACATACCATTACGGATAGCTCAATTGTATTTATGAGTATTTTTTATTAACATTTGTTAATTTACGCGTATTAAACGATGTGTGGTAAAAATATAATATGTTTATGGCTGAATGTGTTGCTAGAGTTAGTGTTAATTCATTATTATTTTGCATATGTAGTAACTTACAACTGTAGAAGTATGTTTGTATCCATGGGTAATATGCTGTTTTACATAACATATCAGTCTTTTTAAACTGTGAATGGTTCATGATTTGATAAAAAATAGGTATTGTTTATTGTGTGTGGCCGACTATATTTAATACTCTTTTTTTGGAAATTTATATTATGTCCTAAATGTATGTATTCTGCTGTGTGCTGGTGTGAAATGATTATGTATATTTCTGGTTTGTGTTATATGCCAATTTTGAAAGTATGTGGGTAATGTTTTATGTTTTTATAATAAAATTATAATATAATTACACTAAGTAGGTATTTCAACGTTTGCTTAAATAATAGTTCCATATGGGAGCTATATTTATTTGAAGATATTATTCTTACAAGTTGTTTTGCAATTTATTTATTCAATTACATTTGTGTCCCTAGATCAGTAGATAGTAATTAGTGTGAGGCAATATTATAGAATTATAGAGGTTTTTTTTTTAGTTTGAATAATAAAGCTCCAATTTAGTTATAAGTCCAATTGTTCGAGAACATCTCTTTGCTATTTTATCAATATATTTACTCCAGTTTAAATGTGACATTAATGTAAAGCACAGAATGTTAAACTGGTTAACTCCTCAATATCTACACCATCAATTTGTAATGTTAGTTTCATCAACCTATTTATTAGGCATTTGAAAAATATTGTTTTATTGATATTTTAATGATAATGTATAATAATAACACAAGTTTTATTGCCAACTCAACTGAGTTGGATTGACATTATACAATACAATACAATTAACGCATATGTATGTAGTTTTAGCCATATGTTTATTATATGTAGTTCTTTATTAATCAAATATTCAACACTTTTCTGTGTTTGTGTCATCTGTGAAAGCTTTAATTGTACTTGTATCATCAAGTATCATCAGCATAAGTTATGTTGGCTTTCGAAAATCATTGATATAATTATAGGAAATAACAATGTCAGTGGCCAAATTGATCCTTTGGGGACGCCTTTTTTCACAGGTAAAGTATATCATTGTACCTCTTCTAATCTTACAGACTGCTTACAGTTAGTTGAATATTATTGCTGTGAGCTCCATTCCAATGGCTCCTGGCTATTTCACTGATCGGTTTGCGTTAAACAATAGAGTGCATGTTTGTCATACTTGCAATTGCACAAATATTTAATTTCAGTTGTTAATAAGCATTCAGGTGGCACTGTTTCATATTCTATTGGAAACATGAATAACAAAGATTATAAATAATTATAGTAAATCATTAGGCTTATAGTTAAATCTTTAATTATAATGACATAAGATTATGTGCAATTCATGGATATCCCAAAAGGCATGGCTGAACGACAGTCCACATTCGACTGGCAAACTGCTCAAACTCATCCACGTCTACATAACAATAATAGTAATACAATATTGTCAGAGATAACGTCCTTACTATGACAACCACTACTACTAGGACACAAATATACTTATTAATCAAAACAATCTACCAGCCAATTGCAAACAATCACTCAAGCATACCTATCATGAAATGCTTGCATGTGTGTACATCTTTCATGAGAAACTGTTAAAATGTGTGTTTTAAAGATTTCTACACTGCTTACATTTTGTATACATTCCGGGATAGTGTCCCAAAGTTTTGCAAAACTTGTAAGCAAATTTACACTGGCCTGAAGACAAGTTGTACTTTTTGACAGGAATATTTGTGCAGTTACAAGTGTGTCAGTCACGCACACTATAGTTTAACGCGAGCGGATCAGTGAGGTAGCCAGGAGCTATTGGAATGGAGCTATACGTCTAACACAGTAATATTAAACTAACCGTAAGCAGTCTGTAAGACTAGAGGTGAAATTAGATACTTTACCTATAAAAACAGGCGTCTCCCAAGAATAAATTTGAGGGCCATTGACATTGTTATTTACCATATTGTTTACTATTACTATTTATAATTATATAAATGATTTTCCGAAATCCAGCATAAATTATGCTGATGACACTTGATGGCACAAGTACAATTAAAGCTTTCACAGATGACACAAACACAGTGAATGTTGAATATTTGATTAATAAAGAACTACATATAATAAACATATGTATAAAACTACATACATAATCATTAAAATATTAATAAAACAAAACGTTTTGTTTCAAATGCCTAATAAACATATTTATGAACTAACGTTAACAACCTATGGTGTAGATATTGAGAGAGTTAACCAGTTTTACATTCTGGGCTTTACATTAATCTCATATTTAAACCCAAGTAAACATATTGATAAAATAGCAAATAGATGTTCTCGAACAATTCGAATTATAATTAAATTGGAGCATATTATTCAAAATGGTATAAAAATTACACTCTATAATTCAATAATATTTCCTCACACTAATTACCATCTAGTAATCTACACACATGTAATTGAATAAAAAATTGCAAAACAAACATATAAGATTAATATCTTCAAATAAACATAACTCCCACATGGAACTAATTTTTAAGCAAATGTTGATGACCTACTTAGTGTAAAGATATTATAATTTTATTATAAATATATACATAAAACATAACCACTCAGTTTAAAAAAGATTGACAGATAACACAAACCAGAAATATACATAATCATTTCACACCAGCATATAGCAGAATACATACATTCAGGACATAATAAAAATTTCCAAAAAAGTTATAGATATAGTCTGCCACACACAATAAATAATACCTACTTTTTTAATCAAACCATAACCACTCACAGTTTAAAAAGATTGATACATTAAGTAAAGCAGCATATTATCCACGGATACAAACATTCTTATGCAGTTGTAAATTACAACATAAGCAAACTAATAATGAATTAACATTAACTCTAGCTACACATTCAGCCATAAACGTATTATATTTTTACCACACATCCTCTACTTACAATACGAGTAAAGTAGCAAATGTTAATAAAAATACTCAAGAATATACATGCTCCAAAACACAATTGGGCTATCCGTAATGGTCCGTCAATGGAATTGAATAATTATACAATTAAAGACCTAATGTGGCCCCTATGATAGTGACTATTTATTAGTCACAATACGGGCCTCCTAAGCCAACTATTTTACAAACTAAATTTAAATAACTATTGCATCACATTGTTGCAGTTACAAAATAAATACATCTACTCTCGATTTATCCATTTATCTATCTATATCTATAGATATATACGTTACAATAGTTTATCACAGAAGGTTGAGTATAGCTTATTAAATTGTCTGAACATAAAAAGCGGCGCCGAAATTACAAACTTTTACAGGCCACCCGAAGTGGCAGCTTCCTAAATCCAAAAAGGAATTCGTTTTTCGTTTTTCTTTCTTTAGTTTTGAAAACGAAAAAGGAATTCGTTTTTTGTTTTTCGTTCGCAAATTTGAAAACAAAAAAGGAAAAAGACGGTATATACACGGACCTATCTATAACTTCTTAACTATTGAACTATCTATCGATCTAATAAATATATATATATATATACATATATATATATATGTATATATATATATATATATATATATATTTACAAGCACTTAGGCCATCACGAATTCCGAAATGCCCCGTGTATCGATGTTAAGCTTAGTAAATGAAGTTAATAGTTGTGTTAAGATGTCCCAAGTGTGATACGTGACATTGTAACAAACACACGACACAAAGTATATATATATATATATATATATATATATATATATATATATATATATATATATATATATATGCCTGTGTGTTTATTCTCTTTCTTTCTATCTACCTATCTTCCTATCAAACTATCTATCTACCTATTGTTCTAATCGTATATTCTATTATCTATCTATCTATCTACTATATATGTATATATATATATATATATATATATATATATATATATGTATATATATATATATATATATATAATTCAACAGTTAGGTAGGTAGATAGAAAGATAGCAGACATATAGGGATAGCCAGACAGACAGGCAGGCAGGCAGGCAGGCAGGCAGGCAGGCAGGCAGGCAGGCAGGCAGGCAGGCAGGCAGGCAGGCAGGCAGGCAGGCAGACAGGCAGACAGGCAGACAGACAGACAGACAGACAGACAGACGGGCCTATATATATATATGTATATATATATATATATATATATATATATATATATATATATATATATATATATATGTATATATATAATTTGGTCGTGTGTTTGTTGCAATGTCACGTATCTTAATATGACGTTTACATTCAGTGACTTAGCTTAACCTCGATACACGGGCATTTCGGAATTCGTGATGGCCTGAGAGCGGAAGGGATAAGTACGTACACTTGTCGCCATGTTGCTGCTACAACAGCGACGAGCAGGATCAACAGAAGAAAGCAAATTACAAGAACTTTTCGTAGTAAGATTCCCGTCGACGCGCCTGAAACGAGGCACGACGCAAACAATGTCAGAGTGAACACACAATACCAAACTATGTCAGTACATTTGTAAAGAAGACATTTGTATTGGATTTTCATTGGTATATATCACTGTCGCGTCTCAATAGATAATCGCATCAGCAACACCGTAAAAGAGAAACTATCTACTATTAGAGATAAATATTTGTTTCAGCAAAGATAACAACACACCTATTCATACAGGCGCGGGCGAACACAAAAGCGTGAAGTAAAAGAGGGTTATCTGACTTGATCTAAGCTGCTGTGAACAACTGCTTGGCCCATTAACAGTAGTGATACAGCGTATATGGATCAAAGTCAAATATAGCTTGTTATATATGCGTAATTTGATCATATGTAATGTCACTAGTGTACACAGTATTATTTATATAAAAAAATTATGCCTGTTTAGCTAACTGCGCACTACCACGTACAAACGTTGTCCACTCCACCTGTGAACTGTCGACTTAGAAAACAAAACATGATGGATAATTCGCTCGACTACTGAAACAGTACAGAACAGCACATTCTCGTGACCAGAAAACAAATATAAGCGATGTAAGAAGATGCATTAACGCGTTATTTAAAGGTCGGAATATTCCAACCGTCGCCCTGTGCACATATGTGGATAAATCCACCAATTAAAGTCTCCCGTGTCCTTATATTTCTATTGGGTTTTACCTGATAAAGCATTTATCGCAATGTTGTAAAGTGAATATGAATTATGTTTTGATTAAACTAGTGTGTGGATGTTACAAGCATCATTTTGATTTAGTATCGTGGGCAACAACACGCTCAGTGGCTATGTAAACATGGCTTTGCTTTTGCTTTGTTTTCGTGTTTTGGACTTTGTACCATTGTGGGTGTTCCGAATAATTATTTCCACACGTAGTGAATAAGTTTCCGCAAGTCATTTAATACTAAGGAAATTAATGATCTTCTTGCAGTTAGAAAATGTGTTGATGAATGTACTGACCTTATTTTTTACATTGCAATTGTTACTGTATATCTGCAGTGTGTTCACACTCATGTTTATTTTACACTGGACGTTTTTTAAGTTTGTACATGTGTATTTTGTGTATTTATTGACCCGTTGTTTACTCTTGCTTGTGATAAGGTGTTCCTCTAGTCCAGTTGCTTTCTACTTGTTTGCTTTGAATGTACTCAACATAATATATGGGAACGTCATTGCAATATTTACTTTATATCTGCATTATGTACACATTCATGTTTATTATATATATGTGTGTGTGTGTGTGTGTGTGTGTGTGTGTGTGTGTGTGTGTGTGTGTGTGTGTGTGTGTGTGTGTGTGTGTGTGTGTGTGTGTGTGTGTGTGTGTGTGTGTGTGTGTGTGTGTGTGTGTGTGTGTGTGTGTGTGTGTGTGTGTGTGTGTGTGTGTGTGTGTGTGTGTGTGTGTGTGTGTGTGTGTGTGTGTGTGTGTGTGTGTGTGTGTGTGTGTGTGTGTGTGTGTGTGTGTGTGTGTGTGTGTGTGTGTGTGTGTGTGTGTGTGTGTGTGTGTGTGTGTGTGTGTGTGTGTGTGTGTGTGTGTGTGTGTGTGTGTGTGGGAATTAATGGGTTGTCTGTGGATACATTTGATATGAAATAAAATAAAATATAATTTCAAACTGTCTTATTAATTGAAATAGCACATAAAAGCAGACCTAATGTTAAATTCAGAACAATTTATTATAAGCAAACATCTGTTTACCCTAACACTCAGCGCCTATCTATCTTTGGTGTCGCGACCACAATCCAATCAAACACTGATGACACTGCTATGCCAAGCAACATTCTCCAGAAGACCTATCTTCTATCAAACGCATCTAAAACACCTAATGTCAATCTTGTCAAACGTGCCTTCACCCTAACATTAACCCTAACCTAAACTCTAACAATAAGCCTAAACCTA
>JAODUO010000893.1:17500-35000 GCA_025642075.2 Ridgeia piscesae | reverse complement strand
GTCGCAAACATGCATCAAAACAGGATCTCATTCATTCTGTCTCCTACTCTCGCTCTTTCTCTCTCTCTCTGATCTCTCTCTCTCCCTCCCTCCCTCCCTCTCTCTCTCTCTCACGCTCTCTTCCCTCTCTCTCTATATATATCTAGCTCACACAGACACAGACACACATACACACACAAATACACACACGACTCACGTACACACACATACATATACACCATACACACACATACATGCATACATACACACGCACACACACACACACACATGCACACACACACACACACGCACGCGCGCGCATACCCACACACACACTCGCGCGCGTTTCACTATATATAAGTTAAGAGTTCATTCTTCCCAAATCAGTTTCTACTTTCACAAACGCAGACAACCACGAATACATTACTGGATGATACATATACACATACATATACAAATAAATATACAAATGCATATACATATGCATATGTATAAACATGTACATGTACATGTACATGTACATGTACATGTACATATAAATATACATATACATAAAAAAATACAAACTTGCGCATGGGAACTCTGAACACAGTTGTTGTAGGCACTCTTATAAAATAATTCTTAAAATATTAATTTAATTTCCACATGCGAACAAACTTATCACAATGTATTTCTTTAAACAAAACCGTGCCATATCGAGGCCTATTAGTTCTTTTGAACTAGGCATAAATAATAGCTACACTTTATTAAATTTATCGAGCAGCTTTTGTATAATTTCCGTGACACTAATGAGTTATGATGATGTGACAGCCAATGCGACAGGGTGCTCGAGTATTGAGAGTGTGCGTATTCCTAATAAGGGTGGTAGGAATTATTCCTGATGCCAGCTCTCTGCGAAGTTCTCACATAATTTGTTTGTCTGTCTGCCTCTGTGTCTGCCTCTGTGTCTGCTTTTGTTTCTATCTCTCTATCTCTCTCTCTCTCTCTCTCTCTCTCTCTCTCTCTCTCTCTCTCTCTCTCTCTCTCTCTCTCTCGCTCTCGCCCTCGCTCTCGCTCTCGCTCTCGCTCTCTTCTCTCTCTCTCTCTCTCTCTCTCTCTCTCTCTCTCTCTCTATGTAATTGATGTAGCAGTAATCCCTCTTTATAGTTCCATGTATATCATTATCTCCCCCCCTCTCTCTCCTGCGTGTGAGCGAATGTGTTTGGTGGACGAGGTTCAGTGAAAACTAGTATAGCCCATGTCCGTAACTAGCGTTATATGTCGGAACACAATGTGTTCCTTTTTTGTTTCTTACTTTCACATTTTTGCCCCATGAACATGCATACATACATACACACACGCACACCACGCACCACACACACGCACGCACGCACGCCCCACGCACGCACACACACACACACACACACACACACACACACACACACACACCGATAGGTATGGGATAGTGCCATATTTGTTTCAGAAAACATGATGTATTTAACATAACTATAATGTCAGTACACACACTACACTATACAACACTATTAAGAGTTACTTCTTCCCGAATCAGTGCTTACTTTCACACCGTTTTCCATTGTAACCCCGTGGACACACACATCTCGCCATAGGTGGTTTCTCTTGTTGCGTGTCGTTAACACAGGTTCCTCCGTTCAGGCACACGCGACTGGAGCACGGCGCTAGATCTGAACACAGCAATATCCTAGTGAAAAACGGATAATAAACGTGGATACAATAAATCACGGGTTCCTGAACCTTTGAGTAATTTATAATTCAAGTTTACATACCTAGGTTACTGATATTTGGTTTACTTATTGGGATAGCACAGCCGTATATCTAGTACTTGCAATGTACATGTCCTTTCTCTGGTCGTATTTAATGGGCGCCGCATCGTCTCACATGCTCCGATCATGCTTGACTAGCAGAGAACAATTAATTAGGGTACGCTATGTTAAACCGTTTGATTTACTGACAGAAAGATGAATTAATCCACTTTTATTCAGACGTTCATGTTTTGTGTGTACAGTAATTAACCCGTAATTAAATGACGGAACAATTCCGTGACAACGCATATCTCCAATAGAGTGATGTGTGGTCTCGAATTTTATTTCCAATCTGTGTTGATGAAATGTTAGACTTACCATATTTGGATTCAACTGCGTAAGTGCCATGACACCTGAATATGATTTGAAAGTTAACTTTTTCAAAATGTCAACTTATCACGTAACGGCAGTGGAACATATTGCCTATTTTACTTCTGATGGTAAAACTGATAAAAGAGGGTTGTATTTAGGGACCATTATTGGGTCACGCATTCGCAAACTTATGGTAATAGGCTTATATCATGATCTTATATGGCGAGTAAATTACGCGCTATTTTTCATTTGTATTATGGACATAAAATGTCGATTATTTATTGTTGTATGCACATCCTTTTGTCTGTGAAACTTGCAAGACAAACGTGTTGATATGAGTTACACGACGTGGCGCAAACATCAGGAAACGGATTAATTATCTCTATTATCGTCATTAATGTTATTATCATCATTATCATCATTATCACCATCACCACCACCATCATCATCATTGTCATCATTGTCACCGTTGTCATCGTTGTCATTGTTGTCATCGTTATCATCGTTGTCATCGTTGTCATCGTTGTCATCATTGTCACCGTTGTCATCGTTGTCATCATTGTCACCGTTGTCACCGTTGTCATCGTTGTCATCGTTGTCATCGTTGTCATTGTTATCATCGTAACTATCGTTATTATTGTTATTATCATTACTATCGTTACTATTGTTACAATCGTTACTATCGTTACTATTGTTACAATCGTTACTATCGTTACTATCGTTACTATCGTTACTATCATTACTATCGTTACTATCGTTACTATCATTACTATCGTTACTACCGTTACTATCATTACTATCGTTACTATCGTTACTATCGTTACTATCATTACTATCGTTACTATCGTTACTATCGTGATCCCATAAGTTGGAAAGCTGACTTTGTAGGTCTCGACCCTAACGCCTTAGATTAGCTCAAATCATTGGCCTTAGGGTTGTGGACGACTCGGCATAAATCTTGCAGGTAAATTACACATTACGTACATTGGCAAAAAAAGCCATGTAAATACGGCGCACATCGACAGGTCATGATTCCTTGGTTATTCTCAATGCAGGTGGATCCATTGCCACATGGATTGTCGGCACATTTGACGAGTCCTTGAAACATACATAAATACTAATAATTGACAAACAGTTACATATATGCATATATACATACATACATACATACATACATACAACAACACACACACACACACACACACACACACACACACACACACACACACACACACACACACACACACACATACACATACATACATACATACATACATACATACATACATACATACATACATACATACATACATACATACATACATAAATACATACATACATACA
The DNA here is from genome assembly GCA_025642075.2 of Ridgeia piscesae. Lineage (NCBI taxonomy): Eukaryota > Metazoa > Annelida > Polychaeta > Sabellida > Siboglinidae > Ridgeia > Ridgeia piscesae. Next base: position 31,545 of record JAODUO010000893.1, on the reverse strand, counting down.
TACGTACGTACATTTATAAATGAATACATATATGTGTTGTAACGATTGTATAATTGATATATGCTATGTATGCAATTTATATATATATATATATATATATATATATATATATATATATATATATATATATATATATATAATTGCATACATAGCATATATATATATATATTAAAACTACACACATTTTAGGTACTACACATATTTTATTTAAAGTGATCTCCCTCTTTCTTTTAACCTAACTGTGTTGTTTATCGGCTAAGTAACCGTGTCCACTTGGCGCCGTATACACGTGCGGACACTAACTAAATAAAAACGTTATGCAGTTACTCATCCAATGTTACCTACTTGTTTATTGCAAGTAGTTACGACAACGCGTACGTCATTCATTCTCCCCAATTTACACTTACTTTCACATCGCTGTCCTGTGTGACTCAGTGGACAAGCGCAAGACACCGTACTTGTCTTCCCCGCTCCAGTGTCATCAATGCAAGTCCCTCCGTTAAGGCACGTCTGACTGGAGCACGGCGATAGCTCTACGGATAAGAAAACCCTTGTGAACAATATAGCATGTTGGTAAGAGATGTATTGGCGATTCGGCCTTTTGCGCATTCCAACGATAGAATGAACTGCTATGAAAATTATATATATAATTATTTATATATATATATATATATATATATATATATATATATGAACATCATATATTAGAACTTATATTAAGCTCTATGGATAAGAAAACCCTTTTGAACAAGATAACACGTTGGTAAGACGTTTATTTCATTCGGCCTTTTGCGCATTCCGAAAATTGCTAATGGGGAACTGTTAGACAGTGTTTAAATATATATGTTTTATTATACATTTGATTTAATTAAAATGGTTTTGACATGACGGCCATTGTTCTATCATTTCTTATGTTTATACATTAAAATATACACTAAAAACAGTGCTTAAAGTGTTGTTATATAATTTGTGTATATATTGTGCATATATATATATATATATATATATATATATATATATATATATATATATATATATATATATATATATATATATATATATATATATATATATATATATATATATATATATATAGTAAAATATGTGGGCCTGAGCCAAATAAAGTCTTATTATTATTATTACACATATCGTACGCTTCATAGGATACAGGATTGTCCCGTGGTCTTTGTTGTTAATGTGTGTGTCATTCCAGCAAATCAAACAATAAACAGTATGCTCAGAAAAGATAACTTTGATGTAGGGTAGCTGACTCAGTTGTTTTGCTTAATTTCTTAGGTGACTTAAGTGAAGGTAAATTACAGGTGACATACTTCGGCAAAGATAGCCTTCGAAAGTAGGAGCACATCGACAGGTCACTAGACCTGCGTCATTCTCAATGCAAGTAGATCCTTTGCCACAAGGGTAGTTGGAGCATTTCAGGAATCCTGAAAACACCCACAAAGTGATTATGGGAGACAAAAATACACAAAAAGGTAAGCCAACCCATACAGCGATACATTCATTCATGCATAAGTTAATTCACATATACACAGACGTATATGTTATATCATTACATTATTCAGTATTATACAACGTCCTTGTTTTCATTTGTCAGTAGGTCTGCAATGCATGCATATGTGTATAAATGGACGTATGTATGTATATATGTATGTATGTTTGTATGTATGTTGTATGTTTGTATGTATGTATGTATGTATGTATGTATGTATGTATGTATGTATGTATGTATGTATGTATGTATGTATGTATGTATGTATGTATGTATGTATGTATGTATGTATGTATGTATGTATGTATGTATGTATGTATGTATGTATGTTTGTAAGTATGTATGTATGTATGTATGTATGTATGTATGTATGTATGTATGTATGTATGTATGTATGTATGTATGTATGTATGTATGTGTTTATGTATGCATGTATGCATGTATGCATGTATGCATGTATGCATGTATGCATGCATGTATGTATGTATGTATGTATGTTTGTAAGTATGAATGTATGTATGTATGTATGTATGTATGTATGTTTGTATGTATGTATGTATGTATGTATGTATGTATGTATGTATGTATGTATGTATGTATGTATGTATGTATGTATGTATGTATGTATGTATGTATGTATGTATGTATGTATTGTATGTATGCATGTATGCATGTATGCATGTATGCATGTATGCATGTATGCATTGTATGTATGTATGTATGTATGTATGTATGTATGTATGTATGTATGTATGTATGTTTGTAAGTATGTATGTATGTATGTATGTATGTATGTATGTATGTATGTATGTATGTATGTATGTATGTATGTATGTATGTATGTATGTATGTATGTATGCATGTATGTATGTATGTATGTATGTATGTATGTATGTATGCATGTATGCATGTATGCATGTATGCATGTATGCATGTATGCATGTATGTAAGTATGCATGTATGCTTACTTTCGCATCGTTGACCGACGTGAGTTGGCGGACAGGTACACGATATTGTAGTGTCGACTCCATCTCTATTTACCACGCATGTTCCACCGTTCTTGCAAGTTTGACTAGAACAGGTTGACCTAGCTGAATATAAATTATCGAAATATAACTGTATTAATCGGAATACATATTATAATATGTCTGGATAATATGCTACCACAACGAATACGCTAAATAATCAAAACGTCTTATGTTTATTACAATGCGATGTACAAACACACTAATGTAATACATTTATACTATTCCGTAAATTGCTCTAACGTGTATATTTTATGTCGTGACTTTAATCAATATTTAAACGATTGTGTCGGGTAATGTTTAATTAATTTATTGTGCAGTAGGGGCCTTCGTTCCCAAATGGCTGTCACTGCTAATGACGTAGTTAGTCGAGTGAATTCTCTCCAAATTGCGATTGCCTTGGGCAGCGGCCTTGAAGATTGACCTTGTTTATCTATGTCAAGAAGGGTCACGTGAGCAATTGATCTTGGATGTTCGAGTGGTACACGGGTTACGTGGGTTTGCGTATTACCTAAGAATGGATTTCTTACAAAAATATCAAAACGTATGTACAATATCTGATTGTTACATATGTCAGTGTAATACACAAAATCATTAGAATTTTAATATGCACATATATGGATAGATGCAATGAATTGTTATATGTATTTTTTATTGTTACTTAATTAGTTATACTTACTTATACTACAGAGAAGCATGTACACATCATCAGAGATAGAATAAACTATTAAGAGAAAACAAATCGCATTGATGAAAAAATACTATTGAAGTAAAAATTACTATATTGAAAGGTTAACTAAATGTATAATTACAACTAGTGGCTCCTGTGATAGCGACTTTTCAGTCTTAACATGAGTCACTGACCCCCATTTCACTGTTTTAAATTATTGATGTATGACGTTTTGTTGATGTTTCACATTATGATAATTGATTTCATGTACTTATTTTGGGGTCTTAAATAAATATCTTGTTCTTGTTGTTCTTGTTCGAGTAACTCGCGTAGCTCAATCGAAGTCGGCCATACAGCTTATACTACTTTGTATGTTGTTTCTACATGATTCCTCGTGCTAATGTATATGTGTACGTACTTTCACAATAAACATCTTCATAACCAACAGAGCAGTGACATGTCACACCCTCTTCTTTGGTATTGTCCTGGCAGGTCGCTTTATTCCTACACGGACTGTCTGCGCATGTGATGTGTCCTTTAAACGTACGAAAGGAAGAAACCAGATGAAAGATGAAAATCATTCTCGTGCACCAACGCAAGCAGTTACACACATAATCGCTACGCATACAAAAAAGAAACATACACACAAACACACACACACACATGCACACACACACACACGCACGCACACACACACACACGCACGCACGCACACACACACATGCACACACACACACACACACACACACACGCACACACACGCACACACGCACACACACACACACTCTCTCTTTCGTTGTCTTGCTGTATGGGAGTATTTGCGTGATCATATATGTGTGTGTCGAACGAATCTTAATTTAAATTGATATCAATCATGTGATCGTCTTTAATATAACTATGCTTAGCTGTAGGCCCACATGTTAGTAATATTTCCCCCATAATTCATTCTTACTTTCACATCGTTGGCCCGCGTGAGTTGGCGGACAACTACATGCTATTGTAGTATCGACCCCGTCTCTACCTTCTACGCAAGTTCCTCCGTTCTTGCAAGTCTGACCAGAACAGGTTGACCTAGCTGAATATAAATTGTCGAAATGTAATTAATCGTGTTTAGGTAAACATCATTAATTGAAATACTGTTTCACACAGTAAAATATGTCGGGATAATATGATGCCACTATGAGAACGCTAAATAATCAAAACGTCTGATGTTTATTGCAATGCGATTTACTAGCATATCAATGTAATTAAATTATACATTTCACTAACGTATATATTTCTTTACTGATATGATACGTACGCGTGGTAAGACAACCTGCAAACAGAAACGGACAAATCGCCCATGACTAGTTGTTTTCTCCCATGATTTGTTGCCACTTCGTATATATAATATGTGCTTTGCTTGTACGTGATTTCCCTTGCTAATGTATATGTGTACGTACTTTGACAGTGGACACCTTCGTAACCAAAGGAGCAGTGACATGTCACGTTCTCTTCTTTGGTACTGTCCTGGCAGGTCGCGTTATTCCTACATGGACTGTCTGCGCATATGATGCGTCCTTCAACCATACGAAAGGAAGAAACAATATGAAAGATAAACATCACAGACACTCACGAAAGCAAGCAATCACACACATAATCGCTGCACATTATTTCTCTCTCTCTCTCTCTCTCGCTCTCTCTTTCTCTCTCTATTCGTGTTTCTCTCCCTTTATCTCTAGTTCTCTCTCTCTCTCTCTCTCTCTCTTATCTATCTATCTATCTATCTATCTATCTGTCTATCTATCTATCTATCATCTATCTATTATCTATCTATCTATCTATCTATCTATCTATCTATCTATCTATCTATCTATCTATCTATCTATCTATCTATCTATCTATCTATCTAATTTTCTATCTATCTATCTATCTATCTATCTATCTATCTATCTATCTATCTATCTATCTATCTATCCATCTATCTATCTATCTATCTATCTATCTATCTATCTATCTATCTATCTATCTATCTATTTTTATTTTTAAATTACATCTATCTATCTATCTATCTATTTTTATCTATCTATCTATCTATCTATCTATCTATCTATCTATCTATCCATCTATCTATCTATCTATCTATCTATCTATCTATCTATCTATCTATCTATTTTCTTTCATTACAAATTTTCTATCATCTATCTATCTATCTATCTATCTATCTATCTATCTATCTATCTATCTATCTATCTATCTATCTATCTATCATCTATCTATCTATCTATCTATCTATCTATCTATCTATCATCTATCTATCTATCTATCTATCTATCTATCTATCTATCTATCTATCTATCTATCTATCTATCTATCTATCTATCTATCTATCTATCTATCTATCTATCTATCTATCTATCTATCTATCTATCTATCTATCTATCTATCTATCTATCTATCTATCTATCTATCTATCTATCTATCTATCTATCTATCTATCTATCTGTCTGTCTGTCTGTCTGTCTTTTATCTATCTATCTATCTATCTATCTATCTATCTATCTATCTATCTATCTATCTATCTATCTATCTATCTATCTATTTATCTAATCTATTTATCTATTTATCTATTTATCTATTTATCTATTTATCTATCCAAACCCAAACCTATATATTATTATTATTATTATATATATTTATTATTTCTAAAAAAAATTTTGTGTGTGTGTTTATTTTCTCTCTCACATACACCCACCCACTCACAACACACACACACACAAAAACACACACACACACACACACACACACACACACACACACACACACACACACACACACACACACACACACACACACACACACACACACACACACACACACACACACACACACACACACACACACACACACACACACACACACACACACACACACACACACACACACACACACACACACACACACACACACACACACACACACACACACACACACACACACACACACACACACACACACACACACACACACACACACACACACACACACACACACACACACACACACACACACACACACACACCCCCTATATCACGTCATCAATCCTTCTTTCCCGCGTCGTCTTCATCAATACAAATACAAATACAAAAGAACGCTAGACGAGCAGTGAACATAACACATCATAGCCTGCAATAAAATGAATAAACACTTGCCTAATTATTTTTAAATATGAATAACGGTGTGTGTCATTTGGATAACTATTTTGTACAATGCCATTATATAAATGTTTTTGTCGAAAGTAAGTCATGCACTCTAGTAAGATATTTAGTACATGTACGTATGCCTATACAGGTATGTCATACACGCAAATGCTGTCGATTGTACAATGATGTATGGTGTATAAGCGTCTATTTACACAAAACTACTGCATATCCTTTTTGTTATATTTAACCTATTGTGACACAACTGTGAATCAAATAACAAATTGCATTGCCATAAGTTTCAAACTAAGAAACTCTTCATTTAACCCCGGTTACATAAATATGCAACTTCACATTAGCGGACATTACATAAATATATCACATAATCTTTCATGCAAAATAATATAAAAGTTGTCTATAAAACAGGTAGATTCCCGAACGCATGCGGTGCATTCATCCGGAATAAATTCTTACTTTCACATCGTTGTCCAGTGTGATTCGGTGGACATGTGCAGGACACCGATTTTGTTTTCCCTTGACCTGTGTCTCTAAGACAAGTTCCTCCGTTCAAACAAGTCTGACTGGTGCACGATGATAGATCTAAACATATCAATACGCCCGTAAAATAGCAATAATAGGGTGGAGATAATCAACACTTTCTTCCAGAACCGCTGTTTAGTTTAGTTGTAATATTCATTGGAAAAAAGCATAGTCATCTAATTTCACTTGGATTTAGCAGTTCCTTGTCTCTAGATGTATTCGCGAAACATCGGATTGTTTCAAATATCCAAACTATACCCGGCTACTGGACTTTGCCAATTACAATATATTACGATAACACATCACAGCATATGAAAATAATAATGGGACTTAAAACAAATGGCAAATCATGCATACAAGGTCTAGCTAACAAAATAATGGATGGTGATTGTGGCTTACTGGCCAATACAATGAATGATTTCTTTGTTTCTGTGAGTGACCATTTGCCTCGGTTAAATAAGAGTAACAAGGTGGTCGACGTTAACGAGAAACTGCCGGATCAGTATGTGATAAGCGTATGTACTACATTTAAAGCCTTGGACAGTATTAAAGCCAACAAGGCTACTAAGGCTACTGTGCCTGACAACATCCCTGCATGGGTGTTAAGAAATTATGCAAATGTTCTCGTCCCTCCATTAACTGCTATTTTTAACAATTCACTAAGAGAAGGTGTACTCCCTAAGGAAGGGAAAATGGCCAAAGTAATACCGTTGCCAAAAACAAGCCCCCCTGTGTCGATTGAAAAAGACATTAGACTAATTTCACTAACTCCAATAGCTGCCAAGGTGTTTGAATCGATAATAATAAAATGGTTGGATGAAACAATTGAAGGTGAAATTGATGCTAAGCAATTTGGTGGAATTAGCGGAACGTCCACAACAAACGTTCTTGTCGAACTGGTTCATATCATATGTGATATAAGGCGACAGATAAATTGAATTCTTATGTCAGAGTTGTAATGCTAGACTTTAGCAAAGCGTTTGATCTTATTAATCATCATTTGTTGCTAGATAATCTATAGTCGTAGGGGTTGGCCGTACATATTTTAAGATGGATAGCAACATTTCTATTAGACAGCTCAACGAGTAAAAATAGGAAATGAATATTCCCATTCTGGTCATCCCAATGGGGGAGTGCCGCAAGGGACATTTGCTGGACCTAAATGTTTCCCTGTTTACATAAATGATTTAAGAACACTGTTCCATTATATAGGTATGTAGATGACAGTACATTATTTGAAATATGCGACAGAAATGATGTATCTGTTATACAAGAGTCGGTTGATATTGCTGCTAGATGGACAGAACAGAATGACATGAAAATTAACTCCGAAAAATCAAAAGAAATAATCATTAGTTTTGCACAAGATGACAATTTCAGAAGCACTATCCCGAATAGAAAGATTGACGGGAGGGATATAGCACAAGTTTGCCATGCCAAACTATTAGGTGTGACCATTTCTCAGGATCTGACATGGAACAAACACGTGGATAAAATTGTGAAAAAGACTGGTAAACGCTTGTACATGTTATATTAGTTAAAGCGTGCAGGGATTACACAAAAAGATCTGATCAGTGTATCTGTTAGTGTGGTGAGACCAGTTCTAGAATATGCATGTCCTGTATGGCACACTAACTTGCCCCAATATTTGTCTGACAATATTGAAGTTATACAAAATGTATTTTTCCTGGATTGGGTTACGCGGAAATACATAGACGTGTTAACCTGGATACGTTGAGTGTAAGACGGGACCGCATTTGTCTAAAATATTTTGATAACATTAAAGTCGGCACACACATATTAAATTATCTGCTGCCTGACAAAAGACATACCGAATATAATATTAGACAACAAAATGTGTACCCGTTACAAGTTACTAGAACGAATAGATTCCGTAACTCCTTTATACTGTGGGCTTTGTACAACTGTCAGTAAAAAGGCTATTAATGCGGTATGATTTGTGGTATCAAATGTATTTCTATTGTATTTGTATGATGTTTTGATAAGTTAATTGTAACCTATTGTAATGTCAATCCAACTCAGTTGAGTTGCTAATAACACTTTTGTTATTATTCTATTATTTACATGTTCGGACGTAGGCATTTGCAGGAATCACTGGGTAGGCCTCTGTCATAATAGATAATGGGTTCATTTTGTTACTTTAAATGTGAATTTCAACTACATGACATACTTAGGCAAAGATATCCTTCGAAGAAAGGTGCACACCGACAGGTGACCAGTCTTTTGTCATTCTCAATGCATGTAGACCCAGTGCCACACGGTGAATCAGCACACCTGACGACTCCTGCAAAACAAACTCAATTAAATGAGTATCGCTGTAAAACAGGAGAAGGACGACAGATAGAGCAAACACAAACTTACTAACCTAAGCCATTGCATGTATTATACACACACACACACACACATATATGTATACACTTGATATATATATATATATATATATATATATATATATATATATATATCCCTCCGTCCCTCCGTCCCTCCGTCCCTCCGTCCCTCCGTCCCTCCGTCCGTCCGTCCGTCCGTCCGTCCGTCCGTCCGTCCGTCCGTCCGTCCGTCCGTCCGTCCGTCCGTCCGTCCGTCCGTCCGTCCGTCCGTCCGTCCGTCCGTCCGTCCGTCCGTCCCTCCCTCCCTCCCTCCCTCCCTCCCTCCCTCCCTCCCTCCCTCCATACCTACCTACCTCCCTCCCTCCCTCCTTCCTCCCTCAATCTCTCTCTCTCTCGCAGAATATATATAGCTGTGTTTTGTTGTCGTCACAGCATGTATTAATATTTCTTCATAATTAATTCTTACTTTCACATCGTTCGCCAGTGTGAGTCGGCGGACATGTACATGCTATTGTTTCTTTTCCATCTCTAGATTCCACGCAAGTTCCTCCGTTCTGGCATGTCCGACTAGAGCAGTTCGACCTAACTACAGATAAGTGATCACTATCGCATAATGTTTTGTTTTTAATGTATATATGTATTCGGAAATCGGCATGTGACGAGCTACATAGCTACCTAAATAAAACAATTCAATAATGAAAACTTATGGTATGCATAATTGAAACAACTAGATAAAACAACATGTCAACATAGTTTCATTTTGCATATGGCGCAAGTTAATATACCACGTAAACTTAAGTTGTCTTTACATATATGGTATGCAGGAGTATTTTCGGCATGTCAAGAGCCCAACGTTTCATCTCACTATATATTGCTACATACATGGTACCAGAGCCATATTCTAAGGTGCATAGAGCACAGAGGGTAACATTCGTTAAGCCACACACAGTAGTCGTTGTTAGTTCGTGATTGTGCGAGTTATGATAACATATATGTAAACGTACTGAGACACTGGAAACCTTCAAAACCAAAGGAGCAGTGACACACCGCGCCACCCTCGGCACTGTCGACGCAACCAACATCATTTCGACAGGGTCTATCGGCGCAACTGACGAGTCCTTCAAAAGTACGAAATGATGGCATTATCAAGTAGATAGGATATCGCATATTCATTCTCAAACACACACACATCCACCAAACGTAATCAGCGATATGAAACATTGATTAGATGACATGTCAAGACATGCACGCATCCTTTCAGACACACACATATACACATATATACACACGCACGTCACGCACGCAAGGACGCAAGCTCGTGAGTACACACACATATCCGGTGTACTTCGTAGACAGAAACAGAAAGTGTTATTAGACAGACTCACAGACAGACTCACAGACAGACAAACAGACAGACAGACATACAGATATACATACATACATACATACATACATACATACATACAGACAGACAGACAGACAGACAGAAAGACAGACAGACAGACAGACAGACAGACAGACAGACAGACAGACAGACAGACAGACATACATACAGATATACAAATATATTTATGTTTGACCACAAATGTACATAGTAATGTATTTAACGTAATATACAATTATATAAAGATCAAGGAGACTACAATTAAGGCAACATGTCGCTAACATGAGAGCCCACTTTAAATAATAACAAATCGAACTAGAAAATGCAAATAGTAAACGCAATTGAATACGAAAAACGAAATACATATTTAATTGACTTTATGATTCCTTGAGTAAACCGTAGTTTGTTCTTATGTTAACGTTTCTTAAATGTTCTTAGTGTTGTGGGTAGCAACTGGCTTATAGCATTGGTAACAATGTCTTCAAGTATGTTATATTTGCCATACGGATCTGCGAATACGACACTCTTTAGCATATCACATATAGTTATGTGTATTAGTTATAATTTAAATTTATTGATGACATCATGGCTGGGGTTTTTTAATTTGTGTAAACGTCGGTTTGAACACAATTATAGATACAACGTAAGGAAGGTGATAAGATATATTGCTTATTAATTTGCCAGTAATTTGCCAGTGTGCCATCATTACTTGAAAGTCTAGTTGGTAAAGTGATTTAGGAAATAAAACCGTGTGAAGTGATGGTGTCAAAATATTCACTAATTATGAGTTTATAATTTATTTAAAGTCAATCCATTTTGTAATCTCTTGCAACTATAGCCTCGCTTTTAAATTTGAATAAGCATAGGGATATAACAAGTCTTCTTGAGCTATTTTAGAAACTGTGAATCTCGTTATACTACTAAAAAAATGAAATCCATCAGCATTAGTGACATGGACAGCACCTTACGTGTCGGACAAAACATAGGCGATACAGATGGACGCCATTTCTCGCCGCCCACCGCTGAGTTCTGGTGTACATCAGATATATTATTTTTCATAATTCACTCCATGCCAATCATTGGCATATTCCCCAAATACCACTTGAAGTAACACATGTATGCAAGTGACACTAAAATATACGTTAATTTCCCACGTGATCAGCATTGTGACGTATACATTACTACTCGCCATATCCAACAGTGCACCATCGATACAAAACGTTGGATAACGAAATGTTAAGCCGTACTAAATGACGCACCGACCGATGCAATAGGGCGTGCAAGTCTCGCGCGCGAAAACGAGGCTAGGGGCAGTTGGGGGCAGGAGGTCCATATACTCCATGTTAACATATAGGACTTTGTTTTGTTTTTGGTCGTAATAATCGAACTGTTCCGAAATAGCGTAATTCAGCTATATTGTCCGAAGGATTATTACAAGCAGAAGCAGTGGAACACTTTGCCGGTGACAATGATCACGGAAATCATGAATTTTAATCGATTATTATGTTGGTTGCCATGGCAATAGCGGCAAGTACTTGTGTTTGGCGATCTTGACTAATAATGAAGAGTGCCAGTTTTCGCGCAGCACAACCTGTTTGGGCCATACGTATACATGTGTTATGATTATGTGCATTTAGACAACTTGTCAGATATAGGTGCTTATCGAAACGACAACGTACAGCAATGTAAAACGCAAATTCCGTAAAAGACACATACGGCCTAACATCGCGTCTATTATCTGCACTACGTAAATCGCTATGTGTCTATGATAGTGTGGTAAACTCAATATTAAATCGGGCATTTAAGATAAGAAACGTATAGCACAAGATATTTAGGAATTGATTGTCCTAGTATTCGTCAGTCGGAAGCTACAACTGTCATCCAGCGTTAGAATATTATTCTTGTGTCCAGTCGCCAATTAGTCTCGCTTAGTCCCCAATAAGCTCCAGTCGCGCGGAGTCACGCCATGTATCGTGACCCACTTGCAGGCCCTATTGTGTTCTGAACAGTCATGTAACACCAGAGAGCCTGCTGAGATCGTGAGATTCGACTTGATTGGGTGTGACGTAACGCCACCGTCAATGACGGTGCATGTTGCTCGCACATTGATGCATATGAAACAGTCGCTCTTGTTGTGCCAATTTCAATGATGTACTTCGGAAACGCGCGGCTTTTAGGCTACATAAATTGCAACATACGGTGGTTCGTGTAATAACGCATCAGCAGCGCCGATATCACATCCACGTCATGACTGCACTTCACTGATTGCCCGCCCGATGGTGTATACTAGTATAATTAGTAGTAGTAGTAGTAGTAGTAGTAGTAGTAGTAGTAGTAGTAGTAGTAGTAGCAGTAGCAGTAGCAGTAGCAGTAGCAGCAGAAGCAGAAGCAGAAGCAGAAGCAGAAGCAGAAGCAGAAGCAGAAGCAGCAGCAGCAGCAGCAGCAGCAGTAGCAGTAGTAGTAGTAGTAGTAGTAGTAGTAGTAGTAGTATCAGAGTATTATTTTAGTATTATTTATTTTGTATTATTGTTGTTGTTGTTGTTGTTATTATTATTATTATCAATAATAGTCAGGCTTAGTCACTTTCTGCACATTCGGCATTCTAACATTATTTCAATATAACGTGACCATGTTAGAAACTATTTCATGACAACAAGATAATATAACCTGCATGGAATGTCAGTTTGACGAATAATAATGCAATGAAGTAATATTTATATAAGGAACCATATGTTCTACCAGCGAGATAACTCTGGTTAAAATACAATGTTTTAATTGTTAACATAGAAAGTAAATTATGCACGCAAATAATGACAATTAGTTGATACACGTATAAGCTATAAATACGTGTTTAAGTCAATGTGTTACATCGATTATACTGGTAATAATTATGTGTTACGAATAAAGTAACTAATATCTTAATAAAACCACTAAACAATCTTTTCTATGTAATTCCTCGCTTGATAATCAGCTGTGTAAGTGACAGTAAGAGGTTGGCCTTGCCACAAGCTTCAATATGTTATTGCATTAATTAAATCAAAGGAAGCAGATTTATTTGTTTTCGTTTTACAGATAGGCGTGCATTAAAAACATATAAATAATTCACATCATGTCACTTAATCGTTGTCATAACTAAATTAAGAAAACGTACAAGACATCCAATCTTTCCAAAATAGTGTCTTACTTTCACATCGCTGTCCAGTGTGAGTCGGTGGACATGCGCAAGACACCGTAGTCGTCTTCCCCGCTCTAGGGTCAGCAATGCAAGTTCCTCCGTTAAGGCAACTCTGTCTGGAGCACGGCGATAACACTAAACACAAGAATACTTTTGTGAAGCAGCGATAATAAATGAAGAGCTAAGTAACCACCGGCTTCACAACCTTTGT
>JAODUO010000893.1:7500-12500 GCA_025642075.2 Ridgeia piscesae | reverse complement strand
ATGATATATGTGTACGTGTTATGATATATGTGTACGTGTTATGATATATGTGTACGTGTTATGATATATGTGTACGTGTTGTGATATATGTGTACGTGTTATGATATATGTGTACGTGTTGTGATATATGTGTACGTACGTAGACAATCGAAACCTTCAAAACCAAAGGGACAGTGACACACAGCGCCACCTTCGGCACTGTCGCTGCAAGTAGCATTATTTCGACAGGGATTTTCGGTGCATTTGACGAGTCCTTAGAACGTAAGAAACGATTAAATTAGGAAGTACATAGGAAATCACACACATAACTAAATATATATATATATATATATATATATATATATATATATATATATATATATATATATATCAATCATTATATCATTATATTACTTTTGTTTCAACTGTATCAGTTATGTGCCATATATACGGGCATTAATGTATATATAACATAATCGCAACATTTTATGTATAAGCACATAGTTGCAAACCAACTGTGACTAATACCTTGACCTCACCAAAGTCCTACATATGTTTTTGTATTAATACAAAATAGTAGACAGCTTGTATGTGTTTATTTTATCCCGGTTTCAAACTCGGCTTACATATGATATGGTATATACATGGGCGGGACATTATTTAAACACATTATGCAATCAGTAAAAAAAGGTTCATAATTGTTTTAATGGATTGCCAAGAGAATACACGACGTATGTTTTCTCTCCAAATTAATCCTTACTTTCACAGCGTTTTCCTTTGTGACTCGGCGGACAAGCACATTTTGCCGTGGGTCTATTCTCACGCGAAGTGTCGTTAAAGCAAGTTCCACCGTTCAAGCAAATCCCTTTCGAACATGGTGCTAGATCTAAACATAACAACATCAGTAATAAATGTTGAACCAATAATCTTCTACGTCTGCAATCTTTGTTTAATTGCATTGTTTAAGTTGGCAGCTGTACTGAATGTGTTTAGATACATAGATGCAGAGTAATCGAATAATGTACATGCAATATCCATTTTCTCGTTTATGACCGTATTCATGCCTGACTGGTAGATATTGCCAATTACGATCCAAAACCAACTACAGAACTGTTCACGCTGAGTGATGTATCCCCATCTGCGTTTAATATGTTTGTTCTTTTCTTTTTGATAATTACCTCGATGTGTTTTGAAATATCGTCATGTCATGTCTTTGGGAAACGTTCTCGCCCTGCTAATTGGTGCATGACTTCTTAGTGGTATGATAAGGTGCTTTACGTGGAACTAAACTATAGACGACTTACTTCGGCAAAGATAACCTTCGAACAGAGGTACACATCGACAGGTCACCAGTCCTGCGTCATTCTCGACACACGTAGATCCAGAGCCACATGGCTTATCGACACATTTAAGGATTCCTTAGAACATAAATGAAGTGACTTTCGCAGGACACATAAGAAGGAAGACGCAACGAACACACGTATATGATATAGTCTTGTGTGTACTGATGTTAGTTTTGGCTTATTTTAGCAATATGATAGCGTGTAAATCACTAAAGCATGTATTCGTAAGTCATCTAATTGTTTTTCTAAGACTTGGTAAGACACTAATGTTACGTTGATTCTAATATTTAAAATAAACTTATGCTGAATTGTGAATACTTTTTGTTGCTTTACAGATATGACATCTCAGCGATATTGAGTTCGTCTAAATAACATGTATTTAGGAATTATATACCAACATAGCATCTTAAATGCAAATAGTTTGGCTGCAACCTCAGTGGCCGTAATATATGTCTGTCTGTCTGTCTCTCTGGGATAATCACGTGATTGTGTGCGCTTCAGCTGCCACCGGTAACGTTGTACTAAGACATTTGTTATTATATCAAGTTATAAGCTATACTGTTCTTCTATTTTACTTCATACGTCAACGTGAATGTTTCTGGATTACAACAACGTCATACATGGGAAAGAGACATTTGTGGTTCTTAGATTTTACTGATTTTACCAATTTTATAACTCGCTGCTAGTGCTATCTTCAGTTGACCGTGACGGTTGCCATGGCAATAGTGTACACTAGCCTTCAACTGCATCAACTTTGTCGGCAATCGGCGAAAGCTTTCAAGCGTGTCACGAAAGCAGTCTACGATGATCTGAATGCACTTGGCATCTCCTACGCAAGATCTACACACAGAGGGACCTCAGGCGGTCGAAAACAATGCCAAGTGACTATTGCAATTTCTGTGAAAGTGACTCCAGGCAGAACCGCTTTGTCTACACCGTCATTACGCAACAACCTCGTACAAACTGTCAACAGAAGCAACTTGATATCAGTGAAATTGCAACAACACTGCACGACCAACTCCCTTAGAGCTGCTGTTCTGAACACCCGGTCAACGTGTGAGCTTGATAAGTGTCAACAAATCCAGCATTTGATAACTGAAAAC
Organism: Ridgeia piscesae; assembly: GCA_025642075.2. Lineage (NCBI taxonomy): Eukaryota > Metazoa > Annelida > Polychaeta > Sabellida > Siboglinidae > Ridgeia > Ridgeia piscesae. The sequence goes on along the minus strand of JAODUO010000893.1, from coordinate 10,075 downwards.
CAGCTAGACATTTGTTCGCTTACGGAAACATGGTTCAAGCCATCTCATATTGCCGTAAAGACTGTGGTGCCACCTGGATACACAATGAAACACATTCCTCGAGCCAACGCAAGAGGCGGAGACGTTGCCATTATCTTTCGTGACTCCATCTCTGTGACTGTTTCGAAGCACAACACTTACACTTCCATGTTTATTCAAAGTTGGTCTCGAACTATTGCGAATCGTAACGATATACAGACCTCCACCAAAAGCAAAGTCGACAAACGTTCCAGTATTTCTTAGAGAGTTTGCCGATCTCCTTGAAGACCTCACACTTACATCCGGCCAACTGCTGCTGGTTGGAGACTTGAACTTTCACTTCGATAATCCCACCAGTGCACACACAAAACCGATCATCGACCTTCTCTTCGCAACAAACCACCAACAACATGTTACCCTGGCAACTCACCAGAAAGGCCACATCCTCGATGTCATTATAAACAGACGTGATGAGCTGCCTATTGCTGATATCACCTGTGACGAATCGGTTAATTGACTTAATTCTGACCACTCCGCCGTCATCTCTACTGTTCCAACTACACATACAGTACAGCCTAAGAGAACGATTAATGTGCGTAAGTTGAAAAATGTAAACACTCAGCAAATCAGTCACGACATTGCTTGCTCTGCTCTGATTACTCAACAAGCCTGCGCGTCGGCAGCAGAAGCTTTTTCCTGTTATAACAATACACTGCTGTCACTACTTGACCAGCATGCTCCTGCAAGAAAGTGCAACATCACAGTAAAGAACAATGTGCCACGGTACAACGCGGACATAAAAGCTGCTAAAGCCAAACGAGAGCGGCTGGAACATCAGTACAGGAAGACAAAACTAACTGTACACCGCGATATGTTTACATGTCAAAGAAACAAAGTGAACACCATGTGCGCTGAAGCAAAGAAGATCTACTACAAAGAAAAGTTGTCGGACATCCGTAGTCATGCGCAATTCTACAACATCGCAAACAAGTTGCTGCATCGGCGCAAAACAATAACACTACCGAACTATGAATGTGCCGAATCACTCTCTAACAAGTTCGCAGACTATTTCGATGAAAAGATCCAGCGTATTCGCACCACCCTACAAACGCCACACTCCGTAAGTCACCGTCCAAGACATGCAAACTTGATCCGATGCCTACACATTTCGTAAAACAGTGTCACGACGTCATGACAGTACCAACTACGAACATTATCAACAAGTGTTTGATAGACGGAATGCCCGATGAGATGAAATCTGCTATCATCACACCCATTTTGAAAAAGTCAAGTATTCATAGTGAAACGTTGAAAAGCTATCGGCCTATATCGAACATATCCTTTCTGTCAAAGTTACTTGACAGAGTTTTGGCAGACCGGTTGTTTGAACACATGCGTGACAATTTTCTCTACATGCCGTTACAATCAGCATACCGGCAAAACTGCAGTACCGAAACAGCATTACTACACACGCATGACAGCGTAATCCGGTCCATCGACGAACGCAAAGGTGTGATTTTGTTGCTAATCGATCTGAGCGCAGCATTTGATACGAATGATCACGCTATTCTTCTAAACTTGTTGAGTAACAACATCGGCGTCAAGGATCGTTGCTTGTCATGGTTCGCTGCCTACTTAGAACATAGACAATACACGGTGTTGATTGCCGGTGAGCAGTCAAACCCACACAAGCTGACATGTGGTGTCCCGCAAGGGTCAGTCCTCGGACCACTGTTGTTCACGATTTATATGACCCCTCTCGCGTCAATACTTAAACTTCATGGCATGACTTTCCATCTACATAACTTTTCCAAGAATTCAGCCTAAGCGACAACACTTCACCCGAGATTGCCATCAGGAAAATGGAACGCTGTGTCATCAGCATCCGTCAGTGGATGAAAACCAACATGCTGAAGCTGAACGACGACAAAACAGAGATCCTCATCACCCGTCCCAAATCAGCTTACAAACACCATCTTCCCGAAAGTGTAAGAATCGGTAACACCAACACGCACGCCAGAAATTTGGGAGTGACATTCGATTGCAATATGTCCTTTGAGCAACACGTAACAAACATTTCCAGAACACCATACTACCATCTCCACAGCATTGGACTCATTCGTCGCTCTCTAGATCAAGGACACACAAAACAGCTAGTGCATGCCCTTGTTATATCACGTATTGACTGTTGCAACAGCCTCCTGAATGGACTGTCAGTGGCGGTAGTTGAACAACTACAACGCGTCCAAAATGCTTGTGCTCGTGTTATACTAATTCGATCGAAGCGAGACCATGTCACGCCCATGCTCTTGGAGCTGCACTGGCTTCCTGTTAAGTATCGCATCACATTCAAGATCCTACTTCTCACCTTTAAATGCCTCCATGGTCTTGCACCTACATACATATCAGCACTTCTCTCTCCCTACTGCCCGACTCGCAGTCTGCGGTCTTCTGACCAGTTAGTACTTAATCAGCCCACTTCCCGAACTAAAATTGGCGAACGATCATTCTCTTGTGCAGCTCCAAGGGCATGGACCAACTACCCCTTTCAGTGCGA
>JAODUO010000893.1:0-2500 GCA_025642075.2 Ridgeia piscesae | reverse complement strand
CGTTAAACAGAAACGTTTGTCTAAAACTGACTGTCAACATATTACTTTAACATATTAATATTGCACTTTTCTTAGTATTACACTTTATATCATAATCATCACGATACGTTTCACATATTTTTGTCATTGCATAAACCTTTGCTTTGCAGACGGTGAACACAAAATAGGTCATCTGCATACATATGATGATTTCTTTTAGATACGCCGATTATACAACCTACTGGTATGCTATTCCTCCAAATCCATCCAAATATATTACAAAAAGATAATGTAATAACTCTTTACCCTGTCTTGCTCCATTATATACATGAAACCCTTCAGACGTAACTCTATCCCAAAGAACATATATCATTTTAATAATGTACCAATATAGTAATATTACATTTAAGGAAATAAGTTTATCGTGTAGTTATTTTCTTGAATAAATGAATACGGTTAATACAATCAACTGTTTGTGCTTTAATTGAATACGTTATTTTGCATTTTCCCTTGAGGAACTAAGCGTTTCATGTGGGAAAAACTACAAATGACATACTTCGGCAAAGATAGCCTGTGGAATAATTCGGACACCGACATGTCACGTGACCTTCGCTATTCTCTGTGCAAGTAGACCCAGTGCCACAGGGTTTATCGACGCATTTCAGGGTTTCTGAAATATAAATAAAGTGGTTCTGGAAGACAGAACAAGCAAACAAACACACACAAACACAAATATAGTCCAACATAAACATCGATACATTCATCCAAGCATATATAAATTTATACACACGCAACGCATGTATACATAACACTCACATATGCACACACACACACACACACACACACACACACACACACACACACACACACACACACACACACACACACACACACACACACACACACACACACACACACACACACACACACACACACACACACACACACACACACACACACACACACACACACACACACACACACACACACACACACACACACACACACACATATATAAATATATATATATATATATATATATATATATATATATATATATATTATATATATATATATATATATATATATATATATATATATATGTATTTATATATATATATAGATATATATGTATTTATATATATATATATATATATATATATATATATACATATATATATATATATATATATATATATATATATATATATATATCACACACACCATTGGAAGGTAATGTTATTTTGTTGGCAGAAATATTGGGCGTAAACGGCCTTCGATAAGGTATGGCATAATGGCCTTTGCTCCAAGAACAAAGACAAAGCAGTCGCTGGCAAACTGCTGATTTGACTTGAGAGTTACTTATCCAATCGCTCCATCAATGTTGTCTCTGGCCAATCCTCATGTACCAAATCTCAAAAGGCCTTTGTAATACAATGCTCAATTCTGGGCCCTCTGCTGTTCTCTGTATTTATCGATGACCTGGGAGGTGAATGTGAGAACGAACACAATTGTTCGAGTAATTGTAGCAAGTGTGTAACGGTAACATTGAGCAGGTACCGGAAGGCTATGGGCAATTAAATGGAAGGTATGTGTAAAGGTTTGCGCGCGTGTGTGTTTAGTGTGTGGCGGTGTAGACCCGCGTTCGTGCGTCCATGAAGACGATTGACTCGTTTTATCTCAACTTAACGAGTCCTTACTTTCACATCTTTGGCCAGCGTGGGTTGGCGGGCATCGACACGATATCGTAGTTGTGTTGATCCCTTCCACACACTTCGCGCCGTGCATGCAACTGTCTTTAGAACAAGTCGACCTAACTAAAAATAAAATGTCATGTTCTATATTTTGGATATTGTATTGTACACTATGATAGTACGTGTTTACATGCTACAGTAGTAATAGTAATAATATGTAATAATCAACACTTCATGCGTAACACTGAACCCATTCGATAAACTCATATAATAATTTAGGCAATTAATTTTGTTAACTTGTAATACACGGAGTATTACCCTAATTTATATTTGTTCTACATATTTTATTTAATAAATTTGTCCACATAGTTATTAAAGCAATTTTCTTAAACACAGGGAAGATAGCTTATATCGTTTTGTGCTATGACAACTTCCCACTTCAATTTGCTACACCTGAGCCATTCGGTTAATACATAAGACACATGCCGTTAGAAAGGTTGCTTTTCAAGCCTCGTAAATTGTTCGTTAGTGTTTATAAGTGTTACGATACATAATATACGTACTCGTACAAACGACGCCTTCAAACCCAAACGCACAGTCACACACAACGCCGCCCCCAGCTTTGTCGTTACAAGTTGCACCATTCCGACAAGGAGTGTCGTTACAAGTGACGTGTTCTTCAAAAGTAGGAAACGATGGAATTAGTGACAATATAAAGACATAAATACACATACCCATACAAATATAATCTTGTGTGTATTTAGTGTTGTGGTGTGTGTGTGTGTGTGTGTGTGTGTGTGTTTTTTGGGGGGTTTTTTTTGGGTTCG
>JAODUO010000892.1:450000-459010 GCA_025642075.2 Ridgeia piscesae | reverse complement strand
CCTTTAACGTAAAAAGGTTTTAAACCTTACCCGGAAAAAACCCTTTTTGGATTTACCCAATAAGTTAACTGCTTCGTTGATTATAATGCCCATGATGGTGAAAGAGACCTTCTAATTGATTATGATTACGCCACATTTTACGAGGTCATTCTACACATCGAACTTATAAAACTCAAGAAATCGGTTCGTATGTAAAATAAAATATCAAGAAATAACAATTTAGTTAGACCACAGACGACCAGGTTGAATGGTTCTTGTTATCTCGGTTGTTCATTCTATTATCCACATTTTTGTGTCAGTTCTGTTGCTTTCTGACAAAGTAAATGTACTAATTATACGTTCCTTGGACGTACTGACTAAGATACATATTGGTGGAACACATCATTTTATCAAGATACCGTGAGAACGTCGCAACAACTGACCTTTCTCGCTTACAGTAATAAATAGTTCTGATGATTTCCCCCGAAATTACCCGTCCACAAATATGTGCACCCGTTGTGTCGTCAAGGGAGGTATAACGCGCTTGAACACAACAGTTGTAGCTTCACCCAATCTGAGCTGTATCGTCACTCACTGTTTTGACGGGGCTAAGTCAACATTGCCTCTGTCCATCGTAACGCCCTGGCGTGTCCGTCCGTCTGTCAACAACTTTGATACTGCTTATCGATTTCTAGATTGACCAAACTGTTGCCTTTATGCGTGCTTTCAAAATATTTAAGTACAGTAGAAGTTATTAAAATGGGGAATACTTGTAATTCCAAGTTCAACTCCAAGTAAAACTATGCCTTGTCAAGTCATTACAAAAACAGACGTTCAGTCCAAAGTATTAGAATGTACTTTAAGTATATTGTATGAACAATCCAGTAATCAGTCATATTGAATACCGTGTTTTGTAGATAAACGTGTATTCTGAAGCTATTTCAATACGCATCAAGTTCACATTTGAGTAGCACTCTCCGACCTATATCAAGTGAGGTCGGGAAGGGGAGGTGAACGGGAATTATATTGGGTGAAACGAGTATGAACCGTGGAACATCCGCGCTCACGATAAGATTATTACCATTGTATATACAATACAAATATTTTTTTTGTTTCTGTAATTTACACCAATGAATCTCCCAGGGATTATTTAAATTATTGTAATTTGGGTTTTTTGGGGAAAAATTTTAAATAAAAATATATTTATCACACGTCCCCCATGGTAACCCTTTTTTGTGCGGCAGACAATCCGATTGGGGGGTGGTAACCCCTTTTTGGGGTGTTGTTTGCTGAAAAGGGGGGTGTTTTTACCTCATTTGAAAACATTCCCAAAATCTTTCTTCGAGACCGATGCATCAACTTTAACAGACGACGCCTTAGCGATTCGCAGTTGTTCAGTGTTATGGTTTTTACCATTAATTCCATCTTTACTCTTTACATAAAGATGTTTTACAGACAATCATTACGTCATATAGGCATATGCCAGTCTCGAGAGACCGTGGATATTTGTATTGTGGAGTTCCTCAGTATCTGGAAGAGCGTCCACTGTGGCTATACAGACTCATATTAATGTGACAGTCTCGGGGTATACTGGCTGCACTTGAAGTCTGGCAGAGACTTGCCTGTCTTTCCTCCGGGCTCTCCTCTCTGTTGACACCGCGTCTCCTCTCCCCTGGCAAGGTTCACCTCCTGCCCCAAGTGGCTCCGTTCCGTTGCGATTTATTCCCACATGTCAGAATCAAAGTCTAATTTTCAGATCACGGTACCAGATGTCTTTAAATAAAAGATGAGGGCGTTCAAGAAACTGCTGCCTGCCGTCAGCTCGCCGTAGAGCAAATCATTGTGAATCTTTATGTCCCCCTTACAGTGAACATAGCTAAGTCGTAGCAGACTGAACATGCTTGGAATTTGGGCCGTTTGAAATTCGGTCCTCCGACGAGATTCCAAGGACGCGTCTCAAGGATGCCTTCGTGTTACCAATAAGCACATTAATATAAATTAATACTGTTGACATGACGGGAGAGACGATTTATGCATGAACTACTGGTTGTATTAAACATAATTTGTTCTCAGCTGTTCTGCTTCAATGACATTCTCTGAGCAGACCCTTGAGAAGGTGAAACGTGTTTCTGACTCGATGCTCAGGGTTGTTCTAGGGTAAGGGTGGGGGATTTTCTGTCTATCTAAATATCCGAAAATTCAGACGGATTTGTGTAGAATTTACCAGCAAATGACATTCTGCCTGATATTTGTCATTGTCATTGACATTAAGGGTTTCAGGGTGAAAACATTATACTCAGCAGCATTCGAAATGGTCTCCCGATGCCGTACACTCTGCGAAAACGGGAAGACCGCTCTTGCTATCCAGCTGTGTACAATTGCCCAATTGTGGTTGCTCTTATTGGTAAGGTTTAGATTTATGGTTAGTGTTAGTGTTAGTGTTAGTGTTAGGGGTTTTGGGGTTTGGGGGGGGGGGGTTAGGTTTAGGTTTAGGTTTAAGTTTATTTAGGTTTAGGTTTTTTAGGGTTTTTAGGGGGTTTTTTTTTATTTAGGGTTTTGGTTTAAATTTTTTTGGTTTTAGGTTTGGGGTTTAGGTTTTGGGGTTTTGGTTTTTGGGGGTTAGGGTGAGGGTAAGACTGATATTATAGTTTCACATACATTTGATAGGACTTGCCCACAAAAATTTTACAACGCTTTACAATGTCACACCCAAACGTTTAATCATTCCATTATTTTGACAAATGTAACGAACCATAGATTATATTATCAGTGTTGATGAGCCCCGGGAACCCCAAGACCCGGGGTCTCCGATAAAACCACCGCCGGGGGAAAACGGGCCCACAAGTTGTGATGATAACACATGAGATAAAAGTAATATTTAAGACTAATTGAATCTATATAAAAATATCAATTAATTTTTCTAGGGACGACGTGCCGCAATTCTTTTCCTTTTCCACGTAAGAGTTTCGTAAGCAAAATTCTGCTTCCGAATTCTCGTTTTTTCATCTGGAAATTTTTCAACACATCTAGGGAAAGCTAACATTTCATAGCCTTGACAGTGGTGGACATTTGTTATTATTTTTATTTGTAATTAAGCAGGTTTTGGGTGTTTCCCAGACGCGAGATCTGATTACATACGGTCAGGGAGTAAATGGAAATTAAATAAAGGCCCACCCCCGGGGTTTAAGAACTTACCGAAAAATGTTATATAAGAACTTACCGACTTTAAAACGTATCGTATGGACCTTTGACGCGATACATACGTATCACGAAATAGGGTTCTTGCCCAGGTTATGTTTTCAATGAAACTGACAATATTGCTTATATCTAAATACACGTCCGTGTAAAAACATACTTCTTGACCACTAGTTCTTTATTTGGACCGGATATCTCACATTACGAGTTACTATATAATGAGACATCGTCACATGTTAGACAATCTGAGCATATAATATAATTTATCTAGAAGAATGGCTGTTTCTGCCTCACTGTCGAACACAGCGAGATTTTTTGGTAGTCCATTACGAAATTCGCTTAAAAATCCATTATCGTTCGATTACTTGCCCTCGCGTTTTCGTGAAATTAGTCTCAACCGAGGAGCAAAAGTAATCGAACTGATAATGGATTTTTAAGCTTATTCGTAATGGACTTGCCAGAAATATCGCTGTGTTTGAAACAGTAGTGCAGGCAATGCATTGTACAGATAAATTATATTGCTTAATGCTCCAGATTGTCTAACAGTATGACGATGTCTTCATTTATATATAGTAACTCATGTGTGAAGTTCTGCATAATTGTGCTGGTTAGCCAAAGAATCGGTCAAATATAAAAGGTTTAATTGATTCAAAGAAGTATGTTTTTTACACGGACGTTGAGCATCATCGAATACTACGGTGTAAACTGTTAATTAGATACTTGACCCAGATTATAAGCAATATTGTCAGTTTCATTGAAAACATAACAACTGGAGCGGAACGACACCCTACTTCGTGATACGATATGTATCGCGATACAAAGGTCACGATACGATACGTTTAATATAAGTAACGGTAAGTTCTTATATAACATATTATTACGGTAAGTTCTTATGTAGCACGGACTGGTGAAGGCGCTTACTTAATTTACCATTTACTCCCTGACATACGTATGTAATCGTACGCCATCTCGACTTGTCTGGGAAGCATCCAAACACGCTGCAATTAATGCATACAAATAAAAACTCGAAGTACACAAATGTCCACCACTGTCTATAGGCTAGTGAAATGCTTAGCTGTTCCTAGATGTGTTGAACACATGGTAAATCCAGATGAAATAACGATTGACGATTCGGAAGCAGAATGTTGCTTACGAATATTTCTCTTACGTGGACAAGGCAAAGATACTGCAGATGTCACGTCGTCCCTATTGCCAATAATGTCACATTGATAGTTTGTATATAGATTCGAATTAGATACTATAAACTATTACATGTTATAACTCGATGTGTTATCGATGCACAGACGGTTGTGGCTTGTTGTTTCACAAAAGTGGCGCGAATGCTATCCATATCGCATACCGCAACGCATCACGATACTGATATCGTATATCGTGCACCGTTGCGTGCGGTGTGTATCGCGAGACACCGGTGCATTGAGGTATCGTTCAGGCTCTAGTAACAACACTGATAATATGGCCCAATCTAGGTGGTTCAGTTACATTTGTCAAAATAATGGAATGATTAAACGTTGTGGGTGTGACATTGTGAAGCAGCATTGTCACGGAAGACCTTTCTTGTAAACCAGCTGTGAACAAGTGCCTATCAAATGTATGTGAAACATATAATATCAGTCTTAGCCCTCACCCTAACCCAAACCTAAACCTAAACCTAAACCTAAACCTAAACCTAAACCTAAACCTAAACATAAACCTAAACCTAAACCTAAACCTAAACCTAAACCTAAACCTAAACCTAAACCTAAACCTAAACCTAAACCTAAACCTAAACTTAAACCTAAACCTAAACCTAAGCCTAAACCCAAACCCTAACACTAACACTAACACTAACACTAACCATAAATCTAAACCTTATTCCACATAAGAGCAACCACAATTGGGCAATTGTACACAGCTGGATAGCAAGAGCGGTCTTCCCGTTTTCGCAGAGTGTACGGCATCGGGAGACCATTTCGAATGCTGCTGAGTATAATGTTTTCACCCTGAAACCCTTAATGTCAATGACAATGACAAATATCAGGCAGAATGTCATTTGCTGGTAAATTCTACACAAATCCGTCTGAATTTTCGGATATTTAGATAGACAGAAAATGTCCGTCCGACGCAACTCAGAAACTCAGAAATAAATAACAACATATTACCCTAGAACAACCCTGAGCATCGAGTCAGAAACACGTTTCACCTTCTCAAGGGTCTGCTCAGAGAATGTCATTGAAGCAGAACAGCTGAGAACAAATTATGTTTAATACAACCAGTAGTTCATGCATAAATCGTCTCTCCCGTCATGTCAACAGTATTAATTTATATTAATGTGCTTATTGGTAACACGAAGGCATCCTTGAGACGCGTCCTTGGAATCTCGTCGGAGGACCGAATTTCAAACGGCCCAAATTCCAAGCATGTTCAGTCTGCTACGACTTAGCTATGTTCACTGTAAAGAGGACATTACGATTCACAATGATTTGCTCTACGGCGAGCTGACGGCAGGCAGCAGTTTCTTGAACGCCCTCATCTTTTATTTAAAGACATCTGGTACCGTGATCTGAAAATTAGACTTTGATTCTGACATGTGGGAATAAATCGCAACGGAACGGAGCCACTTGGGGCAGGAGGTGAACCTTGCCAGGGGAGAGGAGACGCGGTGTCAACAGAGAGGAGAGCCCGGAGGAAAGACAGGCAAGTCTCTGCCAGACTTCAAGTGCAGCCAGTATACCCCGAGACTGTCACATTAATATGAGTCTGTATAGCCACAGTGGACGCTCTTCCAGATACTGAGGAACTCCACAATACAAATATCCACGGTCTCTCGAGACTGGCATATGCCTATATGACGTAATGATTGTCTGTAAAACATCTTTATGTAAAGAGTAAAGATGGAATTAATGGTAAAAACCATAACACTGAACAACTGCGAATCGCTAAGGCGTCGTCTGTTAAAGTTGATGCATCGGTCTCGAAGAAAGATTTTGGGAATGTTTTCAAATGAGGTAAAAACACTTTCAGCAACAACAGCCAAAGGTAGCATGTCAAATCGGAATTGTCTGACGCACAATAGGAGTTACCATGCCCCGTGACCGTGACCGTAGGGGCGGCATATGTACTGCCTTTGCTGACACTGAAAAGGTGTAGCCAGTAGGTGGTAGCGTGTCGTATCAGAACTGATAGTTTTTACTTAAATGCTTTCACAAAACAACACAATAAAATACAATAACCTTTAATAATCCCAAATGGGAGATTCATGTGGTGTAAATTCACAGTAACAAAACACAATGATATTAGTATTGTATATACAATGGTAATAATCTTATCGTGAGCGCGGATGTTCCACGGTTCATACTCGTTTCACCCAATATAATTCCCGTTCACCTCCCCTTCCCGACCTCACTTGATATAGGTCGGAGAGTGCTACTCAAATGTGAACTTGATGCGTATTGAAATAGCTTCAGAATACACGTTTATCTACAAAACACGGTATTCAATATGACTGATTACTGGATTGTTCATACAATATACTTAAAGTACATTCTAATACTTTGGACTGAACGTCTGTTTTTGTAATGACTTGACAAGGCATAGTTTTACTTGGAGTTGAACTTGGAATTACAATGTACTTGCCCCAGCCCTTTTAAAAGCCATTCATTCCATTACCCTCAGCCTTAGAAGATAATACAATACGATAACTTCTACTGTACTTAAATATTTTGAAAGCACGCATAAAGGCAACAGTTTGGTCAATCTAGAAATCGATAAGCAGTATCAAAGTTGTTGACAGACGGACGGACACGCCAGGGCGTTACGATGGACAGAGGCAATGTTGACTTAGCCCCGTCAAAACAGTGAGTGACGATACAGCTCAGATTGGGTGAAGCTACAACTGTTGTGTTCAAGCGCGTTATACCTCCCTTGACGACACAACGGGTGCACATATTTGTGGACGGGTAATTTCGGGGGAAATCATCAGAACTATTTATTACTGTAAGCGAGAAAGGTCAGTTGTTGCGACGTTCTCACGGTATCTTGATAAAATGATGTGTTCCACCAATATGTATCTTAGTCAGTACGTCCAAGGAACGTATAATTAGTACATTTACTTTGTCAGAAAGCAACAGAACTGACACAAAAATGTGGATAATAGAATGAACAACCGAGATAACAAGAACCATTCAACCTGGTCGTCTGTGGTCTAACTAAATTGTTATTTCTTGATATTTTATTTTACATACGAACCGATTTCTTGAGTTTTATAAGTTCGATGTGTAGAATGACCTCGTAAAATGTGGCGTAATCATAATCAATTAGAAGGTCTCTTTCACCATCATGGGCATTATAATCAACGAAGCAGTTAACTTATTGGTAGTCAAGTACCGATAAGTTAACTGCTTCGTTGATTATTTCAGGCTTTTGATTTGACTCGATTTCTATCGGCATTGCATGAAAACTCGTGGTTGTACGTTAAAGGAATCAAGGCATGTCGACATTTTAGTGATACAGTACCTAGCTACACGAACGGCTAGATGTTATGTCGGCAATGAAACAGAGTACACACTGACACGCTACTGGACGGCATGGTGAGAATCTCGGTAACATAAGAGACACGTCCAAAGAACGTTTTTTGGCCTGCTACGTCTTGTAAGAACAATTATGATAAAAAGGAAATATATGGAAGCCTCTAGTATCATCCATGTGCGTGTTGAAGGCAATATATTCCACCTCAGGTCACACCAGTATACGACGTCAGTAGCGTTTACTTTTACAATGAATGACGTTTTTCTGCAACGCCTCCTGCATCTCCATGAGCCACCTCTTTGTCCGGTGCAGTTTTTCAAGCCGTTTTTGTGAGTTTTTGGTTTATGTTATCATTTGTCTGGGTACGTTATATGACATTTATGTGCAGGGGAATAGAGAACATACAATAAAGCCTGTGAATTTCAAAGATTCGTTTGACACTGCAAATGCGTACGTTTTGCGAACATATTATATAAAGATGTCGTCTTTGATTCCTACCGCATACTCGGAGTATGCTGTGAGACGCGGCTGCGGTCACATCGGAAGAGATCACGTGACCTATGGCTACAGCAATGGACAACGTCGAAAAGGCGATATTTCTTCGAATGTATTATAAACATTTGTTGTACAAAACAAGTCTTAGGCGAAGTATTGGCATTGCGCTTAACCACTGTTAGACTCGTCGTTGTGTACGGCGTGTGAGTTAGGGTTAGGCTTAGGGCGTGTGAACATACATTTAACACATTTTCGAAGTCCGATTCATCGGCATTGTCCGTTGTTCTAACCCGGTGTCACGGAAGCTCTGCGGGTGGAACAACGGACACGTTTGACGTCGTCCTCAACGCGTCGCGTTTGAGCTGGTACGAAAGACGGCACGCGATAGCATCTTCTCATGATTCACAAAAAACGAAAAGAACGCGATATGAACCTCTTTGTTTTTCATGGCTTCTGAAACCTAACGATGTGCGGAACACGTAGACCCGCGGTCGAGAGGGTCCTCCTACTGACTGAGAGTTTCCTTTTCTAATAAATCTTAGTCATGTACAGTTTGCGGATTTTTTCGTGACCGTAGAAGATACGCCCTCATGGTCAACTAGTGAATAAATGAATGAGTGGGTGAGTGAGTGGATGAGTCAGTGTGTGTTTATGTATGTACGCCTACGTAGGTACATACATACGTATACGCCCGTCGCCCGCACACTTCCCACCATGCCAGTTCGAATTTCTCCATTGATTATAGGATTTACCATGGCTCATGGGTAGGGCGTCGGACTCTCGATTAAGAGGACCCGGGTTCGAACCTGTGCTGTGG
>JAODUO010000892.1:367500-442500 GCA_025642075.2 Ridgeia piscesae | reverse complement strand
AGCACACCCGCGAGAAGATGACCAGGAAATTTTAGAAATTTTTAAAAAAAGAAGCTGTGATTTAGTATCACACTGCGAGGAGATGACCAGATGAGATCTAACAAGAAGCTGTGATCCCTGAGTATCACACTGCGAGGAGATGACCAGATGAGATCTAACAAGAAGCTGTGATCCCTGAGTATCACACTGCGAGGAGATGACCAGATGAGATCTAACAAGAAGCTGTGATCCCTGAGTATCACACTGCGAGGAGATGACCAGATGAGATCTAACAAGAAGCTGTGATCCCTGAGTATCACACTGCGAGGAGATGACCAGATGAGATCTAACAAGAAGCTGTGATCCCTGAGTATCACACTGCGAGGAGATGACCAGATGAGATCTAACAAGAAGCTGTGATCCCTGAGTATCACACTGCGAGGAGATGACCAGATGAGATCTAACAAGAAGCTGTGATCCCTGAGTATCACACTGCGAGGAGATGACCAGATGAGATCTAACAAGAAGCTGTGATCCCTGAGTATCACACTGCGAGGAGATGACCAGATGAGATTAACAAGAAGCTGTGATCCCTGAGTATCACACTGCGAGGAGATGACCAGATGAGATCTAACAAGAAGCTGTGATCCCTGAGTATCACACTGCGAGGAGATGACCAGATGAGATCTAACAAGAAGCTGTGATCCCTGAGTATCACACTGCGAGGAGATGACCAGATGAGATGTAACAAGAAGCTGTGATCCCTGATCTACAGCACAACATACAAGAAACATCGGCACTTGCTGGACATCATCGCGTTTTAATAACTTGAGAACATTTGGATGCGTAGGAGCGTAATCCTGTTATGCAAACGAGTCACGGTATACGGTGCAATGGTCGTGAAAGGAATGTATAGCTACGATACTTCAAAAACTTGATGCACGCCACAGACGCCACTTGCGCTCGATACTGGGCATGCCTCGATACTGGGCATGCCTCGATACTGGGCATGCCTCGATACTGGGCATGCCTCGATACTGAGCAAGCCTCGATACTGAGCATGCCTTGATATTGGGTATTTAACGGAATAACGGTGGTCATCTAAATAATCGGTATGTGTGACGTGGCGTGGCGTGGCGTGTCGTGACACAGACCCGCAGTGACAGAGAATACAGAGAATTACGGATGTCACCGTTCGGTCATGTGTTGCGCATGCGCGACGACAGCCCTGCACAACTGGCCCTGCAGTTTGCCGTTGCCTGGTCATGCTGGTATCAAAGGTCGAGTCGGCCTGCCACGTCCTACGCGCTCGAACCTCCGAGAGACGGACGCTAGGTTGAGGTCGGGCAGTGACATTAAGACCCTGAGGTAAATAGCGAAACATCACGTGGGATGGGAGAAACATTGCGGGTCCTGAATGTGTCATGATGATGTCTCACATAAGTTAGGAACAGTTGATCATCGCCATCATCATACGTTGCTGATATGCAAAATCCTGACAACGTCTTAACGTGTTATGATCATTTGATTGTGAGTTTTTATTTTTTATTTTGGTACAACAAGAATTACTATAAGGGCACACACTCGCACGTATTGTAGGCCTACCGTACAGCCTTATAATAGTATGTGAACATGATATAATATGTGTATGTATGCTTGTATGATGTACTAACAAAATTGATGTACTTTCAACAAATTCTATACCTACTTTGGGTCAATAAATATTATGGTTATGGTTATTATGGTTACAGTTTGATCTGTTATTGTATATGCAGGACTTTTATCAATATTATTGGTTCGTTACCGTTTCTATTTCCAAAGACTCACGTAGTGTCCTAGCACACTGTGTATCTCTCCTCGTCATCCTGTGTTGTGAGCGAGTTTTCGATTCTTTGCTACAGGGTTGACGAGGTCAGAACTCAACTAAACACGTTGACCTTGTACAACCAGGCCATTAAACAGCAAAGGTCAGTGAACGTCAGTCGTAAGAGTGTTTGTCAAAGGAATAATACTTCTTACATCCTATTCTAAGCATCATGGTTTGATCCCTGAAAGTTTGGCGCCCATAATTTAAACTGCCTAATAGGGAACCGTTATGCTAATTTGATACATGAGGTAGCTCCATTACAGTTATGTATTCCTCGTTGGTAAAGTAATCATTTTAAATGTTTCAATTTTAGTTTTGATTGTTTCACAATTGGACAAAACCCTTTTCCTGCTTCCCTAAATGGAAAATATCGTTATGGTGATAAACTACATCCCCATTTGTTCATTAGTGGTTGTAAAAAAAATTCAACTACTAATTCACAAACACCTTAAATACTATTATAAACTATTGATAATTGTCGATAATTGTATTGTATTTATTCAAATTCCGAGTGATCCAACGACCCAGTACCAGAATGTGTTACAGAAGTAATACGTGTAAATAATAAAAAATAAGAAGAAGAACACTAAAACAATAAGATAAAATAAGGATATACGAACATGCAATCCCAATCGTTAATATAACATGCAACCGACCATTACACTTAACATTACTTTGAATGGAAGATCTAAATATTTCGTGTTATAAAGGTTGATCATAAGTTGGACTGTAAATACAGTGTGTTGGAAGTCGTGTATGGTCTTCTTTGTCTAACAGCCTCTGCTGCTTGAGTGAGTATTTGGCTCTGTACATTTATGTGTATTTATGTACACCCCCTGTATATGTAAAATACTATAGTGTTTGTGCATTTGTAACGTATCAGCCATATTACAGTTATTGCAACATAGCTGAATACTTCCCAGACACAGCTAGGAGATGGTGATCAGTGGAACATTTTAAAATATAATTATATTTATTAATATTTACACTATACTTTTTAGATTTATTTATTTTAATGTCTTATTTTTTTTTTTTATAATAAGTCACGTAAGATAGCCCGACAGAAAACGTGTTTTAATATCGTAATTTTTTCAAACTATTTTTATACATACATATTGTATATTGTCTAAATTTTAATTACACATACATGCTATTGTCTTGAATTATTTATTATTTCATTTTACTTTTAACATATGTACTTTGTCATATTTTATGTACCCGATTCAATCTCAACGATTGCCCAGAGAGAAATAAACCGTTATTATAAATAAAAGCAGGCCAGCCTCGGGTGAGATGTAACGTGCCTTGAGTAGTCAGGTCGACTGGACATTGCGTTATGTATGGATACACACGTCTGTAACATGTCTACACCGTCAGAGTTTGGCCGTAGGAACTTGCTGAATGAGCGTATGCGGGTGATGACGCATAACTATCGTGAGGCGGCCCTGCAACTGCAAGACATATACAACTCTGACCGCTCGGTCTCCGCAGACTCAAAGCAGGTGGACATCTTGTGTCTCTAAGTCACCCACCGTATGGCATGATCATTGCACTCAGTCTTTCGGCCAATGCGCACAAGCGAAGTAGAAATGAAGATTAATATACATTTTACAAGTAACGTACTTAATTTTGACACGTTTCCCCAGTTATTTTGGTATTAACGTTATTGATATGACTACGGATTTGTGAATGTATATCAATCGATTACAATAGGATATTTTGTATAATTTGTAACAGCTAAAAATATGATTTGGACAAATTCGGTTAGGGCATTGTTGTTAGAGTTGCATAATAAAGTTAGCCTTATTATGCTTTACTTGTAGTATAATTTTAAGCTTTTATTGTTTAATTTATTTTAATTTATTTCAGTTTACTTCTGACTGGTGTGTTTTTCAATGTTGTATGAATGTGGATGTACGCGTGCATTACATGACCCAACACAAATATTTCACAGCCATCACAATTAAATACACTAGCTGTGTTCTAGTAAACATGCAAGTATCGGCGATGTATCACTGACTGCCACAGCCATTCAGCACGTGTATACATTGTGTACGTTGTTGTTATGCTGCAGGGGGCAGCACCGTCCACAACCCCTAGTGGGGCGTCCCAGGAGGATTCAGAGACCAGTCGTCAGACTCGGGTCAAAGAGGGGCCGGTTTGTGCAACCAAAGACCAAGACAATGAGAAGCACCGACTGGCGTTGTCGTCGTCAACTTGTGCCATCGTAAACATTGAAGGGTGAGTGTGCAGTCATCAATTAGCTACACGTTGAGTCAAACCACTGTAGAGTGAGTGTGCAGTCATCAATTAGCTACACGTTGAGTCAAGCCACTGTAGAATGAGTGTGCAGTCATCAATTAGCTACACGTTGAGTCAAACCACTGTAGAATGAGTGTGGAGTCATCAATTAGCTACACGTTGAGTCAAGCCACTGTAGAATGAGTGTGGAGTCATCAATTAGCTACACGTTGAGTCAAGCCACTGTAGAGTGAGTGTGCAGTCATCAATTAGCTACACGTTGAGTCAAGCCACTGTAGAGTGAGTGTGCAGTCATCAATTAGCTACACGTTGAGTCAAGACCACTGTAGAGTGAGTGTGCAGTCATCAATTAGCTACACGTTGAGTCAAGCCACTGTAGAGTGAGTGTGGAGTCATCAATTAGCTACACATTGAGTCAAACCACTGTAGAGTGAGTGTGCAGTCATCAATTAGCTACACGTTGAGTCAAGCCACTGTAGAATGAGTGTGGAGTCATCAATTAGCTACACGTTGAGTCAAGCCACTGTAGAGTGAGTGTGCAGTCATCAATTAGCTACACGTTGAGTCAAACCACTGTAGAATGAGTGTGGAGTCATCAATTAGCTACACGTTGAGTCAAGCCACTGTAGAATGAGTGTGGAGTCATCAATTAGCTACACGTTGAGTCAAGCCACTGTAGAGTGAGTGTGCAGTCATCAATTAGCTACACGTTGAGTCAAGCCACTGTAGAGTGAGTGTGCAGTCATCAATTAGCTACACGTTGAGTCAAACCACTGTAGAGTGAGTGTGCAGTCATCAATTAGCTACACGTTGAGTCAAGCCACTGTAGAGTGAGTGTGGAGTCATCAATTAGCTACACATTGAGTCAAACCACTGTAGAGTGAGTGTGCAGTCATCAATTAGCTACACGTTGAGTCAAGCCACTGTAGAATGAGTGTGGAGTCATCAATTAGCTACACGTTGAGTCAAGCCACTGTAGGGTGAGTGTGCAGTCATCAATTAGCTACACGTTGAGTCAAACCACTGTAGAGTGAGTGTGCAGTCATCAATTAGCTACACGTTGAGTCAAGCCACTGTAGAGTGAGTGTGGAGTCATCAATTAGCTACACATTGAGTCAAACCACTGTAGAGTGAGTGTGCAGTCATCAATTAGCTACACGTTGAGTCAAGCCACTGTAGAATGAGTGTGGAGTCATCAATTAGCTACACGTTGAGTCAAGCCACTGTAGGGTGAGTGTGCAGTCATCAATTAGCTACACGTTGAGTCAAGCCACTGTAGAGTGAGTGTGGAGTCATCAATTAGCTACACGTTGAGTCAAGCCACTGTAGAATGAGTGTGCAGTCATCAATTAGCTACACGTTGAGTCAAGCCACTGTAGAGTGAGTGTGGAGTCATCAATTAGCTACACGTTGAGTCAAACCACTGTAGAGTGAGTGTGCAGTCATCAATTAGCTACACGTTGAGTCAAACCACTGTAGAGTGAGTGTGGAGTCATCAATTAGCTACACGTTGAGTCAAGCCACTGTAGAATGAGTGTGCAGTCATCAATTAGCTACACGTTGAGTCAAGCCACTGTAGAATGAGTGTGGAGTCATCAATTAGCTACACATTGAGTCAAACCACTGTAGAGTGAGTGTGGAGTCATCAATTAGCTACACGTTGAGTCAAGCCACTGTAGAATGAGTGTGGAGTCATCAATTAGCTACACGTTGAGTCAAGCCACTGTAGAGTGAGTGTGGAGTCATCAATTAGCTACACATTGAGTCAAACCACTGTAGAGTGAGTGTGCAGTCATCAATTAGCTACACGTTGAGTCAAGCCACTGTAGAGTGAGTGTGCAGTCATCAATTAGCTACACATTGAGTCAAACCACTGTAGAGTGAGTGTGCAGTCATCAATTAGCTACACGTTGAGTCAAGCCACTGTAGAGTGAGTGTGGAGTCATCAATTAGCTACACGTTGAGTCAAGCCACTGTAGAATGAGTGTGCAGTCATCAATTAGCTACACGTTGAGTCAAGCCACTGTAGAGTGAGTGTGCAGTCATCAATTAGCTACCACATTGAGTCAAACCACTGTAGAGTGAGTGTGCAGTCATCAATTAGCTACACGTTGAGTCAAACCACTGTAGAGTGAGTGTGCAGTCATCAATTAGCTACACATTGAGTCAGACCACTGTAGGGTGAATGTGGAGTCACAATTAGCTACACGTTGAGTCAAGCCACTGTAGAGTGAGTGTGCAGTCATCAATTAGCTACACATTGAGTCAAACCACTGTAGAGTGAGTGTGCAGTCATCAATTAGCTACACGTTGAGTCAAGCCACTGTAGAGTGAGTGTGCAGTCATCAATTAGCTACACGTTGAGTCAAGCCACTGTAGGGTGAGTGTGGAGTCATCAATTAGCTACACGTTGAGTCAAACCACTGTAGAGTGAGTGTGCAATCATCAATTAGCTACACGTTGAGTCAAACCACTGTAGAGTGAGTGTGCAGTCATCAGTTAGCTACACGTTGAGTCAGACCACTGTAGAGTGAGTGTGCTGTCATCAATTAGGGTGAGAGTGGAGTCATTAATTAACTACGTGTTCAGTTAAACCAATTAAGAGTGAGTGTGGAGACGTATGTCAGCTACATGTTGAGTCAGACCAATGAAGACTGAGTAGGGACATAATGTCAGCTACACGTTGAGTCAAACCAATTAAGAGTGAGTTTGGAGATATCACTTAGCTACACGTTAATTTAGTGATTCAGACCAATGAAGATTGAGTGTGGATACATCAATTAGCTACACTTTGATGGAGACCTGTATAAAATGTACAGACCTTCATCAACAAATGTTTGCGAAGAACCTTACACATGAAGTGTGCAGACAAGACACCCAACACTTCACTTTGGCTGTGGAACAAACAACTATCAATAGAACATGATATAAAAAGAGAACACTGAGGTCGATTGGAAATATGCTCAGGAAAACTCCAGATATCATCAGCTGTCAAGTCATCACATGGAACCACCAAGGAAGAGGCGAAGAGCAAGGTCACGGAACACCTGACAAAGACACGGAAAGAGAAACGAAGGAGATGGGATACACTAGGAGAGAGATGGAGAAGACAACAGTGGTGTTCCGTGGACGATTGCCTATGCTCCCACCGAGAAAATAGGCATAAAGTGAGTTAGAACATTGAAGGATGAGCGTGGATTCACTACAAGGATTTATGTATGTCTATGTCTGTATGATTATTGCCAAAAGCCATGAGGCCATTTCGCCTATGATGCGATGGACCAAATCATATTGGCATATTACAATTGTCTTCCCAACGTATATTTCAAAGTGATAACGAATATTCTAGGAGAAACTATACGTATATTTACGGCTATTATGAACACATACTACCACATGTACGCATGTCTATGTCTGCATGATAATTGGCAATTCCCATAATGGCCAATATAGAAATGCGGATACAACGGTTTCGTTTAGACTATTCCATTAATTTACTGTTCTATTCAAAAAAAGCTATTAGCAAAAATTTGAGTCCTAGCCGACACTTGAATGAATCATGGTGACCATGAGTGTTGTTAACTGAATGGACAAGTGACATCCATGATTGCTGCTGCTTTTGTGGCAATTCGCGACTAGGTGTGCCGGTGATAACTGATACCTAGGTGTTACAGTACTGGTGATATCTTATGTACTGGTGTTACAGTACTGGTGATATCCTATGTATTGATGTTACAGTACCAGAGATAACTTATGCCTTGGTGTTACTGTATTGGTAATAACTGATGCTTTGGTGTTACAGTACTGGTGTTAGCTGATGTATTGGTGTTACAGTACTGGTTATAACTGATGCCTTGGTGTTACAATACTGGTTATAACTGATGCTTTGGTGTTACAGTACTGGTGATAACTGATGTATTGATGTTACAGTACTGGTAATAACTGATGCTTTGGTGTTACAGAACTGATGATAACTGATGCCTTGATGTTACAGTACTGGTGATAAAGGATGCCTTGGTGTTACAGTTCTGGTGATAAATGATGCCTTGGTGTTACAGTACTGGTAATAACTGATGCTTTGGTGTTACAGTACTGGTGATAATTGATGCCTTGGTGTTACAGTACTGGTGATAACGGATGCCTTGGTGTTACAGTACTGGTGATAACGGATGCCTTGGTGTTACAGTACTGGTTATAACGGATGCATTGGTGTTACAGTACTGGTAATAACTGATGCCTTGATGTTACAGTACTGGTAATAACTGATGCTTTGGTGTTACAGTACTGGTAATAACTTATGCTTTGGTGTTACAGTACTGGTGATAACGGATGCCTTGGTGTTACAGTACTGGTGATAACTTATGCCTTGGTGTTACTGTATTGGTAATAACTGATGCTTTGGTGTTACAGTACTGGTGTTAACTGATGTATTGGTGTTACAGTACTGGTTATAACTGATGCCTTGATGTTACAGTACTGGTTATAACTGATGCCTTGGTGTTACAGTACTGGTTATAACTGATGCTTTGGTGTTACAGTACTGGTGATAACTGATGTATTGATGTTACAGTACTGGTAATAACTGATGCTTTGGTGTTACAGAACTGATGATAATTGATGCCTTGATGTTACAGTACTGGTGATAAAGGATGCCTTGGTGTTACAGTTCTGGTGATAAATGATGCCTTGGTGTTACAGTACTGGTAATAACTGATACTTTGGTGTTACAGTACTGGTGATAACTGATGCCTTGGTGTTACAGTACTGGTGATAACGGATGCCTTGGTGTTACAGTACTGGTGATAACGGATGCCTTGGTGTTACAGTACTGGTTATAACGGATGCATTGGTGTTACAGTACTGGTAATAACTGATGCCTTGATGTTACAGTACTGGTAATAACTGATGCTTTGGTGTTACAGTACTGGTAATAACTTATGCTTTGGTGTTACAGTACTGGTGATAACGGATGCCTTGGTGTTACAGTACTGGTGATAACTGATGCCTTGGTGTTACAGTACTGGTAACAACTGATGCTTTGGTGTTACAGTTCTGGTGATAACGGATGCCTTGGTGTTACAGTACTGGTGATAACTGATGCCTTGGTGTTACAGTACTGGTAATAACTGATGCTTTGGTGTTACAGTACTGGTTATAACTGATGCTTTGGTGTTACAGTACTGGTGATAACTGATGTATTGATGTTACAGTACTGGTAATAACTGATGCCTTGGTGTTACAGTACTGGTGATAAATGATGCCTTTGTGTTACAGTACTGGTAATAACTGATGCTTTGGTGTTACAGTACTGGTGATAATTGATGCCTTGGTGTTACAGTACTGGTGATAACGGATGCCTTGGTGTTACAGTACTGGTGATAACGGATGCCTTGGTGTTACAGTACTGGTGATAACGGATGCCTTGGTGTTACAGTACTGGTAATAACTGATGCCTTGATGTTACAGTACTGGTAATAACTGATGCTTTGGTGTTACAGTACTGGTAATAACTTATGCTTTGGTGTTACAGTACTGGTGATAACGGATGCCTTGGTGTTACAGTACTGGTGATAACTGATGCCTTGGTGTTACAGTACTGGTAACAACTGATGCTTTGGTGTTACAGTACTGGTGATAACGGATGCCTTGGTGTTACAGTACTGGTGATAACTGATGCCTTGGTGTTACAGTACTGGTAATAACTGATGCTTTGGTGTTACAGTACTGGTGATAACTGATGCTTTGGTGTTACAGTACTGGTGACAACTGATGCTTTGGTGTTACAGTACTGGTAATAACTTATGCTTTGGTGTTACAGTACTGGTGATAACGGATGCCTTGGTGTTACAGTACTGGTAATAACTGATGCTTTGGTGTTACAGTACTGGTGATAACTGATGCTTTGGTGTTACAGTACTGGTGATAACGGATGCCTTGGTGTTACAGTACTGGTGATAACTTATGCCTTGGTGTTACAGTACTGATAATAACTGATGCTTTGGTGTTACAGTACTGGTGATAATTGATGCCTTGATGTTACAGTATTGGTGATAACGGATGCCTTGGTTTTACAGTACTGGTAATAACTTATGCTTTGGTGTTACAGTACTGGTGATAACTGATGCCCTGGCGTGTTGTTACAGTGATGGTGATAACTGATGCCCTGGCGTGTTGTTACAGTGATAGTGATAACTGATGCCCTGGCGTGTTGTTACAGTGATGGTGATAACTGATGCCCTGGCGTGTTGTTACAGTGATGGTGATAACTGATGCCCTGGCGTGTTGTTACAGTGATTGTGATAACTGATGCCCTGGCGTGTTGTTACAGTGATGGTGATAATTGATGCCCTGGCGTGTTGTTACAGTGATGGTGAAAACTGATGCCCTGGCGGGTTGTTACAGTGATTGTGATAACTGATGCCCTGGCGTGTTGTTACAGTGATGGTGATAATTGATGCCCTGGCGTGTTGTTACAGTGATGGTGATAACTGATGCCCTGGCGTGTTGTTACAGTGATGGTGATAATTGATGCCCTGGCGTGTTGTTACAGTGATGGTGATAATTGATGCCCTGACGTGTTGTTACAGTGCTGGTGTCATCTTTCCAGCTCATCTCCGCGCGAAGAAAGAAGTGATGACCAACAAGACAGGAGACCCGGTGAGTAGCTCCACGCAGTCCCACCTGCCACCTCTCCACTCATTGGACGGCGACTGTACTCGACGCTGACTGTAAGTGTTCGGTTTGTTGCAGGAGAGGAAAGCGATAGGTCAGCACTCACAATGAGTCTTCTGCTTGTTGCAGGTGATGAGAACAAGATGTCAACAATGACTGTGAGTCTTCTACTTGTTGCAGGTGAGGAGAATGAGAAGTCAGCAATGATTGTGAGTCTTCTACTTGTTGCAGGTGAGGAGAATGAGAAGGCAGCAATGACTGTGAGTCTTCTACTTGTTGCAGGTGAGGAGAATGAGAAGTCAGCAATGATTGTGAGTCTTCTACTTGTTGCAGGTGAGGAGAATGAGAAGGCAGCAATGACTGTGAGTCTTCTACTTGTTGCAGGTGAGGTGAATGAGAAGTCAGCAATGATTGTGAGTCTTCTACTTGTTGCAGGTGAGGAGAATGAGAGGTCAGCAATGATTGTGAGTCTTCTACTTGTTGCAGGTGATGAGAATGAGAGGTCAACAATGACTGTGAGTCTTCTGCTTGTTGCAGGTGAGGAGAATGGGAAGTCAGCAATGACTGTGAGTCTTCTACTTGTTGCAGGTGAGGAGAATGGGAAGTCAGCAATGAATGTGAGTCTTCTACTTGTTGCAGGTGAGGAGAATGGGAAGTCAGCAATGAATGTGAGTCTTCTACTTGTTGCAGGTGAGGAGAATGAGAAGTCAGCAATGAATGTGAGTCTTCTACTTGTTGCAGGTGAGGAGAATGGGAAGTCAGCAATGAATGTGAGTCTTCTACTTGTTGCAGGTGAGGAGAATGGGAAGTCAGCAATGAATGTGAGTCTTCTACTTGTTGCAGGTGAGGAGAATGAGAAGTCAGCAATGAATGTGAGTCTTCTACTTGTTGCAGGTGAGGAGAATGGGAAGTCAGCAATGAATGTGAGTCTTCTACTTGTTGCAGGTGAGGAGAATGGGAAGTCAGCAATGAATGTGAGTCTTCTACTTGTTGCAGGTGAGGAGAATGGGAAGTCAGCAATGAATGTGAGTCTTCTACTTGTTGCAGGTGAGGAGAATGGGAAGTCAGCAATGAATGTGAGTCTTCTACTTGTTGCAGGTGAGGAGAATGGGAAGGCAGGACTTACTGTGAGTATTTTACTTGTTGCAGGAGAGGTGAATGAGAGGTCAGCACTGACTGTGAGTCTTCTACTTGTTGCAGGAGAGGACAGTGAGAAGTCGGGACAGAATTTGGGCCAGTCGCCGATGGCATCTCTCACGCATCAGTCCCGCCCTTGCACGGGTCAGACTCGGACAACTGAAGACCTCGCACCGCTTAGCGACATCTTGATGCTGTCAGAGCCGCCACTTAACTGTGCACCTCCTCCCAGTCACCAGCACCCTTCGCTTTGTCAGCAACAACAGTCTTCTACTTGTACGGAACAACAGCAAACTATGCTCTGTGCCGACCAACAGCATTCCTTGACATGCAGGAGTCGTCCACACTCGCCCATCCGTGATGCGAGACAGTATTCTTGGTCCTGCGAGGACATATTGCGTTCACTGCTTTTTAATGAACGAAACTGTTCACTACCCTTTGATATCCGACTGGAATCTTCACCCCTCAACAATCATCAGCATATTTTAGAATTGGTTAATCGTCAGCATTGTTTGCCTTTGGATGACTGTCAGCATTCTTCACCATTGGGTGACCGTCACCATTCTTTACCACTGGATAACCGTCAGCATTCGTTACCATTAGATGACTGTCAGCATTCCTTGCCATTGGATGGCCGACAGCATTCATTACCATTGAATGGCCATAACAATTCTTTTTCATTGGACGACCGTCATCATTCTTTACCATTGGCTGCCCGTCAACATTTATTACCATTGAATGACCGTCAGCATTCGTCACCATCGAGCGACCATGGGGATTATTTACCATTGGATCACCGTCAGCCTTCGTTGCTATCGGGTGACAGTCAGCATTCTCCGCCATTCGATCACCTTCAGCATTCGTTACTACTGAATGGCTGTCACCATTCTTCACCATTGTATGACCGTCAGCATTCTTTGCCATTGGATGACCGTCAGCATTCGTTACCTTCGTGTGAAGATCAATCTTCTTTACCACTGGATGACTCTCATCAGTCTTTACTACTGGATGACCGTCAGCATTCGTTACCACTGGATGACACTCATCAGTCTTTACCACTGGATGACCGTCAACATTCGTTACCACTGGATGACACTCATCAGTCTTTACCACTGGATGACCGTCAACATTCGTTACCACTGGATGACACTCATCAGTCTTTACCACTGGATGACCGTCAACATTCGTTACCACTGGATGACACTCATCAGTCTTTACCACTGGATGACACTCATCAGTCTTTACCACTGGATGACCGTCAGCATTCCTCACCACTGGATGATCATCAGCATTCGTTACATTTGGATGACCGTCAGCATTCTTTGCCACTGGATGACCGTCAGCATTCGTTACCCTCGGGTGCACGTCAACCTTCTTTACCACTGGATGACCGTCAGCATTCGTTACCCTCGGGTGCACGTCAACCTTCTTTACCACTGGATGAACGTCAACATTCGTTACCCTCGGGTGAACGTCAACCTTCTTTACCACTGGATGAACGTCAACATTCGTTACCCTCGGGTGCACGTCAACCTTCTTTACCACTGGATGACCGTCAGCATTCGTTACCCTCGGGTGCACGTCAACCTTCTTTACCACTGGATGAACGTCAACATTCGTTACCCTCGGGTGAACGTCAACCTTCTTTACCACTGGATGAACGTCAACATTCGTTACTCCTGGATGACAGTCAGCATTCGTCACCGTCGGATGGCCGTCAGCATTCTTCATCATTGGATGAGCGTCAGCATTCGTTACCTTTGGATGACCGTCAGCATTCTTCACCATTGTATGACCGTCACCATTCGTCACCATCGTATGACCGTCAGCATTCTTTGCCATTGGATGACCGTCAGCATTCTTTACCCTCGGTAGAAATTCAACCTTCTTTACCACTGGATGTCCGTCACCATTCGTTACCCCTGGATGACCGTCACCGTTCGTCACCGTTGGATGGCCGTCAGCATTATTCATCACTGGATTACCGTCAGCATTCTATACCTTTGGATTGCCGTCAGCATTCTTCAACATTGGATGACCATAAGGATTCTTTGCCATTAGATGACCGTCAGCATTTGCTATCCTCGGGGGAACGTCAACCTTCTTTACCAGAGGATGACCGTCAACATTTGTTACCCCTGGATGACCGTCAGCATTCTTCACCGTTGGATGGCTGTCAGAATTCTTCACTATTGAATGACAATCAGCATGCTTTGCCATTTGATGACCGTCAGCATTCGTTACCCTCGGGTGAACGTCAACCTTCTTTACTACTGGATGACCGTCAACATTCGTCACCGTTGGATGGCCGTCAGCATTCTTCATCATTGGATGACCGTCAGGATTATTTGCCATTAGATGACCGTCAGCATTCGTTACCCTCGGGTGAACGTCAACTTTCATTACAATTGGATGACCGTCAACACTCGTTACAACTGGATGACAGTCAGCATTCGGCATCATTGGATGGCCGTCAGCATTCTTCAACATTCGATGAACAACTATGTTTGTTGTCCAGCGACCACCACTCTCGGTCCAAGGCTGACCGACAGACCAATGCCCCGGTGAGTGAGGTCCAGCGCTGTCTCCCCATCGAGGGACCTGGCGAGGCGACTGTCATCGCGGTGACGTCACGGTTCAATGAACTGCGACAGCAAGTGGAACAGTTGCAGCAGGAGCAACAGCACGAGAACATGATGGTACAGCAGCTGAAACAGCAGCAGCAGCAGCTGAAGCAGCAGGTGGAGGAGGAGTCGAAGCAGTTACAGCAGCGGCTGTTGCTTAAGGCGCAGACACCGAAGACGGTCTCACTGCCGGTGGAGCTGCCACGTCCCAAGGACGGACTGAAGACTGACGATTGCCAATTACGAAGTCTCTCGCCTGAGGAGGCCGTCCTGGAGGTGTCCTCACAGGTCCACGCACCACAGCAGCGTGAACTGGGGCAGCAGCATAGCCAGTTAGCATCACAGCAGCTTGAACATGGGCAGCAGCAGAACCTGTTAGCACCACAGCAGCATGAACAGGGGCAACACCACAGCCTGTTAGCACCACAGCAGCATGAACAGGAGGCAGCACCACAGCCTGTTAGCACCACAGCAGCATGAACAGGGGCAGCACCACAGCCTGTTAGCACCACAGCAGCATGAACAGGGGCAGCACCACAGCCTGTTAGCACCGCAGCAGCATGAACAGGTGCAGCACCACAGCCTGTTAACACCACAGCAGCATGAACAGGTGCAGCACCACAGCCTGTTAACACCACAGCAGCTTGAACAGGTGCAGCACCACAGCCTGTTAGCACCGCAGCAGCATGAACAGGGGCAGCACCACAGCCTGTTAGCACCACAGCAGCATGAACAGGGGCAGCACCACAGCCTGTTAGCACCACAGCAGCATGAACAGGTGCAGCACCACAGCCTGTTAACACCACAGCAGCTTGAACAGGTGCAGCACCACAGCCTGTTAGCACCGCAGCAGCATGAACAGGTGCAGCACCACAGCCTGTTAGCACCACAGCAGCATGAACAGGGGCAGCACCACAGCCTGTTAGCACCACAGCAGCATGAACAGGTGCAGCACCACAGCCTGTTAACACCACAGCAGCTTGAACAGGTGCAGCACCACAGCCTGTTAGCACCACAACAGCTTGAACAGGGGCAGCACCACAGCCTGTTGGCACCACATCAGCTTGAACAGGGGCAGCACCACAGCCTGTTAGCACCACAGCAGCTCGAACAGGGGCAGAATCACTGCCTGTTAGCACCACAGCAGCTTGAACAGGTGCAGCACCACAGCATGTTAGCACCACAGCAGCTTGAACAGGGGCAGCACCACAGCCTGTTAACACCACAGCAGCATGAACAGGTGCAGCACCACAGCCTGTTAACACCACAGCAGCATGAACAGGTGCAGCACCACAGCCTGTTAACACCACAGCAGCATGAACAGGTGCAGCACCACAGCCTTTTAGCACCACAGCAGCTCGAACAGGGGCAGCACAGCCACAGCTTGCTATCTCTAACGCAGCTGGAATCAAAGGCGCAGCAGAAAGGCCCCAACTGCTTGACCCCTGAACATAGTCAGCTACAGCGGAGCTTGCAGACACAACAGGAGCTGGCATTAGAGCAACAACAACAGCAGCAGCAGCAGCAACAACAACAACACAAACAATGGCATAATACAACAGTCAATGACAACTTGACTATAACGACGCGTCACCAGATATGTCAGCCGCTGTCACGAGATACACACCGCCAGCAAATGCAGCAGCGACCGCAGCAGCGACAGCAGCTTCGAGATCAGGAGCGAAAGCAACTGCGACTGCAACGACGACAGAAGCAGGTGTCTCCGTCAGTCGAGCAGGCGCTTGAAGCACTCCGTAGTCGTAGACACTGGCAGCTCCCCGACCCGAAGATCAAAGATCAGTTATTCAGCTTACGACTTGACACAAGGCCGACATGGCCGCGTCGACCTGCACCAACGCACAGCGACGGCACCAGCAAGACATTCGAGAGAGGACCGAAGATGGAGGAGGCGGGCGACACGACATGTTCTGGTAAGTCTCACGTGAGTCACTCGTTTACCTCCTACAACAAACGTGTCACCCACCCCAGCGTGTACGTGGTTTGTGTTTGCCACAATGACGTCATGTTTGCATAACAACACTTGCTGGATAGTTATTGCTGAGAATGTGTTTTAGTTACGCGCAGACGGTATGTTTTCGTCTGTCGGTGAAAGAGACAAATAGTAGAAACATCGAGTGGTGAATAACTCTCCAAGTACTTGGCGCCACTGTATGCGAACTTAACATCAGAATGGTACACTCGTAGAGACTATAACTGCTGTCCCTAGTGTGTCACTTCCCTATATGTATTGTCAGCGTAAGCTTGTGTAATCACCGCCAATGTTGCCCTTAACTGTGTTACATTACTCGTGGAAACCACCGCACTGATGGCATGTAACCAATGCCACTGTTGCCAGTGTGTTAAGATACCCGTGAAAACTACTGCACTGATAATACGTAACCAGTGCCACTTTTGCCCGTATGTTAAATTACTCGTGGATATTACAGCATTGTTGATACGTAACCAACGCCACTGTTTCTCATGTGTTAAGTTACTCGTGGAAACATCTGCAGTGATGGTAGGTAGCCAACGTCACTGTTTCCCATGTGTTAAGTTACTCGTGGAAGCATCTGCAGTGATGGTAGGTAGCCAACGTCACTGTTTCCCATGTGTTAAGTTACTCGTGGAAGCATCTGCGGTGATGGTAGGTAGCCAACGTCACTGTTTCCCATGTGTTAAGTTACTCGTGGAAGCATCTGCAGTGATTGTAGGCAGCCAACGTCACTGTTGACCGTGTGTTAAGTTATTTGTGGAACTTACTGCATTGATAGTAGGTAACCAATGTCACTATATGCTAAAATACTTATAGAAAGTATTACATGTACAGTGACGGTACGTAACCAATGCCATTATTGCCAGTGTGTTGAATTACTTGTAGTAACTAATGCTGTGACTGTATATAACCAAAGCCACTGTTGCACGTGTGCTATTTTACTTGAAGAAGCTACACCACTGTGACAATATGTGCTTTATACATGTAAATAATTTTCCTGATATTTGTCAGATATTTTATGGTATGTGTTGGAGGACAATCGCTGCCAGATATGTTAAGGTATTTGTTGCATTAAGGACAATCGCTGCCAAGTGTGTTGTGGCATTTTGCACAATGAGAACACTCGCTGCCAGATGTCTTATCGCATTTCTTGCACTGAGATGTCAGATGTATTGTGTGGCATTTGTGGCACTGAGAACAATTTTAAATGTTATTTCCAGCACCTAGGACAATCATTGCCACACGTTTTATGGTATTTGCTGTATTGAAGACAAACTCTTTGTTAGATATATAGTGGTATGTGTTACACCGATGACAACTTCTTTTTAGATGTTTTCCTGTCAATCGCTGCCAGAAGTTTTATGCTATTTGTTGCACCAAGAACAATCGCTGCCAGATGTCTTATGGTATTTCTTGGACTTAGGATAATCGCTGTCAGATGTGTTGTGGTATTTGTTGAATTGGGGACAATCGCTGCCAGATGTGTTGTGGTATCTGTTGAACTGATGACAATCGCTGCCAGATGTGTTGTGGTATTGTGTTGTTGTATTTCACAACAATGTGAAACGTTTCGCTGATATGCTTGAGTCACTCAATATCATTCAACATGTCCACGCTCCAACACACATTGACGGTCACACAATTGATCTGATCCTCACTCCGGAAATCATGGCATCACTTCGACAAAAACTACGTTGCTGCTCTCCGATTGCTTTGGGTGGAATGTCTCGTCGACATGGAGAAACCGGTCGTTCCGCGGAAAATAATCACGTACCGAAAGTATAAAGCCATTAACAAACCTGCGTTTTGTAGCGAAATCGCCTCGTCTTTACCGACCGCGATCTCATCCGGCAAACAAACAACAATTGAACTTGCAAACCACTACAATGTGGTCTTGACCAAACTTATCGAGAAGCATGCACCACTACAGACATGTCGCATCACCGATCTTCCACTGGTACCCTGGTATAATAAGAAGGTTATCAAAGCCAAACAAATTAGACGACAGTGTGAACGGAAGTGGCGTCACACATAACTTCAAGTACATCGTGAAATATATAAGACACAATGCGCAGAGGTAGAGAGAACGATCATAAAAGCGAAGTCTGACTACTATACCTCTGAGATAGAACAGTGCGGGTGTGACAATCGGCGACTGTATCGTCTATTAAACGGACTGCTGCAGCGAAGAAAGTCCCACTATCTGCCAGTTAAGAACACATCCACGAACTCGCATCAAGATTCTCAACCTTCTTCTCGGCGAAAATTGAGACGATTCGTGTGGAATTTCAATCCGATTCCACAATCGTTTCTTCCTCGACCAGAGACCACCATCCAGCGCCATGGGTATCACGACTTGAATTGTTCCCAACTGCGACGACATCAGACATCCACAGTTTGCTCATCAAGTCACCTACAACATCCTGCGTGCTTGATCCCTTACCTACATGGCTGTTAAAAGACGTGAGTGATAACGCAGTACCATTCCTAACCAAACTCATCAATTCTTCCATAGCATCTGGTGTTGTTCCGTGCTGTCTGAAACACGCCAATGTCACTCCTGTGCCTAAGAAAGCCAATATCGATCAGGACAATATGAACAGTTATCGACCAATATCAAACCTACCTTTTATATCAAAGCTACTCGAAAGATATGTCGCACGCTGCCTGCTTGATCACATGAATGCTAACAATCTTCTTGAAAGACATCAATCAGCTTACAAATTTCATCACTCGACGGAAACTGCGCTTGTTCCGGTACAGTATGACATCCTCGGGGCACTTGACCGGCGGTTTGGAGTAATTCTAGTGTTACTCTACATGTCGGCTGCCTTCGACACAGTTAACCATGAAATATTCCTCAGCCGTTTAGAACATCGCTACGGAATGGCTGACTCCGTGCTAGCATGGAAGCGGTCGTATCTAATCGATCGGTCGCAGTGTGTATATCTACAAGATGGTGCTTCCAGCAAAACCGGCGTCGCTTGTGACGTACCTCAAGGATCGGTGCTTGGACCTCTGTTGTTCTCTGTGTACACAGCTCCTATCGGTGATATTATTAGGAGGCACAATCTCAGCTTCCACCTATACGCTGATGATACCCAGCTATACATCAAATTTGAGATGACAGAAATTAACAGATTGTTGTCATTACGCCGAATTGAGCAATGCCTAAACGATGTTCGTGCATGGATGGGCGACAATCAGCTAAAGGTGAATGACGACAAAACGGTCGCACTTGTGCTATCATCACGCAACAATCGAGCGAACCACAACATCACCGTGATCAAAATTGGCGACTACGACATAACGCCAAGTCCGACTGGCAGAAACATCGGCGTTATATTTGACACAGAAATGTCAATGGTCAGCCATGTTAAACATGTCTGCTGTATATCATACTACCATCTAAGTAACATTGCGCCGATCCGATCATGTCTCAACCAGAAAGCCCCGTCCGCCTTGTATATTCTCTTGTTATATCGAGAATTGACTACGCCTTCTGTCTCATGTATGATCTCCCACAGTGCCTAATATCTAAGCTACAAAGAGTCCAAAACGCTGCCACTAGACTAGTGGTCCGCTGCCACAGATGTCAACATACTACCCCAGTTCTCATGAAACTACACTGGCTCCCGGTGAAACAACGAGTGCAGTACTCAATCCTGCTTCTGGAATTTCGTGCACAACATCGACTGGCGCCACCTTACATCACCGACCTGCTTGAACGAAGAGCTACGAAAGTGTTACGCTCCACCACAAACAATGACTTCTACGTGCCGCCATCTCCCAGCCGATACGGTGTTAGAATGTTTTCAGTAGCAGGTCCACGACTGTGGAACTCTCTACGTGCCGAGATAAAGAAAACCTATTGCATCGTGACTTTTAAAAGACTATTGAAAACCCACCTATTCCGGGCTGTGTCTGAAGTATAGACACCTGTCAGTTTATTTAATTTGTTATTTTTATTTTACCAATTTATTATTTTGTACATGTTTTACATTAATTTTACATAATGTCATACTCATTATTTTATTATCAATATACCATATATTTTAATAATTATCTTTAGCTAATTTATTTATTTTAGTATTTATTACTATTATTTTTTTAAACTATTTTACCTATTTTATTACCTTAACAAACTTAATATTCTAATTCTCATGTATACATACTCATGTACAGCGCCTCCGAATGGATATTTCCAGATTTATGGCGTTTTATAAATGTTCTTCTTCTTCTTATTATTATTATCATTTGTTGAACTGAGGACAATCGCTGCCAGATGTGTTGTGGTATTTGTTGAACTGAGGACAATCGCTGTCAGATGTACTATGGTATTTGTTGGACTGAGGACAATCGCTGTCAGATGTGTTGTGGTATGTGTTGAACTGAGGACAATCGCTGCCAGATGAGTTGTGGTATGTGTTGAACTGAGGACAATCGCTGTCAGATGTTTTGTGGTATTTGTTGAACTGAGGACAATCGCTGTCAGATGTTTTGTGGTATTTGTTGAACTGAGGACAATCGCTGTCAGATGTTTTGTGGTATTTGTTGAACTGAGGACAGTCGCTGTCAGATGTGTTGTGGTATGTGTTGAACTGAGGACAATCGCTGTCAGATGAGTTGTGGTATTGGTTGAACTGAGGACAATTGCTGTCAGATCTGTTGTGGTATGTGTTGAACTGAGGACACTCGCTGCCAGATGAGTTGTGGTATTTGTTGAACTGAGGACAATCGCTGTCAGATGTGTTGTGGTATGTGTTGAACTGAGGACAATCGCTGTCAGATGTGTTGTGGTATTTGTTGAACTGAGGACAATCGCTGTCAGATGTGTTGTGGTATTTGTTGAACTGAGGACAATCGCTGCCAGATGTTTTGTGGTATGTGTTGAACTGAGGACAATCGCTGTCAGATGTGTTGTGGTATTTGTTGAACTGAGGACAATTCGCTGCCAGATGTGTTGTGGTATTGTTGAACTGAGGACAATCGCTGCCAGATGTGTTGTGGTATGTGTTGAACTGAGGACAATCGCTGTCAGATGTGTTGTGGTATGTGTTGAACTGAGGACAATCGCTGTCAGATGTGTTGTGGTATTTGTTGAACTGAGGACAATCGCTGCCAGATGTGTTGTGGTATTGTTGAACTGAGGACAATCGCTGCCAGATGAGTTGTGGTATTTGTTGAACTGAGGACAATCGCTGTCAGATGTGTTGCTGTATTTGTTGAACTGAGGACAATCGCTGCCAGATGTGTTGTGGTATTTGTTGAACTGAGGACAGTCGCTGTCAGATGTGTTATGGCATTTGTTGGATTGAGAAGTATCGCTGTCAGATGTGTTGTGGCATCTGTTGAACTGAGGACAATCGCTGTCAGATGTGTTGTGGTATTTGTTGAACTGAAGACAATCGCTGTCAGATGTGTTGTGGTATTTGTTGGACTGAGAACAAGCGCTGCCAGATGTGTTGTGGTATTTGTTGAACTGAGGACAATCGCTGTCAGATGAGTTGCGGTATTTGTTGAACTGAGGACAATCGCTGTCAGATGTGTTGCTATATTTGTTGAACTGAGGACAATCGCTGTCAGATGTGTTGTGGTATTTGTTGAACTGAAGACAATCGCTGTCAGATGTGTTGTGGTATTTGTTGGACTGAGAACAAGCGCTGCCAGATGTGTTGTGGTATTTGTTGGACTGAGAACAAGCGCTGCCAGATGTGTTGTGGTATTTGTTGAACTGAGGACAATCGCTACAGATGTATGGTGGTATTTGTTGGGCAGAGATCAATTGTTGTCAGATGAGTTGTGGTATTTGTTGAACTGAGGACAATCGTTGCCAGATATGTTGTGGTATTTGTTGAACTGAGGACAATCGCTGTCAGATGTGTTATGGTATTTGTTGAACTGAGGACAAACGCTGCTAGATGTGTTGTGGTATTTGTTGGAGAGATCAATGGCTGTCAGATGTGTTGTGGTATTTGTTGGACATAGATCAATGGCTGCCAGATGTGTTGAGGTATTTGCTTGACAGAGATCAATCGCTGCCAGATGTGTCGTGGTATTTGTTGGACAGAGATCAATTGTTGTCAGATGTGTTGTTGTATTCGTTGGACAGAGATCAATGGCTGACAGATGTGTTGTTGTATTTGTTGGACAGAGATCAATCGCTGCCAGATGTATTGTTGTATTTGTTACACAATGGCTGCCAACAGTTCCCGTCCTGTTCCAGACACGAGTGACTCGGTGAGCTACAGACTGCGTGTTTGTCGCCGACGGAGCATCCAAAACGCGAGAGGAGAAAGCCGGATACCACTGGTGGTCAGACGACACACTACAGTGGTCAACGGGCAGTGATGTAGGAAGATATTTAAGCTAACCAATCGGGTGTCTCAGCGTCAATGTTTCTGGTCTTTTTCACTGAAGCCGTCGGTTGGTGTTGGACCAATGCTTGTCTAAATTTGTTTCTACCATTCTCTCAGTTTACTTGTTCCAACGCCACACAAACCGGCCATGTCCACCCCTCTGTAGACAGTATGTCACTCTTCCTACAACTTCCGCATACATGAATACAATACAATCCTCCCACGACATTTGTTTCGTTGTCGTCCTTGTTTTCATATCTATTCCTATTTTACGCGCTTCTACTTTCTTCGCTCCGATTGCGTCGAGATATGTGTGTGTGTGTGTGTGTGTGTGTGTGTGTGTGCGTGTGTGTGCGTGTGTGTGTGTGTGTGTGTGCGTGTGCGTGTGTGTGTGTGCTGCGTGTGCGTGTGCTGTGCTGTGTGCGTGTATGCGTGTGTATGTGTGTGTGTATGTGTGCGTGTGTGCGTGCGTGTGCGTGTGCGTGTGCGTGTGCGTGTGCGTGTGCGTGCGTGTGCGTGTGTGCGTGCGGTGCGTGTGCGTGTGCGTGTGCGTGTGCGTGTGCGTGTGCGTGTGCGTGTGCGTGTGCGTGTGCGTGTGCGTGTGCGTGTGCGTTCGTGTGCGTGTGCGTGTGCGTGTGCGTGTGCGTGTGCGTGTGTTGCGTGTGCGTGTGCGTGTGCGTGTGCGTCGTGTGCTGTTTGTGCGTGTGCGTGTGCGTGTGCGTGTGCGTGTGCGTGTGCGTGTGCGTGTGCGTGTGCGTGTGCGTGTGCGTGTGCTGTGCGTGTGCGTGTGTGCGTGTGCGTGTGCGTGCGTGTGCGTGTGCGTGTGCGTGTGCGTGTGCGTGTGCGTGTGCGTGTGCGTGTGCGTGTCGTGTGCGTGTGCGTGTGCGTGTGCGTGTGCGTGTGCGTGTGCGTGTGCGTGTGTGCGTGTGCGTGTGCGTGTGCGTGGCTGCGTGTGCGTGTGCGTGTGCGTGTGCGTGCTGCGTGTGCGTGTGCGTGTGCGTGTGCGTGTGCGTGTGCGTGTGCGTGTGCGTGTGCGTGTGCGTGATGCGTGTGTGTGCGTGTGCGTGTGCGTGTGCGTGTGCGTGTGCGTGTGCGTGTGCGGTGTGTGCGTGTGCGTGTGCGTGTGCGTGTGTGCGTGTGCGTGTGCTGTGTGTCGTGTGCTGGTGTGCGTGTGCGTGTGCGTGTGCGTGTGCGTGTGCGGTGCGTGTGCTGCGTGTGCGTGGCTGCGTGCTGCGTGCGCGTGCGCGTGCTGCGGTGCGCGTGCGGTGCTGCGTGCGTACTGCTACGTGCATGCGTGCGTCAATGCGTCTGAATTATATATATGTATATATATATATATATATATATATATATATATATATATATATATATGCATGTGAATATCTGTGTATGTGCATGTGTATGCATGTATGAGTGTATGTGAATGAGTGAGTTAGTGGATGAGTGAGTGACAGCGAGAGAGAGAGAGAGAGAGAGAGAGAGAGAGAGAGAGAGAGAGAAGAGAGAGAGAGAAGAGAGAGAGAGAGAGAGAGAGAGTGGGTGAGTGAGTGACAGAGCGAGTGAGTGAATGAGTGAGTGAGTGTGCGTTTATGTATATGTAAATTGTATTCATCGATTCCAACAGTGCTTGTGGTTACAGAGAACACCTCCCCAACAAAGACTGTGGTGACAGGGAACATGGTCCCAATAACGACTGTGATGACAGAGAACACGATCCCCAACAGTTCTCATGCTGACAGAGAACACGGTCCCCAACAGTAGTTGTGGTGACAGAGAATACGTCCCCAACAAAGACTGTGGTGACAGGGAAAACGGCCTTTACAATGACTGTGGTAACAGAAAACCCTTGTATTGTTTCTGCTTGTAAGATAACTAACTTGCACTGATACATTCCTGAACATGTTGACTAGTTTGTGGAGGGGACTCGGCCACACGTTCATTGTGTGATTAGCTCCATTTCGGACTGATGCCGTTGTCGTAATGTGCCACCAGATTCACATCAACAAGGCTGATACTATCCAACAGGTAAACTTCCCCACATATTCGAGACAGTCGCTTTTGATATCACCGTGTTTGTCTGAAACGAACTTTCTTGAAATGCAGAGATATGGGCATGTTCATTGCCTGACGCGCTGCCAGGTTAGGGTTCCCGTTTACACTTCTTATCCTGCATTGTCAAATTCTCAAACCATTGTTATATACACATCACTTTTGTATACAGTAATAACAGTCGTTACATAGATACTAATGAACTTGTAGAAAACACACAGCATCGTTACATAAACAAATAAACGCGCTCGCAGACTGTCGTTGTGTGTTCCAAGTAGGACAGTTTGAGAGGATGACGTGTATCGATAAGCTCTAGTCGTGGTAGTACGGAATTGTCAAATAGCATTGCTATGATGTTGACGTGACAATAAACATAAACACTGCAGTGTCGGCGTCATTTTACCAATCAGTCCTTCGGGTATAATGGTCCGCTATCCCGCAGCATTTGCCGTACACACGTGGTACGTGTGATTGTTAAGTTACATTTCACGTATTATGCGCACATAACGTTTTTGTTCAAACAACTTGCTCAAAATAAAATGTCACTCTCTTGACATGCATATGATACTTTAAAAAATAAATATATGTATTACGTCCAGAGTGCTAAGTGGTAGAGTAATCCCTGAAACTTTGCGCCCAAGGTGCAAACCGTCTCTGACGAAAAGGTATCATTCCCCAGTCTCCATTATATTTAGATTATAATGGTTTTATTATATTGGCAGGAAAAATTACACACTCAGCTATATTTCATATTTCTGTGGAACATTTTCCTCAACCAAAATGGATGGTTGGTTGCTCTAATTATGCTATTTAATTGTTGTCAACACATAAATCAATTCAAGTCAACACGTTGCGTTTTTTCTTTGTGTACCATGTGTGTTGGGCAGTTGTGTAAACGTTGGAGTATAGAAATGTCCTCTTTAGCAGTATTGTTAAGGTGCTTGTCTTAGCGGTAAATAACGACACATGAAGCCACATTCGACGAAAATCATGAACGTGGTAGAAATATGATTTCATACTTCAGAAAACTCCTTCAAATCGTCTATTACCTGATTTATTCTTACGACGCAATTATAAGATCATATATTTTATCAATTTATCACCATATATTTTATTTTATCTGTTTGCTACGCATTTGTATGTTTACAATATGCATGCACTTGAGCCATGGTGTTGCCAATACCAGGCGTGATTTTGTGTGGGTGTTTCGCAAGAACTGGCTGTATCACAAACTACCTATATGACAAGACGAAAATCTGATTAAACCTTAACGGCACATAATCCGGATGTGTGAATCAGGCGTCATAGGGCGTCGCAACTTATTGTGTTTCTATTTATGCCATATTATTTGTCATCAAGATTATCGATGAAGTCAAGTTGTGAAGTCACGCGACTGCGCCAGTTCTGACAATATCGCCTTCCATACGGTATTATACTTCTCAAATGTTAGCCACTACATGTTCAATTTGACGGTGTCGCCTTCAGTAGTTGTGACACTGCTCTCGATTGTGTTTCTAGCTGGTTACATACAATAGCATAACAGGCAAAAACGTTGGCACCATTGGCGTACATTGGCTCGAACATAAAAAAAAATTGTTTTGCTTTCAATACGATGCAGTAATGACATGTAACGATGACGGACCGTTTCTGGGTATCGGAGCGTTGAAACCGACAAGATGGCCGGTGGCACCTTGCAGGTCTCAATATTTTCTTCATTTGGATTTGACTTAATGTCTATAATGGTGTCTAAACACGAGGGTAACATCCCCCTAGGCCAGGAGAACATCCCATGTAAACAAAACTCTGTCCAGTAAACAGGCGTCATCTTGTATAATATATCGTCGGTATTAGCATAACGTGTCCTAAGTACCTTCAATGGGTACTTTACTACTCTCTGAAAAGTGCAGTTGTATTCTGGATTAATTCAGAAATATATCTCTTGTGCAGATTGT
This sequence comes from Ridgeia piscesae, assembly GCA_025642075.2. Taxonomy (NCBI): domain Eukaryota; kingdom Metazoa; phylum Annelida; class Polychaeta; order Sabellida; family Siboglinidae; genus Ridgeia; species Ridgeia piscesae. The sequence continues at coordinate 415,606 of JAODUO010000892.1, read as the reverse complement.
TTTGACACAAACGCAGCGAAATGGCGCAGTGTAACAGTTACGCCACTTCCTAGTTACGTAACTTATCCGCTGCGCGACGCCACTGGATATCGCCACAGAGTTTGATTCTAGCACTTAGAGGCGACTAGAGAGTAGCCGATGTAAAGCCGCTGTACAATTCTCACTCGCCAACACGCACATGGTGTGTCGACGATTGATTGATTGATTGATTGATTGATTGATTGATTGATTGATTGATTGATTGATTGATTGATTGATTGATTGATTGATTGATTGATTGATTGATTGATTGATTGATTGATTGATTGATTGATTGACTTGACTGACTGATTGATTGATTGATTGATTGATTGATTTGCCGGCTGTCCGACTGACCGACCGACCGACTGATTGATATTAAGTGATCATTTATACAATTACTTGAGTAGCCTTTTTCCAAGTCACTAGGTCGCGCCCGTCAAAACGCGTTCGCTGTCACACTGAATTGATGTCGAGCGGGTCTCTCCGCCGTCTGTTGTGCGACGTTGTATTAGAAGCGGCTTCCTACTCGCAGCCACCTCGCTCGAACCACGCCAGTCGCAAATCCGTCTCTTCGATATATGAAGGTTCACATCGACTGTGTTGGGCAATTAACTTCACTCCGCACCATAAGCGCGGCAACAGAGGGCTAACGGGGCAACTGTCTGAGACATTTCTTGGGGGAAATGTTCAAGGTGAAGTTATGCAGGCGCACCCCGTTCAGATGACACCGGAAGCGGATAGGTGTTCAACTTCCGGTTCTCAGCTTCACCAACATTGGTTTCGTTTCCGCGACAGTGCGGCCCACGTTGCTTGGTTCGTTCAGAGAAAACATCAGCAGGTCCCAACAGGTACGAACGCGTACGACACGGGACTTGCGGCTATTTGTGTACACATGGGAGCAGTCATGCGTGACCGCTTAGTACACCGATCAGCTGTTTTTCGTAAACAAATTGGCGAAATTCCAAAGCTGCCATAATTCGGTGTATGTGCCCACCACCTTCTATCGAGAAATGAATTGCCTCAAGAATATCGCGTACCCGATTCCTATATCGTTCTTTGCTTGTAGTTCGATCCTCACACACATCCGGAGCCTGTCACGTTATTTGCGTCACTGCTCGTGCACCGTAGACAAAGAAAACATGTTATAACCACCGCTGTGATGCACGGCTCGTCAACGACACCTCACATAGGACAATGTCGGACAATGCACATGGTCTCGTCTAACTCTTGTCTCGTAATGCGTGTGTCTATGTATGTATGTATGTGTGTATGTATGTATGTATGTATGTATGTATGTATGTATGTATGTATGTATGTATGTATGTATGTATGTATGTATGTATGTATGTATGTATGTATGTATGTATGTATGTATGTATGTATGTATGTATGTATGTATGTATGTATGTATGTATGTATGTATGTATGTATGTATGTATGTATGTATGTATGTATTTTGTATATGTATATATGTATGTGTGTATGTATGTTGTGTATGTGTGTGTGTGTGTGTGTGTTGTGTGTGTGTGTGTGTGTGTGTGTGTGTGTGTGTGTGTGTGTATATGTGTATGTATGTATGTATGTATGTATGTATGTATGTATGTATGTATGTATGTATGTATGTATGTATGTATGCATGTATGTATGTATGTATGTATGTATGTATGTATGTATGTATGTATGTATGTATGTGTGTGTGTGTGTGTTTTCGCCGATGGCATTTACGTCCAGCGCTACCAGCTCAATTTGTCACTCAGTTTTATAAAGAGTATCATTATGCCTGTGCCAAAGAAAAGCAGTGTACTTTGCCTAAATGACTACTGCACTGCCGCTATAGTATAATGTTGCAATGAAATCGTTTGAGCGACTGGTGCCACGCTTTTCAAAATGCCTGACACTTCCATGCTTGGATCCATTTTAGTTTGCCGACTGTGAGAACAGGTCTGTTGAAGATGCTGTTACTCTCTGTCTCTTGCATTTTCTTCAATATCTTGAAAAACCAAATACGCTAGGCTAATGTTTGTGGACTACAGCTCGGCTTTCAACACAGTTGTTTGCATCAAAGCTGCTTCTTTAAGTTAAACAAATTAGTCGTTCTCAATCTCAATTAAATTGCGTGATTTTAAGTTTTCACCTGAACCGCCCACAGATGGCAAAGGTTGGCGATCACTTTTCCTCGTCTATCAGCTGTACGTATGGTTGAAAGACACCTGACGTATCGACGGGCCAGTCGTGTAGGCTTATCGCTGTCGCCTATCTCGACACCGAAGGCAGTGGCCGGTAGTTTGAATGGTTCTGCGCCGTTCAACTGGACCAGACCAGTTGGAGTGTAGGGGCTTTCGCTTTGCAACTCTCTGGCTCATGGCCAAACATCTTTGTTAACATCGCATACCTGAAATAACACGATATAAACAGCTACAACCAACCCATCGAATCCCCCAATTCTGGGCGATAATGTTATACAGTGGTATCATCTGCGAAAAAATACTGATAATTTTGACGAATTGTTATTTGTGTAGATACAGTTGTCGTCAAATACTCCACTACTTTATACAACTAGTAAAGGCATTTAGCAGGCATATTCTTCCAATCACCGATGTTTTTCTGCGGCGCCGCCTAATGAAAATGAGAGCTGTCATTTACAATAACCGTTTCCAAGGTGCGCACCTTTCTAATGTTCAAATCAAACCCTTTCCTATTGTCTTTCATAAAGAACACATACACGGATGGTCTCTAGATATCATGAACTAATCTCACATAATCTATAGTGATCAATGTTATATAAACCACACGTGATTTGGCTACAGAATCATCTTACTTCGGGGGGGCATCACCATTCGACAATCTGCCGAAACCGCGAAGACCAAAATTATAACCTCCGATTATGGACACGACAAGCGTACAGAGAGTAAGCCATACTTTTGCATCAGTGACTCCCTCCCTGTCTGAGAACAGTGTAGCCAAGATTCAGCATTGGACGGGACCACCCGACAACTAAGCAAACTATGTATGTGCACACACACACACACACAAAACACACACACACACACACACACACACACACACACACACACACACACACACACACACACACACACACACACAAGCAAACGCAAACCAGCACACGCACACACACGCACACGACACACGCACACGCACACACACGCACACGCACACGCACACGCACACGCACACGCACACGCACACGCACACGCACACGCACACGCACACACGCACACGCACACGCACACGCACACGCACACGCACACGCACACGCACACGCACACGCACACGCACACGCACACGCACACGCACACGCACACGCACACGCACACGCACACGCACACGCACACGCACACGCACACGCACGCACGCACATATATAATTATTCAAATCCAACTCGCTTAAATGAATATCGACATGACAGCCAAGTTCATTGACCAATGTTGTTTGCAGCTCAGCAAATTAAGCCATTCACAGAAGGCGACAAAAAGTAAGAGAGATACGACACATTATTACAGATGCACGAATCCAAAACCCCTACATAACATCAGCCTCCACATTTCTCACGCTACTCTCCTAAACCTACAGACAAAGACCATGATAAATACCAACATATGTAGTCAGTCACTCTGATGAAACAATAATTAAACATCCCTATCTTAACATAGATGATGTGGCGTTGGCGTTCAACCAGTAACTTCACAACACATAACGTTGCGTATTACAATTTATAAACTCACGATAGGAAGTGGCGGTTTGCCCAGTGCAAAATCCACTAGATTAATTGCTTTGGTTACAATGAGGATTACACGCGGGGCAAACGCTTAGAGAAAGGTCGAAGGGGTGATGGGAGATAGACGCATGTCACGTATGCGTAGAAAAAATGTGCTCACCTCGTGTTTTACCCCGGCACACATGAATGCACTAGAGACGATGGCACTAACATAGAAACAACAGGAGAAGGTCCCTGTTTGCAGAAAACAACCTGTAAGAATAATTGTGGGAGTTAAGAGAGATGAAAAGAGAAAATGGATTAAAGGAGAGTGGAGGTTGAATTGAAGGAAAATCCTAAGAAGAAATTGGTGAGGAGTATAGGGGCTGGTCATGTCGAAAACAAATGGGAGATGGTACACTGGCAAAGAGAGCAGATGCCCGGAAAGTGGATGGGAAATGGAGGCGAAGAACACCGAAATTGCGATTGGGATTACAATAAATGTAACATAGAAAGAGTGGGAAAAGAATGAAAAAACATAGATAGAAGAATTGGAGACGGCTGACAGACAACGTAATAAGAGAAAAGTGAGAGGAAGAAAAAAGACAATGGAAAAGGAAATCATGGTCAACTCATCCCTGACGATAGTGATGCAAAAATAATAATAACAACGCACTCCAATTTGACCGTAGTATTGTAACCGGGCAACTATTATATTAAATCCTTAGGAGCCATAAGCCATCATGCACATTGAGAATATGATAATATTTTCATTGCCCTGTCAACTCTTATGATGCAGCCAGCGACAGAAGTGGCGAATTCCTAACTTAATCCGATTTGAATGATGAATTTTTGCGAAAGGGTAGGACTGGGAAGGAAAATCTTACACAGGCATCCTGAAGCCCACACACTGTACTTTGTGATTATATGAATTTGGCAGCCAGTTATTGTTATTGGTCCTCCATTCCCCATCATCCAAATTTTCCCCAGGATTGGGGGGCATGGCCCTCCTGGCCCCCGCTCTGGCTACGCCACTGTCTGAGAGTTTCAAATCAACCTGCGCTGCTTTTTGTGTGTTTGCCGAAAGTTGTTAAGGCGGTATTGCATTTGAAGGCTATGTGTTAGTTGTTGTTTTAATGTCAATATGTCTTTCAATTCAACAGATGTGTTACGTTGAGCCTGTTCTAGGTAATTAAGTTACATTACGGTGAGCGATGTAACGGAGGCGGAGGCAGTTTTGATACGTGGACGGTGTTCCTGTTTGGAGTGGTGTCTTCGTTGGTCATAGATAGTTTCATTTCGTAATGTGGAAACTGCATTAGATTGGCGCAGGGTTGAGGACTATGCATATGGTGGACTTGGTACCGGCGGTGAAAACTGGGATGTAAGACTTTCTACATGGATTGGTTTGGACGAATGTGAGGATAGGATTGTTTATACAAGCGTTGTTTATTTAGGTTCTGTGTCGTATTGACAGAGATAGTTAAACAACTATTGATGGTACGTTGTCGTCACACATATTATTTATACCGATATTCTGTGGTGAATTGCACGTGTGGTTTCGTACTACCCCTTCTGACTGAACCAGTGTTGACAGTCTGATGAGGAGAAGCTATTTTAAGAACGTGAACATGCGGGTATTCCTACCACTATAATACTGACGTATACTTTGATATATAATATAAATATGCTTGCCGTAATTGCAGGAATAATGTCAACTGTCACAGTCTTCATCCTGGGCATCACCGCCTACGTTTGGGTGAACAACATATAGAGTGTGGTTTGTGGTGGTCCAGGCCTGCCACTTCCAGTTCACACATCTCTAGCCAATAAGGACAGAATATGTTGAGGTGCTCTGTTCTAGCTGACCTCAGTTTCTTGCTCAATTTGATAACTAAGTTCAGAATGACAAGTGAAGCATGACTGCTGATGTATATTTCATCGAAGAGACATCGTGTTGCTGTTTTGAACAGGTATGCCTATAACAAATCACAAGCGTTGACAAAGCGTTGACATCACATTAACATATAGTAGGAGGACATGTGTGATGTGAAAAGACATTTCTGGTGGTCTGTGATGATGGAACTGTAGTGAAAGCTGAAGATAACCACAACCTCTAACCCAACCATGTTCACGTACAGCCGCGACAGTTGAGATGAAACACGAGGAAGTTAGCCCAGGTGAAAGCGGCTTCAGCAGAGGCGATTTATGACCAGGACAACGTACAACTGCGACAAAGAAGTTCTACTACGACTGCTTCACCAGCCGAGGCTGCATCTGCTCTGTCTCAGCACCAGCATGTCACGTCATCCCTGTGCCGTGACGGAAGAAATGCTTACCCAAACGCATTCTACAAGGGGTGACACTGACCTAGACTGCCAGTAACATACGCACAAAACACACACACACACACGCACGCACGCACGCACGCACGCACGCACGCATACACACACACGCACGCACGCACACACACACACAAATATATATATATATATATATATATATATATATATATATATATATATATATATATATATATAAACAGATGGTCTCGATGTGTAACTACTATGCTACCGTGCCTCAAACAACTGTTTTGTAAGAAAGTTCTAGTTGGAATGGTTTCAAAACGACTGTTGCCTTTGCCTTATCATTACATTACAGATAGCCAATGTTCGGGTCTGATTAAGCCCGCGTCAGACTCGGCCTGTCAATGCCGGAGTGTCTACTGCCAATGGGGATATATGGTGGCGCCTTTGTAGTCACTGACCCAAAGAAAGAGCATGTTTATATAACGAGTTTCTAGTGCGGGTAACTGGGACGGACGGAAATAGGTACAACAGTCGTGGATTGGGCTGCACGCTTGACTGCTTTACAATGGGCCATGTAATCGAAGACACTACGTCAGCGGCTAAGCGACAGTCGGCTTCGACCCTAGTCTGGATAAGACCCTAGGTTATAATACAGTCACATTACTGTCCTTTCAGAGAGGTATACTAATTATTATAATTTACACCGTGAAGCAAGAGTACGCACACAGCTCATAGGTCTGAAAAGGTAAGTACGTAGTCGTTTAAATGACCAAACATACTGTTGCCGATTAACAGTAGCGCAAAGCCCATGTCAACGTTTCTGTGACAACAATTAACATTTTTAACAGGTGAGCGAGGTTCGCATGGCGGTTCGGCTCTAGGTACATTCCAACGGCGCACTTGGAACAATATTGTCGGGTCCTTTCCCCAACTAGCGTTCTAAGTCCAAGGTGTGCTTGCAGCAGCAGCCTCCGTGCTGGAATAGGACTGCGGCGACACAAATCTTTGTGCAACTTTGGCAGTTTTGATTATCTGCGCACAAACATTAGTTCGTACAATGACACATGTAGACGCGGTGTATGTAGACATCATAATACTACGGGCCTACTAGAAAGTGTAATTACACAGAAGCAGTAAAATAGCAAAACCTATTTCATATAGCGCTATATCCACATTGTTCGTGGCAGTTCACACCATATTTCTATAACATTATATCACAAATGATAAGTGTATACAATAAGAAGAATACTAATATTTAAAGACAAATTATAATGTAAAACGTGTCTATATAGTAATAACTGAAACATTCAATACGGTATTTAATAACGCAGCATTTCTAAAAGTAAGATATAAATACGTCAATAAATTGCAATAATGTATAATAATAATACTATTAAATCTAGCAAATAATTTCATAACAGTAAATGAATGTATACGTATGGTTAATAATAATAAGTAATTTAGTAAATGTTGAAATTGTAACAAAAACAATTACGTAATAATAATAAGATGTTCAAATTATGAAAATGGACAATGACACAAACTCGGAAAATGGCACAATTTCCAAGAGAGGAAAATGCCCAAGCGTGGCACAATCCCCAATATGAGCACAAGTTGTGCCTAATAGTAGCATAATTCTTAATTTATGTGACATCATCCCGAACAGAGGCGTCATACATAAGCTATCTTTTTGGACTACGAAGTGTGACAATTCAACGTATGAATGATGAATGAAAGTTTATACAGAACAGTGTACTCAAAACATTGTTAACAACTACAACAACAACAACAACAGCAACAACGACAAAACAACAACAACAACAACAACACACAAAGCAAACAAGCAAATTTAACTACAATACTCCAAGTTACATTGTTTGAAAGTGGTAAATTTGAAGTCAATGACTTCTATGTAAATTTACCCCTGACGCGTACTTAAATAATTGTTTTTAAATCATCACATAGAGAATTATATACTTGCACTCTCTGTACAAAAATACATTGATTGCTTAGTAGAACACACACTCTGTCGTTCTAAATCATGACTGACTCGCATTGAGTAAGCTATTTTCCGTCTTGTAAACAAACGCTGAATATTTGATAGCAAATAACTATTGTACATAAATAACAACGTTTTAAGTTTTATGATATTAAGACATTTTAGAACATGTAGTTGTTAAAAAATGAGTTTGTATGATCCAATCGTCTTGCATCAAATACAATTCGGATCATTCTTGTCTGCAGTAAACATATATTGCTAGTATTTGTATAGCATTTGTATGAATAGTTCAACCACAAAAGTCGTCCTAACAATTTGATTATTTATTTTACCATATTCTGTTTTCAGAATAACACAATTGGATACAGTAAAAAGTGTATAAACACTTTAAAAACTGTTGTCCGTCCGCCCTTAGTCAGAGTCCCTACTACGTTTCCCTCATGGTATCTAATGACGTTGGTCTAAGTATGGGCTAGTTATAGCTACTTCCCGTTATAGCTACTTCCCGTTGTACCTACTTCGCGTTATAGCTACTTCCTGTAGTAGCTACTTCCCGTTGTAGTTCATTCCCGTTGTAGTCAATTCCCGTTATAGCTACTTCCCGGTGTAGCTACGTCCCGTTGTAGCTACGTCCCGTTATGGTTGCCAATTTTCCCACTTCAGTAGACACTGACTTTACACTGACCGAAAATAGACATTAACCTTTGACATGTACAAGTTTATGCACGCTATGAAACTTCGTTTCTTCCAGACCGGTAAGCTGCTGGCGGAAAGTAGACACTAACCTTTGACAAGTACGAGCGCATGCGCAGTCGTGAAAACAGAAACGGAGCGTCATCATAGACCAGAAATTCGCTGCAGACCTGTAAACCCCTATACCCATATCCTCGGTGACAGTGTGACGTTTTAAAGTCACATGCCAAGATAGACCAGTGTAGACGTTTCTATCTGTGACAATGTGACGTCACTAAGACACTCTCGCCGACGACACACAAGTGTTGATGCAAATGCAGTTTTGTTTTAATTTAATACAAAGGTAATCTAAATCGCTACGATGCTATTATAATATATCCATGGGACAGTGTACTTATGAGCTGGACACAAGATACACGCCAGTTGAGCGGGGGAACTGGTGACGTAGACGAACAAACGTACGGGGTACGTTCATGTAGCTAACGACAGGAAACCAGCATGTTTCAATCCAGTCCTTGAATGAGCATAATAGTATTGGAGGTCCAGTCCCGCACGACGTCAGCTCTGGCGGGGATTGAAACTGTCATTGCGGGGGGGGCTGAGAACCTGGGTTACAACTTCCGCTGTCTCAAATCATGACACCGAACGACCGGTGGGTGCTGCTGAAGAAATGTCGCCGTCGTGGTGCAATAACTTACGGGGGACAAACAATGTGTCTGCGCCTCTCCCAGTCAATTTCCCCACTACCTCCGTGTTATTGCGCCTGTGAACGTCCGAGTGAGTGAAATTCAAAACCTCGATCACGCGTCACTGCGTCTGTATATAGGCCCTAGTAGAAATATGTTTCTCAATGGCCGCGCAGGCAAATTGTAACAAAAGAACAAATAGACGCCGTATCTAGCAACTTAACTTCCGGCCCCGACGCCATTTGACCGCGTTACATGCACACATAAACTTTTAAGGCGGCCATGCACCGACGTCGTGGCAGCCGGCTGACCTTAATGTGAGCCCGAATTTCAACTTAGATTGTATCGATTTCCAGCTATTCAGAGTGCGTCGTGGACATGGTTGAATGAAGATGAAATATGCAGTTAATCACAAAGAAACCCGTGTTGTGTTACGACTCGTGGGTCTATACACAGATCTGTGGTTGCTTAGTCATTGCCAGGTTGTAGCCGAGGGTCGCGGTGGCTGTCAGATGCCCCCGGGTGCCCTATGTCGTCAACAAATCAAGCTTCCTGTGGAATATTTCGTACGTCAGGGTTACCTCAATGCGATTTTGTCGTGTATTCTAAATCGTATGTCAAAGTTGTATTAGAGCCTTTCTCTAATAATAATAAGAATAATAACAATAATAATAACGTGACGCCTCTCATCCTCACCATCACCATCATCATCACCTTAGGATATCAAGCTCGAACGCGCAGAGAAAGTATATACATGGAAGTCAAATTAACGAGGACCCGCAAATGTTAGGGGAGTGCATATATATGGGTAATCAGTTTAGTCTTCAGTTAATTTACAAAAGGAAGCTAGAGTTTCAGCGGTTTTCAAACATAGAGTTCACTCCAAATATTGGATTCAGCGATAAAGAAAGTACGCTATCGTATACTTTGCTTTGTTTTCGGAATACAAACTTATTGTGAAACAGAGGACCCTAAAATTATACGTACGTTCGAATAGAGTAATACTTCATACTAGAGCAGATGATGCCAATGGTGCAACTGCACTGTCTAAAACGACGCTGTCCCATTTAACAATCGTATTGACAAAATAAACACAAATGACACATCCCACAATTGCGATCTAACCTTTGGACCGAACCTTCAAAAAGCCACAACCCCTCCACGTCGCAAGAAAACAAAACGTAACATAGTTAAAGCAATTCTGATCAACACAAACAGTATCAAAAGAATCACAAAGACTGTCTTGTGACTCCCAATTCATCGAGATAGTCCATGACTGAATAACAGCTATAGACAACAAAATGCAAATAGGTGCCATCCTGCTTGATTTCGCCAAAGCCTTTGACAATGTCCCTCATAGACGCCTCTTATAAAATGTGCCTTCTATGGAATAACTGGAAACACCAAAAACTTGGAAAAAAATCATTTATTTTGCATCGATAACGGAGAGTCTCAGTCAACGGCGCCCTTTCGGACAATACATGTGTTACATATGGAGTACAACAGAGCTCAGTCCTAAGACCAGTTCTTTTTCTACTATACATAAATGACACAAAACAACATTCAATTCCCCATACGGCTCTTTGCTGATAACAACATCATCTATCGCAAAATCAGATTTGAAACTGATAGCAACATCCTCCAATCTGACCTGGTCAAACTACAAACATGGTCCAACAAATGGCAAATGGAGCTTAGCATCTCCAAATGTGTGCATCTCCCAATAACAAACAAAACAAAACCCGCAGACTACATTCATATTCCCTCTTTTGATGTGCCACTATCCACAGTCACCAGCCACCCATATATTGGAAAGAAATTACATACTAAACTAACCAAGCCGAATCATATCACTGACGTAGTTTCAAAATGTTCAAACGTTTTAGGTATGATTAAAAGAACCCTATAACATGCTAGTCCGACTAAACTTGAACATGCCTCTCCTATATGGAATCCACACACCACCACCCAAATTAAACGTGTCGAAAAGGTACAGCACTGTGCAGCCAAATTGATCAAAAACGACCATAGACGCCAAACAATCTCAACAGACCTAATAGCCACCCGTGGATGGTCCACTCTTTATCGACACAGGATTATTAAACAAACCATGATATTCTACAAAATATGAAATACTATAATCAACCTCACACCACCACCAGGCCTATTGAACCCGTCTAAATACCGTGACCATTACTTAGCCACCAGGTGCCGCATCAACATTGCAGTGTTCCCTCTCTACCCCATTTGGAATAAGATCCAACCACATATTACCGAAATCGAAAACCCCATAGCTTTTCAAACAACAATCATGAAACTCCCTTTCACGACAACCAATCACCTAAATTGCTTGTAAAACAAACAACAAACAAAGAAACAAACACATGCTACCCTTACGCATGCGCACAAGAAACATTACAAACACCTGCGTTAGCCCATGTTTGGGCTGTTTGGAGAAAACCACCTGAGACCTGGACTGTACGCCCTTCCGTGATCGTGCGAGTAAAGTATCAACAGACTATATTATCAATATACACTACACACGTGCCATGCAAATAATGTACCTCTAAACATATACTGGTGTCATCCCGTTATAGCTACTTCCATAATATATATAGCTGCGTCTCGTTATAGCTATTATTTATTCATGTTATAGCTACTCATAAAGATTGACATTGAACTAGTTCCGTTAAAGCTACTTTAACATTACCAGATTCAGGAAGGGGCATGGCAGTGAAGGATTATCTATTTCAAAGTTTTTGTTGGAAAGTATATAAGTTGTTTTGCCGACCTCGAGAGGGGTTTCAGACTGAGTCTTTCCAAGAGCTTCAGCAGCAGTCTTGAACTGAGCAGAATGGAGCTGTCACTGAGTGTCTGGTGCGACAAATCCGCAACAGCAACATAATTGTATTAAAAGGATCAATAATACAATTGCGTACATTAGAAAAAGTTAATGATCTTAAACGATTGTAAGACATTGTCGTGAGTATTTGCTTCATTTCCCAAGACAGTTCACTTCGAAAGGATATAAGCTTAAGAAGTATCACTTTATTGTTTGCTTAATTGCTTCCTTAACATGTCGATGTAGGGGGGAAATTGGCAACCATAACGGGACGTAGCTACAACGGGACGTAGCTACACCGGGAAGTAGCTATAACGGGAATTGACTACAACGGGAATGAACTACAACGGGAAGTAGCTACTACAGGAAGTAGCTATAACGCGAAGTACGTACAACGGGAAGTAGCTATAACGGGAAGTAGCTATAACTAGCCCATACTTAGACCAACGTCATTAGATACCATGAGGGAAACGTAGTCTTCTTCAATGATAGACGGCGGACACCGGCTGTCTTAGTCTTCTTCTGTCATAGACGGCGAACATCGGTTGTCTTAGTCTTCTTCTGTCATAGACGGCGAACATCGGTTGTCTTAGTCTTCTTCTGTGATAGACGGCGGACATCGGTTGTCTTAGTCTTCTTCTGTGATAGACGGCGGACATCGGTTGTCTTAGTCTTCTTCTGTGATAGACGGCGAACATCGGTTGTCTTAGTCTTCTTCTCTGATAGACGGCGGACATCGGTTGTCTTAGTCTTCTTCTCTAAAACAGACGGCGAACATCGGTTGTCTTAGTCTTCTTCTGTGAAGACGGCGGACATGGGTTTTGTCTTAGTCTTCTTCTGTGATAGACGGCGAACATCGGTTGTCTTAGTCTTCTTCTGTGATAGACGGCGGACATCGGTTGTCTTAGTCTTCTTCTGTGATAGACGGCGGACATCGGTTGTCTTAGTCTTCTTCTGTGATAGACGGCGGACATCGGTTGTCTTAGTTTTCTTCTGTCATAGACGGCGAACATCGGTTGTCTTAGTCTTCTTCTGTGACAGACGGCGAACATCGGTTGTCTTAGTCTTCTTCTGTGATAGACGGCGGACATCGGTTGTCTTAGTTGTCTTCTGTGATAGACGGCTGACGTCGGTTGTCTTAGTCTTCTTCTGTGATAGACGGCGGACATCGGTTGTCTTAGTCTTCTTCTGTGATAGACGGCGGACATCGGTTGTCTTAGTTGTCTTCTGTGATAGACGGCTGACGTCGGTTGTCTTAGTCTTCTTCTGTGATAGACGGCTGACGTCGGTTGTCTTAGTCTTCTTCTGTGATAGACGGCGGACATCGGTTTTCTTAGTCTTCTTCTGTGATAGACGGCGGACATCGGTTTTCTTAGTCTTCTTCTGTGATAGACGGCGAACATCGGTTGTCTTAGTATTCTTCTGTGATAGACGGCGAACATCGGTTGTCTTAGTCTTCTTCTGTGATAGACGGCGAACATCGGTTGTCTTAGTCTTCTTCTGTGATAGACGACGAACATCGGTTGTCTTAGTCTTCTTCTGTGATAGACGGCGAACATCGGTTGTCTTAGTCTTCTTCTGTGACAGACGGCGGACATCGGTTGTCTTAGTCTTCTTCTGTGATAGACGGCGAACATCGGTTGTCTTAGTCTTCTTCTGTGATAGACGGCGAACATCGGTTGTCTTAGTCTTCTTCTGTGATAGACGGCGGACATCGGTTGTCTTAGTCTTCTTCTCTGATAGACGGCGAACATCGGTTGTCTTAGTCTTCTTCTGTGATAGACGGCGAACATCGGTTGTCTTAGTCTTCTTCTGTGATAGACGGCGAACATCGGTTGTCTTAGTCTTCTTCTCTGATAGACGGCGAACATCGGTTGTCTTAGTCTTCTTCTCTGATAGACGGCGGAACATCGGTTGTCTTAGTCTTCTTCTCTGATAGACGGCGAACATCGGTTGTCTTAGTCTTCTTCTCTGATAGACGGCGAACATCGGTTGTCTTAGTCTTCTTCTCTGATAGACGGCGAACATCGGTTGTCTTAGTCTTCTTCTCTGATAGACGGCGAACATCGGTTGTCTTAGTCTTCTTCTGTGATAGACGGCGGACATCGGTTGTCTTAGTCTTCTTCTGTGACAGACGGCGGACATCGGTTGTCTTAGTCTTCTTCTGTGACAGACGGCGGACATCGGTTGTCTTAGTCTTCTTCTGTGATAGACGGCGGACATCGGTTGTCTTAGTCTTCTTCTGTGATAGACGGCGGACATCGGTTATATTAGTCTTCTTCTGTGACAGACGGCGGACATCGGTTGTCTTAGTCTTCTTCTGTCATAGACGGCGAACATCGGTTGTCTTAGTCTTCTTCTCTGATAGACGGCGGACATCGGTTGTCTTAGTCTTCTTCTGTGATAGACGGCGAACATCGGTTGTCTTAGTCTTCTTCTGTGATAGACGGCGGAACATCGGTTGTCTTAGTCTTCTTCTGTGATAGACGGCGAACATCGGTTGTCTTAGTCTTCTTCTGTGACAGACGGCGAACATCGGTTGTCTTAGTCTTCTTCTGTGATAGACGGCGGAACATCGGTTGTCTTAGTCTTCTTCTGTGATAGACGGCTGACGTCGGTTGTCTTAGTCTTCTTCTGTGATAGACGGCGGACATCGGTTGTCTTAGTCTTCTTCTGTGATAGACGGCGAACATCGGTTGTCTTAGTCTTCTTCTGTGATAGACGGCGAACATCGGTTGTCTTAGTCTTCTTCTGTGATAGACGGCTGACGTCGGTTGTCTTAGTCTTCTTCTGTGATAGACGGCTGACGTCGGTTGTCTTAGTCTTCTTCTGTGATAGACGGCGGACATCGATTGTCTTAGTCTTCTTCTGTGATAGACGGCGAACATCGGTTGTCTTAGTCTTCTTCTCTGATAGACGGCGGACATCGGTTGTCTTAGTCTTCTTCTGTGATAGACGGCGGACATCGATTGTCTTAGTCTTCTTCTGTGATAGACGGCGAACATCGGTTGTCTTAGTCTTCTTCTGTGATAGACGGCGGACATCGGTTGTCTTAGTCTTCTTCTGTGATAGACGGCGGACATCGGTTGTCTTAGTCTTCTTCTGTGACAGACGGCGGACATCGGTTGTCTTAGTCTTCTTCTGTGACAGACGGCGGACATCGGTTGTCTTAGTTTTCTTCTGTGACAGACGGCGGACATCGGTTGTCTTAGTCTTCTTCTGTGATAGACGGCGGACATCGGTTGTCTTAGTCTTCTTCTGTGACAGACGGCGGACATCGGTTTTTAGTCTTCTTCTGTGACAGACGGCGGACATCGGTTGTCTTAGTCTTCTTCTGTGACAGACGGCGGACATCGGTTGTCTTAGTCTTCTTCTGTGACAGACGGCGGACATCGGTTGTCTTAGTCTTCTTCTGTGACAGACGGCGGATATCGGTTGTCTTAGTCTTCTTCTGTGACAGAGCGGACATCGGTTGTCTTAGTCTTCTTCTGTGATAGACGGCGGACATCGGTTGTCTTAGTCTTCTTCTGTGATAGACGGCGGACATCGGTTGTCTTAGTCTTCTTCTGTGACAGACGGCGGACATCGGTTGTCTTAGTCTTCTTCTGTGACAGACGGCGGACATCGGTTGTCTTAGTCTTCTTCTGTGATAGACGGCGGACATCGGTTGTCTTAGTCTTCTTCTGTGATAGACGGCGGACATCGGTTGTCTTAGTCTTCTTCTGTGACAGACGGCGGACATCGGTTGTCTTAGTCTTCTTCTGTGATAGACGGCGGACATCGGTTATATTAGTCTTCTTCTGTGACAGACGGCGGACATCGGTTGTCTTAGTCTTCTTCTGTCATAGACGGCGAACATCGGTTGTCTTAGTCTTCTTCTGTGATAGACGGCGGACATCGGTTGTCTTAGTTTTCTTCTGTGATAGACGGCGGACATCGTTTTTCTTAGTCTTCTTCTGTGATAGACGGCGGACATCGGTTGTCTTAGTCTTCTTCTGTGATAGACGGCGGACATCGGTTGTCTTAGTCTTCTTCTGTGACAGACGGCGGACATCGGTTGTCTTAGTCTTCTTCTGTGACAGACGGCGGACATCGGTTGTCTTAGTCTTCTTCTGTGATAGACGGCGGACATCGGTTGTCTTAGTCTTCTTCTGTGATAGACGGCGGACATCGGTTGTCTTAGTCTTCTTCTGTGACAGACGGCGGACATCGGTTGTCTTAGTCTTCTTCTGTGATAGACGGCGGACATCGGTTATATTAGTCTTCTTCTGTGACAGACGGCGGACATCGGTTGTCTTAGTCTTCTTCTGTCATAGACGGCGAACATCGGTTGTCTTAGTCTTCTTCTGTGATAGACGGCGAACATCGGTTGTCTTAGTTTTCTTCTGTGATAGACGGCGGACATCGTTTTTCTTAGTCTTCTTCTGTGATAGACGGCGGACATCGGTTGTCTTAGTCTTCTTCTGTGATAGACGGCGGACATCGGTTGTCTTAGTCATCTTCTGTGATAGACAGTGGACATCGGCTGTCATTGTCCTCTTCTGTGATAGACGGCGGACATCGGTTGCCTTAGTTTTCTTCTGTGATAAACGGCGGACATCGGTTGTCTTAGTTTTCTTCTGTGATCAACGGCGGACACCCAGTTTTTTTTCCCTTTTTAGTCTTCTTCTGTGATAGACGGCGGACATCGGTTGTCTTAGTTTTCTTCTGTCATAGACGGCGAACATCGGTTGTCTTAGTCTTCTTCTGTGATAGACGGCGGACATCGGTTGTCTTAGTTTTCTTCTGTGATAGACGGCGGACATCGTTTTTCTTAGTCTTCTTCTGTGATAGACGGCGGACATCGGTTGTCTTAGTCTTCTTCTGTGATAGACGGCGGACATCGGTTGTCTTAGTCTTCTTCTGTGATAGACGGCGGACATCGGTTGTCTTAGTTGTCTTCTGTGATAGACGGCGGACATCGGTTGTCTTAGTTGTCTTCTGTGATAGACGGCGGACATCGGTTGTCTTAGTCTTCTTCTGTGATAGACGGCGGACATCGGTTGTCTTAGTTTTCTTCTGTGATAGACGGCGGACATCGGTTGTCTTAGTTTTCTTCTGTGACAGACGGCGGACATCGGTTGTCTTAGTCTTCTTCTGTGATAGACGGCGGACATCGGTTGTCTTAGTTGTCTTCTGTGATAGACGGCTGACGTCGGTTGTCTTAGTCTTCTTCTGTGATAGACGGCGGACATCGGTTGTCTTAGTCTTCTTCTGTGATAGACGGCGGACATCGGTTGTCTTAGTTGTCTTCTGTGATAGACGGCTGACGTCGGTTGTCTTAGTCTTCTTCTGTGATAGACGGCGGACATCGGTTGTCTTAGTCTTCTTCTGTGATAGACGGCGGACATCGGTTGTCTTAGTCTTCTTCTGTGATAGACGGCGGACATCGGTTGTCTTAGTTGTCTTCTGTGATAGACGGCTGACGTCGGTTGTCTTAGTCTTCTTCTGTGATAGACGGCGGACATCGGTTGTCTTAGTCTTCTTCTGTGATAGACGGCGGACATCGGTTGTCTTAGTTGTCTTCTGTGATAGACGGCGGACATCGGTTGTCTTAGTCTTCTTCTGTGATAGACGGCGGACATCGGTTGTCTTAGTTGTCTTCTGTGATAGACGGCGGACATCGGTTGTCTTAGTCTTCTTCTGTGATAGACGGCGGACATCGGTTGTCTTAGTTGTCTTCTGTGATAGACGGCGGATATCGGTTGTCTTAGTTTTCTTCTATGATAAACGGCGGACATCGGTTGTCTTAGTTTTCTTCTGTGATAGACGGCGGACATCGGTTGTCTTAGTTTTCTTCTGTGATCAACGGCGGACATCGGCTGTCTTAGTCTTCTCCTTTGATAGACGACGGACATCGGTTGTCTTAGTCTTCTTCTGTGATAGACGGCGGACATCGATTGTCTTAGTTTTCTTCTGTGATAGACGGCGGATATCGGTTGTCTTAGTTTTCTTCTGTGATAAACGGCGGACATCGGTTGTCTTAGTTTTCTTCTGTGATAGACGGCGGACATCGGTTGTCTTAGTTTTCTTCTGTGATAGACGGCGGACATCGGTTGTCTTAGTTTTCTTCTGTGATAGACGGCGGACATCGGTTGTCTTAGTTTTCTTCTGTGATAGACGGCGGACATCCGCTGTCTTTGTCTTCTTCTGTGATAGACGGCGGACATCGGTTGTCTTAGTCTTCTTCTGTGATAGACGGCGGACATCGGTTGTCTTAGTCTTCTTCTGTGATAGACAGTGGACATCGGTTGTCTTAGTCTTCTTCTGTGATAGACGGCGGACATCGGTTGTCTTAGTCTTCTTCTGTGATAGACGGCGGACATCGGTTGTCTTAGTCTTCTTCTGTGATAGACGGCGGACATCGGTTGTCTTAGTCTTCTTCTGTGATAGACGGCGGACATCGATTGTCTTAGTCTTCTTCTGTGATAGACGGCGGACATCGGTTGTCTTAGTCTTCTTCTGTGATAGACGGCGGACATCGGTTGTCTTAGTCTTCTTCTGTGATAGACGGCGGACATCGATTGTCTTAGTCTTCTTCTGTGATAGACGGCGGACATCGGTTGTCTTAGTCTTCTTCTGTGATAGACGGCGGACATCGGTTGTCTTAGTCTTCTTCTGTGATAGACGGCGGACATCGGTTGTCTTAGTCTTCTTCTGTGATAGACGGCGGACATCGGTTGTCTTAGTTGTCTTCTGTGATAGACGGCGGACATCGGTTGTCTTAGTCTTCTTCTGTGATAGACGGCGGACATCGGTTGTCTTAGTTGTCTTCTGTGATAGACGGCGGACATCGGTTGTCTTAGTCTTCTTCTGTGATAGACGGCGGACATCGGTTGTCTTATAATTCTTCTGTGATAGACGGCGGACATCGGTTGTCTTAGTCTTCTTCTGTGATAGACGGCGGACATCGGTTGTCTTAGTTGTCTTCTGTGATAGACGGCGGATATCGGTTGTCTTAGTTTTCTTCTGTGATAGACAGCGGACATCGGTTGTCTTAGTTTTCTTCTGTGATCAACGGCGGACATCGGCTGTCTTGTCTTCTCCTTTGATAGACGACGGACATCGGTTGTCTTAGTCTTCTTCTGTGATAGACGGCGGACATCGGTTGTCTTAGTTTTCTTCTGTGATAGACGGCGGACATCGGTTGTCTTAGTTTTCTTCTGTGATCAACGGCGGACATCGGCTGTCTTAGTCTTCATCTGTGATAGACGACGGACTTCGGCTGTCTTAGTCTTCTTCTGTGATAGATGGCGGATATCGGTTGTCTTAGTTTTCTTCTGTGATAAACGGCGGACATCGGTTGTCTTAGTTTTCTTCTGTGATAAACGGCGGACATCGGTTGTCTTAGTTTTCTTCTGTGATCAACGGCGGACATCGGCTGTCTTAGTCTTCTCCTTTGATAGACGACGGACATCGGTTGTCTTAGTCTTCTTATGTGATAGACGGCGGATATCGGTTGTCTTAGTTTTCTTCTGTGATCAACGGCGGACATCGGCTGTCTTAGTCTTCATCTGTGATAGACGACGGACTTCGGCTGTCTTAGTCTTCTTCTGTGATAGATGGCGGATATCGGTTGTCTTAGTTTTCTTCTGTGATAAACGGCGGACATCGGTTGTCTTAGTTTTCTTCTGTGATCAACGGCGGACATCGGCTGTCTTAGTTTTCTTCTGTGATAGATGGCGGACATCGGTTGTCTTAGTTTTCTTCTGTGATAGATGGCGGACATCGGCTGTCTTAGTCTTCATCTGTGATAGATGGCGGACATCGGTTGTCTTAGTTGTCTTCTGTGATAGATGGCGGACATCGGTTGTCTTAGTTGTCTTCTGTGATAGATGGCGGACATCGGTTGTCTTAGTTTTCTTCTGTGATAGATGGCGGACATCGGTTGTCTTAGTTGTCTTCTGTGATAGATGGCGGACATCGGTTGTCTTAGTTGTCTTCTGTGATAGATGGCGGACATCGGTTGTCTTAGTTGTCTTCTGTGATAGATGGTGGACATCGGTTGTCTTAGTTTTCTTCTGTGATAGACGGCTGACATCGGTTGTCTTAGTCTTCTT
This sequence comes from Ridgeia piscesae, assembly GCA_025642075.2. Lineage (NCBI taxonomy): Eukaryota > Metazoa > Annelida > Polychaeta > Sabellida > Siboglinidae > Ridgeia > Ridgeia piscesae. The sequence continues at coordinate 395,242 of JAODUO010000892.1, read as the reverse complement.
CTGTGATAGGCAGTGGACATTGGTTGTCATTGTCTTCTTCTGCGATAGACGGCGGACATCGGTTGTCATTGTGTTCTTCTGCGATAGACGGCGGACATCGGCTCTCTTAGTTTTCTTCTGTGATAGACGGCGGACATCGGTTGCCTTAGTCTTCTTCTGTGATAGACGGCGGACATCCGCTGCCTTTGTCTTCTTCTGTGATAGACAGCGGACATCGGCTGTCTTAGTTTTCTTCTGTGATAGACGGCGGACATCGGTTATCTTAGTTTTCTTCTGTGATAGACGGCTGACGTCGGTTGCCTTAGTCTTCTTCTGTGATAGACGGCGGACATCGGTTGTCATTGTCTTCTTCTGCGATAGACGGCGGACATCGGTTGTCTTAGTCTGCTTCTGCGATAGACGGCGGACATCGGCTGTCTTAGTTTTCTTCTGTGATAGACGGCGGACATCGGTTGTCTTAGTCTTCTTCTGTGATAGACGGCGGACATCGGTTGTCTTAGTCTTCTTCTGTGATAGACGGCGGACATCGGTTGTCTTAGTTGTCTTCTGTGATAGACGGCGGACATCGGTTGTCTTAGTCTTCTTCTGTGATAGACGGCGGACATCGGTTGTCTTAGTTGTCTTCTGTGATAGACGGCGGACATCGGTTGTCTTAGTCTTCTTCTGTGATAGACGGCGGACATCGGTTGTCTTAGTCTTCTTCTGTGATAGACGGCGGACATCGGTTGTCTTAGTTGTCTTCTGTGATAGACGGCGGACATCGGTTGTCTTAGTCTTCTTCTGTGATAGACGGCGGACATCGGTTGTCTTAGTTTTCTTCTGTGATAGACGGCGGACATCGGTTGTCTTAGTCTTCTTCTGTGATAGACGGCGGACATCGGTTGTCTTATTTTCTTCTTTCCCTGGTTGTTTTTTCCAAACGGCGGACATCGGCTGTCTTAGTTTTCTTCTGTGATAGATGGCGGACATCGGTTGTCTTAGTTTTCTTCTGTGATAGATGGCGGACATCGGCTGTCTTAGTCTTCATCTGTGATAGATGGCGGACATCGGTTGTCTTAGTTGTCTTCTGTGATAGATGGCGGACATCGGTTGTCTTAGTTGTCTTCTGTGATAGATGGCGGACATCGGTTGTCTTAGTTGTCTTCTGTGATAGATGGCGGACATCGGTTGTCTTAGTTGTCTTCTGTGATAGATGGCGGACATCGGTTGTCTTAGTTGTCTTCTGTGATAGATGGTGGACATCGGTTGTCTTAGTTTTCTTCTGTGATAGACGGCGGACATCGGTTGTCTTAGTCTTCTTCTGTGATAGGCAGTGGACATTGGTTGTCATTGTCTTCTTCTGCGATAGACGGCGGACATCGGTTGTCATTGTGTTCTTCTGCGATAGACGGCGGACATCGGCTCTCTTAGTTTTCTTCTGTGATAGACGGCGGACATCGGTTGCCTTAGTCTTCTTCTGTGATAGACGGCGGACATCCGCTGCCTTTGTCTTCTTCTGTGATAGACAGCGGACATCGGCTGTCTTAGTTTTCTTCTGTGATAGACGGCGGACATCGGTTATCTTAGTTTTCTTCTGTGATAGACGGCTGACGTCGGTTGCCTTAGTCTTCTTCTGTGATAGACGGCGGACATCGGTTGTCATTGTCTTCTTCTGCGATAGACGGCGGACATCGGTTGTCTTAGTTTTCTTCTGCGATAGACGGCGGACATCGGCTTCTTAGTTTTCTTCTGTGATAGACGGCGGACATCGGTTGTCTTAGTCTTCTTCTGTGATAGACGGCGGACATCGGTTGTCTTAGTCTTCTTCTGTGATAGACGGCGGACATCGGTTGTCTTAGTCTTCTTCTGTGATAGACGGCGGACATCGGTTGTCTTAGTTGTCTTCTGTGATAGACGGCGGACATCGGTTGTCTTAGTCTTCTTCTGTGATAGACGGCGGACATCGGTTGTCTTAGTTGTCTTCTGTGATAGACGGCGGACATCGGTTGTCTTAGTCTTCTTCTGTGATAGACGGCGGACATCGGTTGTCTTAGTTTCTTCTGTGAAGAGGCGGACATCGGTTGTCTTAGTCTTCTTCTGTGATAGACGGCGGACATCGGTTGTCTTAGTTGTCTTCTGTGATAGACGGCGGATATCGGTTGTCTTAGTTTTCTTCTATGATATACGGCGGACATCGGTTGTCTTAGTTTTCTTCTGTGATAGACGGCGGACATCGGTTGTCTTAGTTTTCTTCTGTGATCAACGGCGGACATCGGCTGTCTTTTTTCTCCTTTGATAGACGACGGACATCAGTTGTCTTAGTCTTCTCCTTTGATAGACGACGGACATCGGTTGTTTTAGTCTTCTTATGTGATAGACGGCGGATATCGGTTGTCTTAGTTTTCTTCTGTGATCAACGGCGGACATCGGCTGTCTTAGTCTTCATCTGTGATAGACGACGGACTTCGGCTGTCTTAGTCTTCTTCTGTGATAGATGGCGGATATCGGTTGTCTTAGTTTTCTTCTGTGATAAACGGCGGACATCGGTTGTCTTAGTTTTCTTCTGTGATCAACGGCGGACATCGGCTGTCTTAGTTTTCTTCTGTGATAGATGGCGGACATCGGTTGTCTTAGTTTTCTTCTGTGATAGATGGCGGACATCGGCTGTCTTAGTCTTCATCTGTGATAGATGGCGGACATCGGTTGTCTTAGTTGTCTTCTGTGATAGATGGCGGACATCGGTTGTCTTAGTTGTCTTCTGTGATAGATGGCGGACATCGGTTGTCTTAGTTGTCTTCTGTGATAGATGGCGGACATCGGTTGTCTTAGTTGTCTTCTGTGATAGATGGCGGACATCGGTTGTCTTAGTTGTCTTCTGTGATAGATGGCGGACATCGGTTGTCTTAGTTGTCTTCTGTGATAGATGGTGGACATCGGTTGTCTTAGTTTTCTTCTGTGATAGACGGCTGACATCGGTTGTCTTAGTCTTCTTCTGTGATAGGCAGTGGACATTGGTTGTCATTGTCTTCTTCTGCGATAGACGGCGGACATCGGTTGTCATTGTGTTCTTCTGCGATAGACGGCGGACATCGGCTCTCTTAGTTTTCTTCTGTGATAGACGGCGGACATCGGTTGCCTTAGTCTTCTTCTGTGATAGACGGCGGACATCCGCTGCCTTTGTCTTCTTCTGTGATAGACAGCGGACATCGGCTGTCTTAGTTTTCTTCTGTGATAGACGGCGGACATCGGTTATCTTAGTTTTCTTCTGTGATAGACGGCTGACGTCGGTTGCCTTAGTCTTCTTCTGTGATAGACGGCGGACATCGGTTGTCATTGTCTTCTTCTGCGATAGACGGCGGACATCGGTTGTCTATCTGCTTCTGCGATAGACGGCGGACATCGGCTGTCTTAGTTTTCTTTTGTGATAGACGGCGGACATCGGTTGTCTTAGCCTTCTTCTGTGATAAACGGCTGCCCTCCCCTCCCCTCCCTCCCTCCTCCCTCCCCTCCCCTCCCTCCCCTCCCCCTCCCCTCCCCTCCCCTCCCTCCTCCCTCCCCTCCCCTCCCCCTCCTCCCTCCCTCCTCCTCCCCTCCCCTCCCCCTCCCCTCCTCCCTCCCCCCCTCCTCCCCTCCCTCCCTCCCTCCCCCCTCCTCCCCTCTCCCCTCCTCCCCTCCCCCCTCCCCTCCTCCCCTCCCCTCCCCTCCCTCCCCTCCCGCCTCCATGTTAATTTCTTAACTGGCCTGTTAAATATTTCATACGTTTTTATTTCAGCTCTATCATGGGAAACTCGATGTGTAGGTGTTGTCCGATTGATTCTCAAGATTTAATTCAGCTAGTCCGTGGACGAGTCGCTCCTCTACCAATAGTGGCGCAATTAAACGACCCCCTCTACATCAATTGGCTCAAATCTACTCAAGGCCTGATGTTGACCGTGGAAGAACTGCGGAGATTCTGCGATGCAGAAATGAAGAAACTCCACAGTCAGCTTGAGAATAAGTGTGGCCGTACACAGTGCAGTGGCTCGTGTTCAAGTCGAGATGTGAAGAAAGTCAGAAGGAAGTGGACCATCCCCAGCTGTTCCACAGGCGTGTGTTCAACCTGGCTGGCAGCAATAGAACAGGAGCGTACACACACTAAGACCAAGCTGACAGTCACCAATTCTGATATCCAGCAATGGCCCCGAGAATCTTGGCAGATTGCCAAGGTGTTCATGGGGAGGGAACAGGTCGCGACCAGTGTCAAGTCATCAGACACTGATGCGTCAGGACTCTTAGGGCTGATCCGAAACTGCCGTCACTTCGGAAGCGTCATCGATACAACAAAAGCTGATGCTGTGAGTATAACACATACAGTTGCATACATTCATTGATATACACACTCACACACACTGATTACACAGTATTTGACAGCATGATTGCTCAAAGCCGCAGTGTCTCCTACCTCCTATTTGTGTTCATCTAATTTTGCATAGACATAATTTAGGGTACTGCCACCATAGACGATACAGTTCACTGCATCATTCTAAAAGCCCCCAAGGTTGTGCAGATCCTCAAAACTTATCTATTTACCTCAGTTTCCAAAGGCTTTCAAAACATTCCAGTAACAGTTTCTCTAATTTTGCATATACATTTCTTATAATAGTATCACGGTACAACATCCATTTTTATTTGGTGAATCTGTGTACATGCATCTTAGGGTCTTCACAACGCTAAATGCTCATATTTTGCACTTTACTGCCTGGAATTCCAACAGCTGGCAGACCATGCAGAATGATACAGAGTGAACTGTATATTCGCAGACCAGTCCCCAGGGTCGATCACAACGTTTTGGATTGACAGAAATTGTGTCCTGCATGAAAGCCTGATTCTAATCGCTGGGCTAGCTCAGTGGTGAGGAATTAGATAACTCCGTCTTGAATTATATCACTAATGAGAAGTCACGTTGCTGCATTCACACAATATTGTTGTGTTTCTGGTCATTACGTATAAATAACCAGAGAAGATGCCGTTTGGCATATTGTGGTGAAGATACCACTAGATGGACAATGATAGATAGATAGATAGAGAGAGAGAGAGAGAGAGAGAGTGTGTGTGTGTGTGTGTGTGTGTGTGTGTGTGTGTGTGTGTGTGTGTGTGTGTGTGTGTGTGTGTGTGTGTGTGTGTGTGTGTGTGTGTGTGTGTGTGTGTGTGTGTGTGTGTGTGTGTGTGTGTGTGTGTGTGTGTGTGTGTGTGTGTGTGTGTGTGTGTGTGTGTGTGTGTGTGTGTGGGTGTGTGTGTGTGTGTGTGTGATTTCGTATGTGTTGTGATATATTTTATTTGTGCGTGGGTGCATGTATTACTCTTGTATTAGTGCATGTGTGTCCATCTTGGGAGATATTATGATCACGTATGTTCATATTACCAATGGGGCATGCTCATATTACCAACCCTTGTTTTAGTACGAGCCATTTGGGGAAACATTTCTTCCCGTTTGCATTACAAATGTATTGTGTATGCAGAACAGTTTTATTTTTTATTTCCTATGATGTGTTTCAGGTAAGAATTAAACGCAACTTCCTCATGCACCACGTGACTATGCAGTTGACTCAGCCCGAGCTCTCCGATGTCATGCAGACAATGACAGACCTGCTCAATGACCTCCAACGGCGTCACGGTGACCCGGACATCCCACGGGTTGTGTCACAAATTCAACAGGTAACGATTATCACAGCAAATTACTTCAACACAATGTTTTATGCTTTAGCTGTAGTCCTATTAACTAGTTGTATCAAAAAGACACTAATCATAACATCTGGCTTTGCATCATGAGTTCAGGTACTATGAATTACTACACATACGTGTAGGTGCCGCTTTCTTAAGTTACAATTACACTGTATAGGATATATATATATATATATATATATATATATATATATATATATATATATATTGTATATTTTAAATGCTGCGTCGATAAGGAATCGCATTGGCGACACGATCACTGGTTCTGTTTGAATTTTGACACTACAAGTCGATGGGATTGCAATGACAACACTAAAGGTGACGGCCGCACTACCATGGGAGAACGTGATCTGGCGCACTGGATCCTTCGAAACATGTGCTCGGTATTAATGAATCCTTCATGGGAAAGGATGATGCATATATAAGATGTTTTGTCATCTATTATTATCTCATTGCAGTACCTATTAAAATAAACAAACTGAATAAATCTCAACTTATCTTTGGTGTTTTGGAAAGTAATCAGCGTGTAATTTAGGGTAGATGTATCTATGGGTATTTTAACTATGCATGAGAAATCTAACTGTAATTGAATCATTTTATTGGCTCCATTGCGTTTTCCAGGGTCACCCCAAATGTTAAACAAATCTTTATTTTGCAGGGCTGTTGGTAGTAGTACTGTACATAAGAAATCTGTATTTTATTGCATCATCCTAAGGGCACTCGTGGACCCCCAAAACGTTAAGTGATGGTGGTGATTTGTTTTTGAGAAGGTCCCTTAAAATGACCCCCTATTAGTTTTGTGTATTGTATATCTGCGTTTGGCGTGTCTACTGCTGCTAGCCAGGGCCACCCCATATCAACGAGACTTTAGCAGCAATCAGGTAACAACGAGACTTTAGCAGCAATCAGGTAACAACGAGACTTTAGCAGCAATCAGGTAACAACGAGACTTTAGCAGCAATCAGGTAACAACGAGACTTTAGCAGCAATCAGGTAACATTCATGCAATAAATGAAACATTACATTTTCCAATGGTGCATTAACTGTGTGGATTCCATTATATGAGTAGCCTTCCTGGGTATACTTTACATATGTATGTATTCGGTGTCATTCAGACATATTCACAAACAGACAAAACCCACTCCTACTTAAGCGTCTCACATAAATTACACGGTAAGCCAATTATTCAAGCCCACCTGCACATATAGGAAATACAATGTAACGTTAATCAAGTGCAAGCAATACCCTCCTTGGTCTAAACATAGACACATACTTGGCCATAAAGTCATAATTGTATTTTCCCAAAATATTGTTGAACCGTCAGCTTTATTCTGAGTACTAATAGTTCTTGTTTAGATTAATAAAAGCTTTTCTACAATGGTTTTATTTTTTAATTTTTATTTGTGGGTGGGGATTTGACCAAGTGAGTCTTTTCCGAGATATGCGAGTTTTGATTGCAATAAGTAAGGTTTTCTAAATAAACTTCATAGACATGTTCCTCATAAATGTTTTCTAAAAGTGATTATGGAGACCTTCTTGTTATCAAACAATAACTGCACAAACTCTGCAACTAACTGAACAATACAATACTGATGAATACTGAGTCTGCGGCAATATGGAAAGCAAAATACTAGCCTTATCAAACTATAGTTTTCCTACTTTATATTCATGTTTTATATTCTTATTAGTTTTTATACGCAGTAACGCTATTTATTTCAGATTCAAGATACTAGTCATGTTGGTCGATAATAATTCTTCAACAACCATTAGTACCAAAAATAACAGTAACAGCTGGCCTCTGTTGCGCTGACCAGTCCTTTGATCATGTTTATAACCCTTGCGGGTCATAATGCAGGCTGCGGGCTAAAATAATGCAGATTCGTAAAGTTGAGATCCACATTTGGGTGCATAATGTATGCGGGGATAAAGAAACGTTGTCTTCGATTAGAAATGTATTAATCTGTCGATGTTTTAATGTTGGATACTAACAAGTTGTTAAGCATGTCAAAAACGTTGCTTGTAAATATTTAAATGATTTTTATGTGTTTACATTCATCTGTACTTTTTTATCACAGTCACACCCATTCTAAAGCAATAACAGAATGTGCAGGCATGAAGTTATGCAATGTTCTATGGATATTCTGTTAAGACAATTTTAACATGCCTATATTAAAATTTTAAATGTGTCCCAAGGGATTATTGCCAACTGACTTGCGTTATAATAGGTAGTGCCATCGCTGTAACATAACTAATAGTAACAACATGTTATGTATGATTGATTATGTGGCACGTTTTATTGTTGTTATATTAATTATATTATAGAGATGTATTGTGCAATGCACACGTATACATATGATACCAGAAACAACTACAACAATACTGTAATGATAATGAGAATAATATTTTACTAACCTGCATGATTTCTCCTCGGCGTTTCCTACTTGCCGTTCTGGTATCTGGCTTCATGGAAATAATGCACATAAACAGTACATCCTCACTTTGCATAATGTCATAAACAGTGTCCTCATATGTTCACGTTTGCCAAGTTTAACAAGTACGCAAACTGTAGTGATCACGAGACAGTATTCATCAGTCCACAGCTGTGTCTCTAAATCTTTGTTGGCCAGCCACATGGCCAGTATAGGAATTACACCATTCCCAGTTCAAGGAGTTGATATCCTTGAATTCGGACTTGCAGCCATAGTTCTGTTCTCCCCTTTGACTGGAGAGTTGTTCCAGCTGGGGAGCATTTCTGCTGCCCATCAACTTATCTTCTTAAATGTCATAACAGTGGCCCATGGACCCCCTTTCATGTTGCGTTGCCGCCTGTTTAATTGATTGTACTGATCCAAGTTGACCAATCACTTTTGTATGGGGATGACTGTTACATACTTAGAGCAATAGATACACGAGGCAGTCAAAGCATTTCACCCAGACTCATATAAATCAGCAATTAATAAAATCAGAATGTTATATATATATATATATATATATATATATATATATATATATATATATATATATATATATATATATAAATATGTATATATATATATTTCTTTGTGATATAAATCGATGATTTACGAAGTAAATCAAATGATGTCAATTTTATAGAATGTGTAAACCTGTTTACTATGCCTTCCAATAAACAATTATATCATATACAGGACTAGTGTTTTGTTGAATGCAGTTAACAGTAACTTTTTGCTATTTCTATTAATTCATTCCAATTGATGCCTGTAGTATGATTGACAGTTGTTGACTGTTGTTGACTATTTCGCATATGATTTCACACGCGCCGCTTCACTTTCAAAATAAGGAAATCATGTCCGGTTTCCCCGCAGAGTTCGCTAAACATTACTTCCTTGTTGCGTATTTATATGCAAATAAATCGACCAAAGATCGACCTGTGGCTTTGATCGAGACTTGTGGTTTGATGTTCAGTGTCACTTTGTGCTCGTCATATTCATAATTTGGCTTACTATCGGCGTTTAAAAGTGACCACTGCATGATTCCTTCCGTGGAAATGTATGCAAACTTGCTTACTAATAATAGTGTATCTGTTAATCATATAGAGTATTATTTTTTCGTCATTTTTTGGCGAGAGCTATACCACATTGCCCATCGTCTGGCTGTTACAGCGATTGTAGCTATCTCGCGAGTCAAACCGGATGTTCGGCCACACGGTCTTGTACGCAATGACGTCGCCCTCTGTCAAACGCAGCTCACTTTGAAAACATATTAAAATATATACCGTGACCCTGTGCTTGTTTAATTATGGTTACAAGTATTGTAAGTGATATTTTCTTATGTTTGGTCTGTGGTTTGTTGGGCGTTATATCAAACATTATATCAGCAATACTTGATCGACTTAAACTGTGTGATTTCAGTTTCTCGTGATAGCGGCCATATTATAACATGTATAAGAAACCGTACATGAAATTTGAAGAAAGATATCACAGCATCTTTAAAAAAAACATTGAATCTAATTGCAAGGTTCTTGGTTTTACTACCTGGTGTACAGAATTTATTAAATGGTGGTGGTGGTTATTATATTGTTTCCAAAGTTTCGCAGGTTTCGAAAAGTTATCCCATATACAATAACACCTGTCAAGGTGGCCTCTTCTGTTGGGTTAACCATGTCATAGGTGACCAAGTCTTTGGGGAACTGTGTCACTGGTGACCACATGTCTTGGGTGACTGTGGCACTTGGCAACCACAGGTCACTGGTGACCACATGTTTTGGTAGGGACAATATGCCTTGGTCAACTCATGTCTCTGACAACCACCGGTCACATAAGACAATGTACATGAAGTATTTCAAAACAAGACAACATTTGTGTGGAAAACACCTCCCTTGACCATGCCCCAATACGTTCTCTACCCGTTCAGTCACATGCTCTATCCTAACCCCCGGAAGACAAACAACAACGTCTTCTCCTTTGCTTAATGTCCTGTCTGTCTTTCGCAAAATGGAGTCTCCCATAAATACCCTTTCTGTTCTCAATGCCCCCTCGATCACAGCTTCAGAGTACCTCCTCCGTTTTGCATCTCCCTGGTTGCTGACTTTTCCCCTGCCGCTTTCTCTGTTGTTCCTTTCTTTCCGGTCTCTTTTCTTCCTGTCATCGTCCTTGTTATTGACTTCCGTTTGGTCACATCACCTCTCACTTCCTTTCTTCCATTCGTCTTTCCTGCTGTCACATCTACTTCTCTCATCTCCTGTCCCCTTGTCCCTCCTTCCTTCTCTACTGTCACTTTCTCCCCTGTCACCTTCCTGCATGTCATGTTTCCTGTTATTCTTTCTCCATTTGTTGTCCTTGCAATCACCCTCCCTCCACTCTCCATCCCCTTCACAATATCCGTTAGCCTAGCTAACTCTACTGTCAGACAGTCCACTTTCCAACACCCTAAACATTGGAACGTAAACCCTTCCTCCGTTGTCTCTGACCAAGTTTTTCCGCACCCCGATACGGCAAAATCCACCAAGCTGTGGCAGTGGTTACACACCAAGTGCCTCCTTGCCTTCACTTGCCGCTTGCCAGGTGCCATATTACGATTTGTCAAATCAACTCTTTGTTTAAACCAACTTAGTCGTTAGAAAGACTGTTTGTTTATTGTGTACAGCAACTGCAGCACACTTTATGTTATAAACAACTTACTACCTATGTTACCATGAACAATAGGTTTAGTCTGTACTGATACCGTTCCCTAGCGGAAACGTTGGACTACCTATATAAACATACAAGGGTTTCCTACTAAAACGCTTGTTTATTTTTAATAACAATGATACATATTCACAGTATTATCTTACATATGTATTTGTTACTCTTATTGCTTTATCTCTTATATACTATATCAAATAAAGAGATTTGCTCAATCTTGTTTACAATTTGTCGAAGCCTAGATTACCCTATTAGCACCCACTATACTAATCTGTTCAGAAATACTGTTAACTAACAAACTTTAACCAAAACTACTACTCAATATATGTCCAGTACAACTTTATGAATAACCTTAACACAAGAATAATACTTATTAATCAATATATCCGCTTGTTTTTCAAATTTTATACACCACCAATTTCAAACCTCTACATTCGCCAATTTTCCCGCCAATGATCGTAAACATCCCATGGCGTTCTGATTAACTTCGTACCAAATGCTTCGTGTTGTCCGAACCCATGGATTTTAATGCAGTCAGGTTTGCGTTGTTGGTGATAGTTTAAAAAATTGATTCTACGAGACATAGTCACGTGACCAATCCTGTTTTAAGCAGGATCGCTGCTGCACTTCTGGGCTTATAATTGCAATCATTCATGATATCACACAGGAAATAAATGTATACGTGTGCATTGTAGTTTGTTTAGTATTAGAGATTGATGAGATGTTATTCGGAATGAACACTTTTTATTCCGAATTCTTTATTATATTTTCTAATGAACCGAGGTATGCAGTTGCTTGATTAATAGTGAATTCATTTTCAACATTTTAGAGTAGAAAAGCAGCCCTTTAAGCGCTTTGTACAAAGCATTTTTTTAGGGGTGGCCGTTTCCGAGAGGTGATCGGTGTATGGAGTTCTAATCGTTTGATCTATTGATATGGTATATGTTTCTTCAACAGAGCACATGATGAAGATGGTCGACGAACTGAACCTAGCAAAAGATGACGCGGCAAAAACACGAGGTAAAGTGTGTACTTTATGAAAGTAGATGTTAATAAAACTGTATTGTTTCCTAAACAAAGAAACCTGATCAATATCGAATGCTTGCATATTAACGTAATTGATCAGTGCGTCTACGACACCTTATAAAGAATAGATCTAACTTTGAACACATCAGATATTTCTATAGCCCCAAGGCATGTTTCCATCAAGGCGACTATGTCTCTGACGTAATCAAAAACGAGTAGCGCCTGGTTGAGAATCGGTCTCACATTAATCATCGTGAACAATACCGACTTATTCAGTTGTTTGAGTAAAAGTGAACTAATTGACCACATTTCTTGGAAGAAAGGTACATCTTGAAGTGCTTTGTATCAAGCCGACTTGTAGATGAAAAATATATCGATCAAGTAATTATTTTTGAGTGGTGGCAGTTTCCGAGAGGTGACCGCTGTATGGAGTTCTAATCGTCCGACACAGTGATGTGCTACATGTTTCTGCTACAGAGAACATGAAGGCGATGAAAGAAGAACTGGACCTGGCGAAGGATGTCGCGGCGAAAACGCAAGGTAAATTGTAAATTGTTATTAATGTAAATGTTAGTCAAATGGTTTTGTTTGCAAAATATGGACAACTGATGAATTTTGATTGATTGCACATCAAGGTAGTTTATCGGTGCGATTGCGACACCTTTTACAAAATAATCCTAACTTTGGACACAGCGGTTGCCTTATTTTCCCCACGATTTGTTTCCATCACAGCGACTACGTCTCTTCGACGTAATCAAGAACGAGGAGCGCCTGGTTGCGAATCGATCTGATTTTAATGATCGTGAACATCCCATGGCGTTCCGATTAACTTCGTACCAAATGCTTCGTGTTGTCCGAACCCGTGGATTTTAATGCAGTCAGGTTTGCGTTGTTGGTGATAGTTTAAAAAATTGATTCTACGAGACATAGTCACGTGATCAATCCTGTTTTAAGCAGGATCGCTGGTGCACTTCTGGTCTTATAATTGCAATCATTCCTGATATCACACAGGAAATAAATGTATACGTGTGCATTGTAGTTTGTTTAGTATTAGAGATTGATGAGAGGTTATTCGGAATGAACACTTTTTATTCCGAATTCTTTATTATATTTTCTAATGAACAATTGTTGAAACCGAGGTTTCTTGATTAATAGTGAATTCATTTTCAACATTTTAGAGTAGAAAAGCAGCCCTTTAAGTGCTTTGTACAAAGCATTCTTTTAGAATAAGAAATAGACTGATAAATTAATTTTTTTGAGGGGTGGCCGTTTCCGAGAGGTGATCGGTGTATGGAGTTCTAATCGTTTGATCTATTGATATGGTATATGTTTCTTCAACAGAGCACATGATGAAGATGGTCGACGAACTGAACCTAGCAAAAGATGACGCGGCAAAAACACGAGGTAAAGTGTGTACTTTATGAAAGTAGATGTTAATAAAACTGTATTGTTTCCTAAACAAAGAAACCTGATCAATATCGAATGCTTGCACATTAACGTAATTGATCAGTGCGTTTACGACACCTTACATAGAATAGATCTAACTTTGAACACATCAGATATTTCTATAGCCCCAAGGCATGTTTCCATCAAGGCGACTATGTCTCTGACGTAATCAAAAACGAGTAGCACCTGGTTGAGAATCGGTCTCACATTAATCATCGTGAACAATACCGACTTATTCAGTTGTTTGAGTAAAAGTGAACTAATTGTCCACATTTCTTGGTAGAAAGGTACATCTTGAAGTGCTTTGTATCAAGCCGACTTGTAGATGAAAAATATATCGATCAAGTAATTATTTTTGAGTGGTGGCAGTTTCCGAGAGGTGACCGCTGTATGGAGTTCTAATCGTCCGACACAGTGATGTGCTACATGTTTCTGCTACAGAGAACATGAAGGCGATGAAAGAAGAACTGGACCTGGCGAAGGATGTCGCGGCGAAAACGCAAGGTAAATTGTAAATTGTTATTAATGTAAATGTTAGTCAAATGGTTTTGTTTGCAAAATATGGACAACTGATGAATATTGATTGATTGCACATCAAGGTAGTTTATCGGTGCGATTGCGACACCTTTTACAAAATAATCCTAACTTTGGACACAGCGGTTGCCTTATTTTCCCCACGATTTGTTTCAAATGACAGCGACTACGTCTCTTCGACGTAATCAAGAACGAGGAGCGCCTGGTTGCGAATCGATCTGATTTTAATGATCGTGAACATCCCATGGCGTTCTGATTAACTTCGTACCAAATGCTTCGTGTTGTCCGAACCCGTGGATTTTAATGCAGTCAGTTTTGCGTTGTTGGTGATAGTTTAAAAATTGATTCTACGAGACATAGTCACGTGACCCAAACCCGTTTTAAGCAAGGGGACTTCTGGTCTTATAATTGCAATCATTCATGATATCACACAGGAAATAAAGGTATACGTGTGCATTGTAGTTTGTTTACTATTAGAGATTGATGAGATGTTATTCGGAATGAACACTTTTTATTCCGAATTCTTTATTATATTTTCTAATGAACAATTGTTGAAACCGAGGTATGCAGTTGCTTGATTAATAGTGAATTAATTTTCAACATTTTAGAGTAGAAAGCAGCCCTTTAAGTGCTTTGTACAAAGCATTCTTTTAGATAAAAAATAGACTGAAAAGTATTTTTTTTTTGGGGGGCGGGGAAACTTTTTTTTTAAAACCTTAAAGGGGGAAAAAGAAAAAGACGCGGCAAAAACACGAGGTAAATTTTGTACTTTATGAAAGTAGATGTTAATCAAACTGTATTGTTTCCTAAACAAAGAAACCTGATCAATATCGAATGCTTGCACATTAACGTAATTGATCAGTGCGTTTACGACACCTTACAGAGAATAGATCTAACTTTGAACACATCAGATATTTCTATAGCCCCAAGGCATGTTTCCATCAAGGCGACTATGTCTCTGACGTAATCAAAAACGAGTAGCGCCTCGTTGAGAATCGGTCTCCAAAAATTAAAAAAACCCATTTTTTTTGGGGTTTTTAACAAAATAACCGAAAAGACTTGTAGATGAAAAATATATCGATCAAGTAATTATTTTTGAGTGGTGGCAGTTTCCGAGAGGTGACCGCTGTATGGAGTTCTAATCGTCCGACACAATGATGTGCTACATGTTTCTGCTACAGAGAACATGAAGGCGATGAAAGAAGAACTGGACCTAACGAAGGATGACGTGGCGAAAACGCAAGGTAAATTGTAAATTTTCATGGAAGTAAATGTTAGTCAAATGGTATAGTTTGGAAAACAAGCACAACTGTTGAATATTGATTGATTGCACATCAAGGTAGTTTATCCGTGCGATTGCGACACCTTTTACAAAATAATCCTAACTTTGGACACAGCGGTTGCCTTATCTTCCCCACGATTTGTTTCCATCACAGCGACTACGTCTCTTTGACGTAATCAAGAACGAGGAGCGCCTGGTTGCCAATCGATCTGACGTTAATGATCGTGAACATCCCATGGCGTTCCGATTAACTTCCTACCATCGTATTGTCAGAACCTATGGAATTTGGTGTAGTCAGATTTGCGTTGTTGGTGACAGAGCCGTTTCCGAGAGTTAATTGCTGTATAGAGTTCTAATCTTCCGACCTAATGATATGGTATATGTTTCTGCAACAGAGGACATGAAGAAGATGGTCGACGAACTGAAACTTGTAAATGATGGCGCGGCAAAAACACGTGGTAACTTGTATACTTTATGAAAGTAGATGAGCGCCTGGTTGAGAAACGATTTCACGATAATAACCATAAATATTGCACTGATGAACTTCGCACCACACGCATCGTCTTACTCGAACGCTGGGATTTTGGTGCAGTCAGGTTTGTGTTGTGACAGTTTGTTTAAATAAAAGTACTGATTGTACAATAGACACATGTTCGCTTCACTAACCCTGTTTTAGGCAGGGTGGCTACTGCTCTCATGCTCGTGTAATTTAGACCATTCGTGTGATCACACATATTTTAAATGTAAATGTGTTTATTATACTTTGTTAATATTAAAGATGGAATACTTTGCATTCGGAAATTACAACATTGACTCCGAACCTTTAAATGAAAAATAGTTGATTCCGAGGTATTCATTTGTTCGATTAAAAGTGAATTAATTGTTCACACTTCATAGTAGAAAGGTAGCAATTGAAGGGCTTTCTATCAGGCAGATTTGTAGATGAGAAACACTTACTTTCCCTTCGACACAGCAAGGTACTTCCAGGATGTTGTAATGACCTTTTTGAGTCAGGGGGTCGTTGATATACCTTTGCCAAACCTTCAACACTGTTACTGATCACTTTCTCTCCACCATCCTCTTCTAGCGCTAAACACGTGAGCGTCCATGTCAATCTTTGCTTTAACAACAGTTCTGCCGCTTTCTTCTTTTGTTCTTCAGCATGAATCATTGCATCCAGTTGAGTTCCTCTCTCCTCGGCCTTCTCTGTTTCTGGTGACTGGTAATTCAGTCCTCTTGTTGCCGTTTCTGTCCTTGGATAAGTTTTTTCACTCCTGTTGCTCAAATTCAGTTATCAGATTATTGTCTTTACGATAATATACAAAAATTTTAAAATTCCGTGATTACAACTTAGGCGACTGCCTAAAACAACAAGCCACGTATCCCGTGTCATGGCTAAATGCCATCCAAAACCCCCTTGAAAAAAAACTTGGGTTTGATGGAAAGGAAAGGGGGTTTAAATTTTTGAAAAAGGGGGACATAATAATGAACAAACAATTTAATTCAATATAAAAAAAATACAGTCGTTTCTTATTCTTTTGAGTTCGGGAAACTCAATCAACTAATATTTTTATGTTGTTTTGTTTTTTTTATGTTAAATTGTCTTCGTTTTTTCATTTAAAAATTTAAAAATTCAATATTTTATTGAATCCTATGATCTTGATGTTCTTGATTTTTTGTTTCACTGTGGCTCATAAAATAAACTATATATGACTTTTTGTCCAGTATAGTTGGGTTGAAACTTTTTTTAAAAAAAAAGTAAGCATCTTTTAAAAAAAACAATTAATTTTTTAAAATAATAGGCTTGTTGACGACATCATATTAATGAAAAATAAATTGATGTGGTATTAGGTGCAAATAAAAAACATATTAAAAATCCCCATTTTTACCATGAATTAGTCACAGTTTTTTTAAATTTTAAAATTTTAAAATGAAAAAACAACTGAATATGCTACCCCATGTAAAGTTAGTCAAGATGTTAAGTTTATAATTTGGGGAAAGAAATAATGCGTGCCACATAGTGGAAACTAAAAAAACTGATACATTCTAAATGTTTGGTGAAGAAATAAATTTTAAAATTTTTTTGAAATTCGGGAATCTTTTATCTGCTATTACATATATATTATCATCACTACTGATGGATCAACCCCTGTCATAGATAACGATGCATTAATTGGTTCCAATCAAACTTAACAATCTGACATAAGTCATTTTTATATCAGTGAAGTTGTCCAAGTGACTAGTAATATAAGAAAATATTAAATTCCGTGATTACAATTTAGGGGACTGCCTAAAACAACAAGCCACGTAGTCCCGTGTCATGGCTAAATGCCAGTGGCTCTTATTTCAATGACGCCACCAGCAGACTAAAGAACAACACGACTGAAAGGGACTTGAAAACATTATTTATATGGTATTAATGTATAACAAATTCCAACCAACATGTGTGCCCAGTACTTTACACATGTTAGTTGAGTCACAGTTTGTTTGTATGCATATGTATGCTTAGGCCAATTCAGAAATGAAGAAACAACTTCTTACCTTGATCTAAGTGGTGTCTTCCCTGAGTCATCATTAATTTTTGTTAACAAGTTGGGTAGTGAAATAAAGCAGTGCCATTTGATAGATATGAAATAAAAAAACCTTCGGCCTTCTCTGTTGTATCCAGGCTTCTCACTTTGAGCTTACTGCTTTATCCATGTTGTACATTTACTTAAACTAAATGTATGTCCTTATGGTTGGGCAACGGTTGTTAAAGCGTTTCAGCCCCCTTAAATTAAGTTGAAGCAAAGCACTGTATAAATAAGAGTACATTTAAATAAACGTGAGTCTTACGTTTCTGTCATTTAAAACTACTAAAAGTTGCACTGATGATTCATTGAAGCCGCTTACGTTACCGTTGAGTGTCCTGTGATTGTGGTTGATTCAGCTGATGCAGCTGGGATACAGATAAACTAGATATATCATATTTTAAAAAGATGGTTAATTGATGTGTTTACTTAATTGTTTATATGATATATATTTAGTATTAATAATCTAAGCTTTTTAAAATAAAATATATACAATTGAATTTTTATAAATAGTACAGTTTGTAAACTTTGTGACTTCACATTCTAATAGAAAATAAGTTGATTGGGTATTAGTGTATACACAATGCCAACCAACACTTGTGCCCAAGGCTTTTCACTGGCCTGTTGAGTCACAGTTTGTTTGTTTGTATTTTTCAGACCAGATAAGAGAACTGCACGATTACGCAAATTACCATGGTAAGTGTATTGTATGTGCCATCATTAAGTGAATACGTTGGGTAGTGAAATAAAGCAGTGGCATTTGATAGATATGAAATAAAAACAACCTTTGGCCTTCTCTGTTGTTTCTCACTTTGTGCTTACTGCTTCTCCCATGTTGTACATTTACTTAAACTACATGTATGTCCTTATGGTTGAGCAATTGTTCTTAAAACGTTTCAGCACATTGATTTATGTGTTTACTTAATTGATTGATTTGATATGTAGTAATTATTAATAATCTAAGCCTTAAATAATAAAATATATACAATTAAATTTGTATAAATAATACAGTTTGTAAACTTTGCGACTTCACATTCCAATAGAAAATAATTTGATTGGGTATTAGTGTATACACTATGCCAACCAACATTGTGCCCAATGCTTTTCACTGGCCAGTTGAATCATACTTTATTTGTTTGTATGTTTCAGTCCCGGAAAGGAAACAGTCCCGTCACGCAGCTGCATCAGGTAAGTGTCTTGTCTGAGCCATCATTATGTTAATAAGTTGGGTAGTGAAATAATGTAGTGACATTGGATAGATATGAAATTTAAAAAACCTTCGGCCTTTTCCTTTGTTTCTCACTTTGTGCTTACTGCTTCTCCCATGTTGTACATTTACTTAACCTAAATGTATGTCCTTAAGGTTGGGCAATGGTTGTTTAAGCGTTTCAGCGCCCTTAAATTAAATTGAAACAAAGCACTGTATCAATGAGAATATAATTAAATGAACGTGAGTCTTACGTTTCTGTCATTTAAAACCACTAAACGTTGCAGTGTTCTATGATTGTGTTTGATTCAGCTGACGCAACTGGGATAAACATAAACTAGATATATCACAGTCCTATCACGCTGCTGCATCATGTAAGTGTCTTGTCTGAGACATCATTAAGTTAATAATTTGGGGAGTGAAATAATAATACGACAACATAAAAATATTAAATTCCGTGATTACAATTTAGGGGACTGCCTTAACAAAAACCCACGTAGTCCCGTGTCATGGCTAAATGCCAGCGGCTCTTGTTTCAATGACGCCACCAGCAGTCGCTAGGTGTCACGACAAACTGTACAGAAAATCTAAAGAACATCACGACTGAAAGAGACTTGACCTGGATGAAGGAGAGGGTTTACATTATTTGAATAGGAGGACACTGCTGTATTATAGAACAAACATATTTAATTTAGATTCTTTTGTTTTTTTAACCCCTTTTTTTAAAATTAAGTTAATAATTTTTTGGGGATTTTTTTGGAAATTTATTTAGGCAATAAAAATTTTTAAAAATTCCCCTTTTGTTCATTTGGTAGACATGTTTGTATGAAGGTATATATCAACAGTACAAAATTAACTGGTGTGACATGTCCGTTTAAACACAATCTTGGCAACATTTGCCATTAACAACTATAACTAGATGCTATTTTGTATCAGTCCAAGAGGTTCCCCCTAAAGGTATGTGTCTTGTGAACATTGTAGTGCTGTCTACATGCGTGCATTGTGTGGTGCCACAACGTAATATTTGCAGTGTTTTCCCTGGAAAAATGATGCGTCAGGTGGTAGGGTGAGTCGAGCAAGTGCCATCAGAACTATTTAAAATGGTGCATTATTAAATGTGTTTTAACATATTCCCTGGCATACATTGTGGTGACGCGGCAAAAACATGAGGTAAATTGTGTACTTTATGAAAGTAGATGTTAATAAAACTGTATTGTTTCCTAAACAAAGAAACCTGATCAATATCGAATGCTTGCACATTAACGTAATTGATCAGTGCGTTTACGACACCTTACAGAGAAGAGATCTAACTTTGAACACATCAGATATTTCTATAGCCCCAAGGCATGTTTCCATCAAGGCGACTATGTCTCTGACGTAATCAAAAACGAGTAGCGCCTGGTTGAGAATCGGTCTCACATTAATCATCGTGAACAATACCGACTTATTCAGTTGTTTGTGTAAAAGTGAACTAATTGTCCACATTTCTTGGAAGAAAGGTACATCTTGAAGTGCTTTGTATCAAGCAGACTTGTAGATGAAACATATATCGATCAAGTAATTATTTTTGAGTGGTGGCAGTTTCCGAGAGGTGACCGCTGTATGGAGTTCTAATCGTCCGACACAATGATGTGCTACATGTTTCTGCTACAGAGAACATGAAGGCGATAAAAGAAGAACTGGACCTAACGAAGGATGACGTGGCGAAAACGCAAGGTAAATTGTAAATTTTCATGGAAGTAAATGTTAGTCAAATGGTATAGTTTGGAAAACAAGCACAACTGTTGAATATTGATTGCTTGCACATTCAGATAGTTTATCGGTGCGATTGCGACACCTTTTACAAAATAATCCTAACTTTGGACACAGCGGTTGCCTTATTTTCCCCACGATTTGTTTCCATCACAGCGACTACGTCTCTTCGACGTAATCAAGAACGAGGAGCACCTGGTTGCGAATCGATCTGACGTTAATGATCGTGAACATCCCATGGCGTTCCGATTAACTTCCTACCACATGCATCGTATTGTCTGAACCCATGGAATTTGGTGTAGTCAGATTTGCGTTGTTGGTGACAGAGCCGTTTCCGAGAGTTAATTGCTGTATAGAGTTCTAATCTTCCGACCTAATGATATGGTATATGTTTCTGCAACAGAGAACATGAAGAAGATGGTCGACGAACTGAAACTTGTAAATGATGGCGCGGCAAAAACACGTGGTAACTTGTATACTTTATGAAAGTAGATGAGCGCCTGGTTGAGAAACGATTTCACGATAATAACCATAAATATTGCACTGATGAACTTCGCACCACACGCATCGTCTTACTCGAACGCTGGGATTTTGGTGCAGTCAGGTTTGTGTTGTGACAGTTTGTTTAAATAAAAGTACTGATTGTACAATAGACACATGTTCGCTTCACTAACCCTGTTTTAGGCAGGGTGGCTACTGCTCTCATGCTCGTGTGATTTAGACCATTCGTGTGATCACACATATTTTAAATGTAAATGTGTTTATTATACTTTGTTAATATTAAAGATGGAATACTTTGCATTCGGAAATTACAACATTGACTCCGAACCTTTAAATGAAAAATAGTTGATTCCGAGGTATTCATTTGTTCGATTAAAAGTGAATTAATTGTTCACACTTCATAGTAGAAAGGTAGCAATTGAAGGGCTTTCTATCAGGCAGATTTGTAGATGAGAAACACTTACTTTCCCTTCGACACAGCAAGGTACTTCCAGGATGTTGTAATGACCTTTTTGAGTCAGGAGGTCGTTGATATACCTTTGCCAAACCTTCAACACTGTTACTGATCACTTTCTCTCCACCATCCTCTTCTAGCGCTAAACACGTGAGCGTCCATGTCAATCTTTGCTTTAACAACAGTTCTGCCGCTTTCTTCCTTTGTTCTTAAGCATGAATCATTGCACACAGTTGAGTTCCTCTCTCCTCGGCCTTCTCTGTTTCTGGTGACTGGTAATTCAGTCCTCTAGTTGCCGTTTCTGTCCTTGGATAAGTTTTTTCACTCCTGTTGCTCAATTTCAGTTATCAGATTATTGTCTTTACGATAATATACAAAAATATTAATTTCCGTGATTACAACTTAGGCGACTGCCTAAAACAACAAGCCACGTAATCCCGTGTCATGGCTAAATGCCAGTGGCTCTTATTTCACAGACGCAACCAGCAGTCTAAAGAATCTAAAGAACATCACGACTGAAAGAGACTTGACCTGGATGAAGGAGAGGGTTTACATTATTTGAATAGGAGGACACTACAGTAGTATAGAACAAACATATTTAATTCAGACTATAAATAAAAATACAGGCAGTTTCATGTATTCTTCCTTGATTTCAGGAACTCACATGCTTAACTAGTATATGCCTTCCTTATGTTGTTTTGCTTGTTGTCTTATGTGTACAATTAGTCTTACGTTTCTGTCATTTAAGACCATTAAAAGTTGCAATGATGTTTCATTGAAGTCGCTTATGATGCAGTTGAGTGTTCTGTGATTGTATTTGATTCAGCTGATGCAGCTGCGATACAGATAAACTATATATGACTTATTTGTCCAGATATAGTTGATATATATGTCTCTTTGCTTGAAACATAAAATATTTGTGAACTATTAAAAAGATAAGCATCTTTATAAACTAAAAACAATGTAATTTGTGTAAATAATAGAGCTTGTTGACTTTTTGACATCATATTCAATGAAAAATAAATTGATGTGGTATTAGTGTAGACATAATACAAACCAACATATTATAAATGCCCAGTACTTTACCATGACTAGTTGAGTCACAGTTTGTTTGAATGTCCCAGACCATTTTAGAAATGAAGAAACAACTGAATATGCTACACCATGTAAGTGTCTTGTCAGAGCCATCGTTAAGTTTAAAAGTTGGGTAACGAAATAATGCAGTGCCACTTGATAGATGTGAAACTGAAAAAACTGATACATGCTAAATAGTTCTGGTGACCAGAAAGTGCACTGATTAAATTATTTTAAAATTAACTGGATATCTGTTATCTGCTATTATCACCGTATATATTATCCTCACTACTGATGGATCAACCCCTGTCATAGATAACGATGCATTAAGTAGTTCCAATCAAACTTAACAATCTGACATAAGTCATTTTTATATCAGTGAAGTTGTCCAAGTGACTAGTAATATAAGAAAATATTAAATTCCGTGATTACAATTTAGGGGACTGCCTAAAACAACAAGCCACGTAGTCCCGTGTCATGGCTAAATGCCAGTGGCTCTTATTTCAATGACGCCACCAGCAGACTAAAGAACAACACGACTGAAAGGGACTTGAAAACATTATTTATATGGTATTAATGTATAAAAACATTCCTACCAACATGTGTGCCCAGTACTTTACACATGTTAGTTGAGTCACAGTTTGTTTGTATGCATATGTATGCTTAGGCCAATTCAGAAATGAAGAAACAACTTCTTACCTTGATCTAAGTGGTGTCTTCCCTGAGTCATCATTAATTTTTGTTAACAAGTTGGGTAGTGAAATAAAGCAGTGCCATTTGATAGATATGAAATAAAAAAACCTTCGGCCTTCTCTGTTGTATCCAGGCTTCTCACTTTGAGCTTACTGCTTTATCCATGTTGTACATTTACTTAAACTAAATGTATGTCCTTATGGTTGGGCAATGGTTGTTAAAGCGTTTCAGCCCCCTTAAATTAAGTTGAAGCAAAGCACTGTATAAATAAGAGTACATTTAAATAAACGTGAGTCTTACGTTTCTGTCATTTAAAACTACTAAAAGTTGCACTGATGATTCATTGAAGCCGCTTACGTTACCGTTGAGTGTCCTGTGATTGTGGTTGATTCAGCTGATGCAGCTGGGATACAGATAAACTAGATATATCATGTTTTAAAAAGATGGTTAATTGATGTGTTTACTTAATTGTTTATATGATATATATTTAGTATTAATAATCTAAGCTTTTTAAAATAAAATATATACAATTGAATTTTTATAAATAGTACAGTTTGTAAACTTTGTGACTTCACATTCTAATAGAAAATAAGTTGATTGGGTATTAGTGTATACACAATGCCAACCAACACTTGTGCCCAAGGCTTTTCACTGGCCTGTTGAGTCACAGTTTGTTTGTTTGTATTTTTCAGACCAGATAAGAGAACTGCACGATTACGCAAATTACCATGGTAAGTGTATTGTATGTGCCATCATTAAGTGAATACGTTGGGTAGTGAAATAAAGCAGTGGCATTTGATAGATATGAAATAAAAACAACCTTTGGCCTTCTCTGTTGTTTCTCACTTTGTGCTTACTGCTTCTCCCATGTTGTACATTTACTTAAACTACATGTATGTCCTTATGGTTGAGCAATTGTTCTTAAAACGTTTCAGCACATTGATTTATGTGTTTACTTAATTGATTGATTTGATATGTAGTAATTATTAATAATCTAAGCCTTAAATAATAAAATATATACAATTAAATTTGTATAAATAATACAGTTTGTAAACTTTGCGACTTCACATTCCAATAGAAAATAATTTGATTGGGTATTAGTGTATACACTATGCCAACCAACATTGTGCCCAATGCTTTTCACTGGCCAGTTGAATCATACTTTGTTTGTTTGTATGTTTCAGTCCCGGATAGGAAACAGTCCCGTCACGCAGCTGCATCAGGTAAGTGTCTTGTCTGAGCCATCATTATGTTAATAAGTTGGGTAGTGAAATAATGTAGTGACATTTGATAGATATGAAATAAAAAACCTTCGGCCTTCTCCGTTGTTTCTCATTTTGTGCTTACTGCTTACATGTGCCATGTTTCAGTCCAAGAGGTTCCCCCTAAAGGTATGTGTCTTATGAACATTGCTGTCTACATGTGTGCACTGTGTGGTGCCACAACGTAATATATATGCAGTGTTTTCCCTGGAAAAATGATGCGTCAGGTGGTAGGGTGAGTCGAGCAAGTGCCATCAGAACTATTTAAAATGGTGCATTAGCCGATTCCCTGGCATATATTGTGGAAAGAAATCAGAAGTTTAGTTAGCATGAAAAAATGTTCGTAACACTATTTGTAATTATCGAGCAGGGACAGGGAATATGAGGTGGCAATTTTGAGTGAGGTGGCTTAGAAAAGCAGCGAGGTGGCCCACCTCGCCAATCAAATAGCAGAGAAACCCTGTATTTGCATGTTTGATTATAGAAGCACCACCATTCTGTGTTCGTGTATAGTGATGTAGGGTTTTTATGGTAATGTTCATAATTGGTTGGTTCCTATCAAGTCTCTTATACATGATGACAGCATCAAGACATGCATTATATCAAGGTAGTTGAGATGTATACGTTCAAATGAAAGTATAACAGGTGTCGAAACATCACATGTCTTTATACATCTGCAACATCTGAATTAATTTACTATATAATTCCCTACAGCACTGCCTGATAGACATGCATCCTTTTTACAGAGGTGAAACCAAGCACACAGATCAATTCTCACATATGTGCGTAGGATGTAAAATACGGTAATAACTGATAGTGGTCTCTTGCGGATACTTTGGAGATAACAATTTGAACATTAGCTGCAAGATGGAACCACGTTCAATTGATCCACATAACACTTTCCTGTGTTACATAAACATGTATATTAGCAGTGCCGCTGACAGCTGTCTGTCTGCAGTCGTGCTGACAGTTGTCTGACTGCAGTCGTGCTGACAGCTGTCTGTCTGCAGTCGTGCTGACAGTTGTCTGTCTGCAGTCGTGCTGACAGTTGTCTGTCTGCAGTCGTGCTGACAGTTGTCTGTCTGTAGTCGTGCTGACAGTTGTCTGTCTGTAGTCGTGCTGACAGTTGTCTGTCTGCAGTCGTGCTGACAGTTGTCTGTCTGCAGTCGTGCTGACAGTTGTTTGTCTGCAGTCGTGCTGACAGCTGTCTGTCTGTAGTCGTGCTGACAGTTGTCTGTCTGCAGTCGTGCTGACAGTTGTCTGTCTGCAGTCGTGCTAACAGCTGTCTGTCTGCAGTCGTGCTGACAGTTGTCTGTCTGCAGTCGTGCTGACAGCTGTCTGTCTGTAGTCATGCTGACAGTTGTCTGTCTGCAGTCGTGCTGACAGTTGTCTGTCTGCAGTCGTGCTGACAGCTGTTTGTCTGCAGTCGTGCTGACAGTTGTCTGTCTGCAGTCGCTTGTCACGGTTCCATTAACGTTTGGACTTAAGCGACTGCACTATTTGTTTGCCGTCTGAAGGACTTAAGCGACTGCACTATTTGTTTGCCGTCTGAGATTGCAGTCTTGTGGAAACGTGGTTATCATCTAACTGTAGTCACATGACAATCTTCATGTGACGGCAGTCATGTGGTTGTTTTTTTTTTGTTGGTTGTCATTTGGTAGTTGATATTTGATGTATGTTGTTAACTGATGGCTCTCGTGTGATGGTGGTCATCTGACAGCTGTCAACCGATGTTTGTCATCAGAATCCATCTGATAATATTATAAGTACACGATTGAATCATATTTTTACTGCTCATGAATTAAGCCTAATAGTGTGGAACTGGCATACTTGCAAGCCATACACTTCCTTTCTGCACCAACAAGATGATGACCAAGATGACATAATCTTCTGGTCGGTCGGACACAAAATGTTGAGTGCCCCAGTGAGTTAACCCGGCCTGTGTTTACTTGCAGTTGAGCGTGCGCGGGTGTTGTACGAGTACAAGGCAGAGAACGATGATGAGTTGTCGATTGAGCCGAACCAGACCATCAATGTGCTACGTAAAACGGCGGAGGGCTGGTGGCTTGGGGAACTCAACGGGAAAGTCGGATTCTTCCCTTTCAACTACGTAGAACTTATACCAGAAGAGGTTGCGGTACGTTAGTTTTAAAAACATTT
Source organism: Ridgeia piscesae (assembly GCA_025642075.2). NCBI lineage: Eukaryota > Metazoa > Annelida > Polychaeta > Sabellida > Siboglinidae > Ridgeia > Ridgeia piscesae. The sequence continues at coordinate 368,419 of JAODUO010000892.1, read as the reverse complement.
GCAATGCTAACCGGTAGCCACATTCAGTTTTTTCTTAATTCATCTATTCATACAGAATTCTAATAAATTGTGATTAGAATACAAAGTTTACTTTGCTGTAGTGTTGCTTTAATACACATTCTGGTTATATCTAGAAGCAGTTATTTTGAAAGCATATAATTACTGAATAATAATATTGTTGTTGTTATTGGACTCTTACGACTGTTCTAATGTCAACATACAGCAGAATTGTGCTGAAAATAAGTCTTTCTTTAATATGACAGGCCATTCTAGTCAACGTATTTGACTCATTATTTTAAAGATCAACAAAGATAAAAGTAGATTTTTATTGTTAACTTTAACAAACGTGTTCTGTTTGTCAGAAACAAAAGAAACCCCCGCCGGTAGCCGCCAAACCCAAGAAACCCCCGGTAGCCGCCAAACCCACCTTCCTTGATTAAGGCATATCACATGGCAAGGATGTACAAAGTGAGTGAAAGGTCATGGTGGATGGCACACGTTGCACTGCTTGCTTGTTTCCAAAGTTTTAACAATTTCTTAGTCGTCTTCCTGCGCTCTTGTTTTGTCGTATCTTCTCTGTTCAATCAACTGTTCTGTTCTCTGATGCTTCTCAATCAAGTGTTCACTTCTCCAATTTGTTTCAATCAACTAGTTTGTTTCCAGATTTTCTCTATCATCTGTTATTTCTCTATCAGCTGAACCCGGCGGTCTGCCGTGGACTTTGTGAAAGTTAAGAACAAGCTCATTGTAGCGGCATATGAGGAAGATTCTGTCGCTGCCGTGGACATTGATCGTTTGACCTTGTTCTTTACTTCTAAATCCGGGCAGCCCCATTTCAGAAGTTGTATATGTCCATAGGGTATATGGGTGCAAAATATATGTTTCAGAACCTTTGTGAAAACTGCTCTGATAAAGAATA
>JAODUO010000892.1:355000-362500 GCA_025642075.2 Ridgeia piscesae | reverse complement strand
TAAAGTGATGGCGCCAAAGGTTTGTAGCCTCATTTCTTTCGCCTGCTCTATTATCGTCCGATCCACTTGCATAAACAGTTCAAAATCCTTCACCATAGACTAGTCATGAGCAGCAGCTTTTTGTGCAGTGTCACCTTGAGTATGAGAACAAATATGATATATTAGAAATTGAATTTTCAATAAAAATGTAACTATAATCAGACGTTATTACAACAGAGAAAACTGTGACAATTTCCCGCCATTTGCAGGCTGACTTCATTGCTGTGATCCCGTGGGCATATAGGACATTTGATTTCCACACAGCATAGGCGGTCATTGTAACGTTTCTTTGATTTCCCATTAGATTTTTGAAGCTACGATATTGACAATTTGAGACATTAATTAACCTCCATTTCCAATAAAATAAAAATTCATGAAATTCCTATACTTAATTATGTTACAATCTAATCTCTAACTTGACACCCTTTTATTTCCGCTCATGTTGACACCTCTATGCCGAATTATCCCTGTATGCGTACGCACCTGGGGTAATGGCGGAGTAATCCATTTGCTTGTAATAGCTGGCACACACCATATTTTCATAATGTCCCAGCTAACAAAATCAGGTTAGCAGAACGTTAGAAGAACGTGATTTCTATGTTACGATAACGTTAGCTGGTAACGTTCTCCTAACGTTTTTTTGGAAAGTTTTCTTTACGTTCCTTTAACGTTACATATGGGAATGTTACTGCGTAACCTAATTATAACGTGTTTGCTGGGTGTACAGTCATGTCCAAACAAAGAAATATATACATATGCAATCCAATAGCAAAATATTCATCTTTGAAATCGATGATATATTAAATGTATTAGTCATGTTTGTTAATTCCAATTTTTAATAAAACGAAATCAGATAATTTAATAGTTACTTACCATATTGCTGTCAAGACAATCAGGCTCTTTTTCAATCGTGTTTTCATGCATCAAGTTCACAGATGACACGTATTGTTCAGTGTGTCAGTTGTGCTTTACCATTTGCGGATACAAGTACAACACTGACTGGACGAATGCATTCATAGTAATGTTGGCTGCAGTTAAAGAAGCCTCATTCCTCTAATATGCAAGTTACGCTTGCATTAAAGCCGGGTATATTGTGCATTTCCAAATGTTATAACTCTTCAATGTAATTAATGGTTTGCATTGATGCTGCGACAAATCAACGTATTGTTTATCTTTATCTTTTTTGAAAACAGTTAGATATGCATAATATAACTGGACAAATGGGATTAATAACTTATTTCCACAAACGATTTGTCCTGCATATAATAATATGTTATGTATAAGTTAAAATGGACCTGGGGTTTTGATCTTGGAATGCATACGCAATATAGACGACATTGCACAGGTAATGTGATTGTTCATTCACCGTGTGTTTTATACGAAAAATGTCAGGTTCTTCTATGCATGGTCGCAGTGTAGACGACATTGCATAGGTGAAGTGATTGTTCATTCACGCTGAGTTTTATACAAAAACATTTCAGTTTCTTCTATGCATGGTCGCAGTGATGGCGGATATCACATCGTGAGGCAATATTTCTCTCGTGACACAAACAAGTAACGTTTTGATGGTTTCGTCGATTAACCATTGTTTGGTCTGCAGTTTGTCTGACAACTCATGGCGTACCGTTATCTGAGACCGCGCCATCCTACATTGAGGTGCGTAATTCTTGTAGATGACAGCAAGTCAGTCTAGTGGCATAGTGTCTAGGGCACCAGCTGTCAATCTATTCATATAAGGGCAACACTCCCTCTGCAGTAAACCGGGTTTGGCTTCCTTTCTGGGGTGAACCAGGGGATGACTGATGAGGTGATTAATTGACCAGTGGGAGGCTGGAGTTGCCCTCAGAAGTAAACAAGATTTGGTAACTGGTCAATTTACCCCCTGGTGATGTGTTTACACTATAGAACATGGTTTGGTTTTAGTATTGAATGTTTATGTGTATTGTATTGATTATTGTTACACTTTGTTTATCTTTTAGATGAATATTAACCTAATGTCCATGTATTAGCACTTTAAACGATACTTTTTCAAATGTCTGACTTAACTAGAGTGGGAACACATTCCATCAGACAAGTAATCCGACCCTCTTCCCTTTCTAAAATCGGATTGACGCCCCTGCCTACGACTCTATCAGATGGCAGATTCTACTCTTTTTCTACATATTTTTAATATGTAGAAGAAGAGTCAAAGAAGAATACCAAGCCGCATAGGCGGAACGAGTTATGTACTCAAGAATAATTCAAGGTCATTTTCAATGTATTATTATTATTATTGCATTTCTTCCATGATTTAGAATTGATATTACTGTCAACAGTAAGACTAGCTGGATATCTGCTGGAGTGTACTACACATGTAGATCTCTGTACGATTGTATAAGCATATTATATTGCATTTAGTGTGTTGAAACAGGATGTAATCTATTTATCTTTAATAACCATTAAGTTACTGTATGCGTTGAATTTGCATATAGGGACTACAATGTTATTGTAGTATTTTAAAAGAGATTAGCAATATATATGTATTATCACATGTATATGTATGTATATACTTGGTCATTGTGTTAGTACAACTGCTATGTTAGTAACTGGTGTGTTACAGAGCCAATGTATTCATGTACTTTAGAATTGAATGTTATACGACACGTGTATTAGAGTTATTGTTAGTAGTTAGATTATAGTTTGTAAGTTCTGTTCGCAGTTTTTACGTTGTTGTTAAACATATGTAGTAAAAAGACACGTTATGCGGCCCGCGGTACAATTCTTGAACGACCCAAGATTGCATGGGTGCTTGTCATTAAGCCCTAAAATAGCCAATTGTACCGACATCGGTCACGAAGGTCGTTTGCAAATTCCGTTTCTGCCTTTACATAGTAAACGCAATTGTTTATGCGTCGATAAAGGTAAACTACACAAGTACAGGTGGCGACTTGACAGACAAGGTCAAATAGCACACTTAGTTCACAATCACACGACATTGCCAAATATAGTAGTAGTAAGCAATACCATATACGACACTGGACTGCATCGTAAACAATGTCTACGCTTAAACGCTAAACAGGAAAACCTGCGTCTTTCAAAATGAAGCAATTGAGTTATACTGCAAACCGTAACGTTGTGTCCGTTGCGGCGGCAACGATGACTTTACGACAGCCAATAATGGAGAAGTTAATTGCCTGTATTAAGTGACTAGAATCTGCGTGCGTACATTGAGGGGTAGTTAAGGGCAATGGGCGAGATAAAGGCAGGGGTTTGGCCGGTGTTTTGTGGGTGGCAACACACGAATATAAAGTGCAGTTTGACGTCATTCCCTTGTGATCGAGCGCAGTGGAAGGAGTACTTGTACATAAAACAGAAGTGACCGGTGTCATTTCATTGACCGTGGCCGCCTGCCTCTTAGAACGGCACCCGCAACGGGTGGAACATACGATACATAACTGTATCGCCGGTACTACCTTCATAAACATCCGCCGATGTCAGACGTGCACAGAGTCCCCGCTAAGACCCATCTTAGACGTACTGAAGGCTTCGAGACGTCGGTAGAAGCCAAACACGATGTTTGTCTATCAAAGATTCGTTCTTCTCTCGTGGCTTGTCGCCGTAGTTGTAGCAGGTAAGACACAATATTATACATAAATATGTTTGTCAAATTAAAACGCGTGGCATTGGTTTCAGTCAAGATGACCGATTAGATTTTATGGCGGCGTGACTAGGCCAAAATGAGGTATATGACTGGGCTGCTAGCTGAGTTAATATGACTAACATAAATCAATGTTATTCACATGGAACGGGTTCATCCATTAATTCGTTTCAATCAGTCCCAATATTTGGCACATTTCATGGCAACACAATTGGCCATCGTACGGCTTTTGCCGCGCATGCGCGCTCCATCAGCTCACATATCTGGAGGATTCATTTGGTAACAGCGATTTAATATCATTTATTTTTGATATTACTATCATATTATATATGAATAAAATAAGTCAAAAGCTTCCTTGTCCACATGCCGTCTGGAACTATTTTATAGGTTTAGGGGGCAAAATTGAATAAACACGCACCTATGTAAATACGTTCTTGTCAGGCAATACTGAAATTTAAAAAAACATAACGTTACCGGTTTAATCACAATGTGAGATTGTACAGATATTTACGTAAAACGTTTATTTTCCATTTTATGATAAGAATGAGTAAATGAACTTTATTTCAACAACAAAATTTACATCACAACACATGACTATTGGTCACACAATGCATATATCAGTTGTACAATGTTTAGCCTTTTAACAGTTTAATTATTTCCTATAATATCTAGAATAGTAATACTAATAGTAATATCAATAGTAATAGTAGTAGTAGTAGTAGTAGTATAGTAGTAGTAGTAGTAGTAGTAGTAGTAGTAATATTAGTAGTAGTAATAGTAGTAGTAGTAGTTAGTAGTAGAAGTAGCAGTAATAGTAGTAGTAATAATAATAGTAATACTAGTAGTAATATCAATAGTAGTAGTAGTAGTAGTAGTAGTAGTAGTAGTAGTAGTAATAGTAGTTAGTAGTAGAAGTAGCAGTAATAGTAGTAGTAATAATAATAGTAATACTAGTAGTAATATCAATAATAGTAGTAGTAGTAGTAGTAGTAGTAGTAGTAGTAGTAGTAGTAGTAGTAGTAGTAGTAGTAGTAGTAGTAGTAGTAGTAGTAGTAGTAGTAGTAGTCATACGCTGATAAGTATAGGTATAAGGTGGTGCTTACATAACAAATACAATGTTGATCGAAAGTAAATGTAGAAATAACAAAACTTAACATTCTGATGAAAACCTTAATAAGTAGAACTGTTAACATAAACGCTCTCGGCATAAAATATACTTCACACATACACGAGATGTATGTGAAGTAATGTTATGTTAGTGCTCTGGGCCTATTGTTTTCTTGCATGGCGGACGAACGCCTGATTGTCCTAAAAATTATACAATCTCACTATTCAAGGCCATTTGGACGATACGCTAAAACCCAACGGTCCAGTCTACGTGGATTCTTAGCCAGGGTAGGAAAAGGAGTTGATATCACGCTTCATAAAGCAGTGACCAGAACGGAAGACACCAACGCATGTGTGACAGTTGATCGTATCATATAGTAGTTATCGAGTGTGTGTGTGTGTGTGCGTGCGTGCGTACGTGCGTGCGTGCGTGCGTGCGTGTGTGTGTGTGTATGCGTATGTGCATGTGCATGTGTGCGCGCGCGTGCGTGCTAGCGTGTATATGAGAGAGTCAGAGAGGGTGAGAGAGAGAGAGAGAGGAGAGAGAGAGAGAGAGAGAGAGAGAGAGAGGGTGAGAGAGAGAGAGAGAGAGAGGAGAGAGAGGAGAGGCAGAGGCAGAGGCAGAGGCAGAGGCAGAGGCAGAGGCAGAGGCAGAGGCAGAGGCAGAGGCAGAGGCAGAGGCAGAGGCAGAGGCAGAGGCAGAGGCAGAGGCAGAGGCAGAGGCAGAGGCAGAGGCAGAGGCAGAGGGAGAGGGAGAGGGAGAGGGAGAGGGAGAGGGAGAGGGAGAGGGAGAGGGAGAGGGAGAGGGAGAGGGAGAGGGAGAGGGAGAGGGAGAGGGAGAGGGAGAGGGAGAGGGAGAGAGTGAGAGAGAGAGAGAGAACGCGCGCAAGAATGGAATAGACGGAAGTTGCAGCAGAGCAAGAATTATGGGGGAGAAAGAATAACACAAAACCGAGATCCGGGATTAAGCCACAAATACATCCTTGCAAGCCAGGGCTATTTGCCATGTAATACTAGCCCTGGCGGATCACCTATGCAAACTGTAGAAATTATCTGAGTCGAACAGGCAGTCAACTTTGCCATTCGCGACTGAGTCAACCGTGAGAACAACAATGTCTGAGAATAGTGGATGGCCCATATACGTGGCATACGATGTACCCCGTGGCACGTGGTACCACGTACGATGTACCACGTGGCATTTTCACCATTATTAAATAAAGATATTGTGACAGAAACACAAACAAACCGGACGTTCAAGGAAAAAGTGGAGAACAACAAATAATAATACTCGGCATTCAAATGCAACAACGTATAGTATTTAAAGAAATATACGTTTGTATTAATTGGAATTATTTCATCTTACTGATAAACAAATAAAACATCGCGGACCCAATACAACTGGAGTGTTTTTTTACTAAGAATGTTACCGAGCGAAAAATAAATAACTATATGTTGTTCTGTTTACTAGATAGTGCGACGCAAGATGTGACGATCACAGACAGCAGCACTATAGCGTGTCCGGGTGAGTGTTTACATCACATACAATCACTTATGTTGTACGGTGTTCTGCTATATAAAGTGCTAACATGGCGTACCAGACAGTCACGTGTTTCAGAACAAAATGTCTACGGTGTAAGCATTAATATGTATTTGTATATATATATATATATATATATATATATATATATATATATATATATATATATATATATATATACAATATGCACATAACATGGATTACACCGTAGACATTTTATTCTGAAACACGTGACTGTCTGGTACGCCATGTTGACACCTTATATAGCAGAACACCGTATATATTAGTATTTTAGCAAAAAACATAAGACAGTATTTTATTTTTATTAGATGAAAACAAGTTATTTCTAGTCAGACAATATGACATTATCAAAACAGATGCAGATAAAACACGTTTTACAAGAAGATCAGACAAAACTGTTCAAATGGTTTGAAAAAATGGGAAATGTTATTTAACTTTTGGAAGTATCAATACATCCACATTCGACATGGAAATGTGAACGAAGAATATAATAATGGAGATACTGTATTAGGTACAACTCTAAATGAAACGGATTTAGGAGTAACAGTTACTGCGGACAATAATGTTTCAAAACAATGTGGATTTGCTGCTTCAAATGGTGACCAAATATTAACTAGACGAAATATACATATAAGGAGACACATTTAATTGTGTCACTGTATAGCGATAGTTGGGCCGCATTTGGAATATTGTATACAAGCATGGAGGTCATACCGTAAGAAGGCCACAGACAATGTAACTGTGCAACGAAGAACAGCTAAGTTGATTCCTGAAAGATTTTAGCTATGAAAGAAGCACATTAGCACGATGGTTGATGACACTAGAAACTACAAAACTACGAGATTATAAAATAGACTTTTTTTTTAAAGATATTGACTGGTTATGAGAATGTTGATATAACTGTTTTCTTTAAAATGAAAGATGGCAATATAACAGGTGTCACAATGCTTCATTGTTCATGGAACTGTGAAGTTTGTATATGAGAAAGAACTCATTCTCAGAGAGGACAATAAATGACTGGAACAAATTGTGTGACGATTGTATTAATGATAGCACTGTACATACGTTCAACAATAGAACTGACACTGACTGTAATCCGGCGAGGGTGGGTTGTAAGTAGGTTGGAAATTGTCGGGCTCTCGATAAGCCAAAGGCTTCC
>JAODUO010000892.1:295000-352500 GCA_025642075.2 Ridgeia piscesae | reverse complement strand
TACGTTCCAAATTGACACGGGTCCGACTTTAACGCGATTCTCCGATTCACGACGGATACACCGCCAGCAATGTTTAGAGCCGCATTTTAACACCAGATGTAACTTGCCTGCAGTGACCGGGTATTGAATCCGGACCGCCGGCGTGCCAGGAGGATGTGCTAACCACTACACTATCTTCGCGTCTCTACATATCCTCGCCTATCTCTCACTATATATCAGTTGATGGTACACTACTCACCAAAGTGTACGTTGTAGGCCCGTAACAACGCGCACAGTTGGTTGGAGAGATACGACCCGGCAGCATGTTCAGAGATAAACAAAACACCCGGTTTCCAAACAAAATGTACTGGCAATATTGACGAGGCGGGCCGAGTTAATAGCAATACCTTTTTCAACGATGTTCTGTTTCCCACAGTAAACACAGCAGATAAATTACTCCTCTGGTGGATGAAGACACTGCCTCCCTTTAACTCATCCTGTGGGTGGTTCACATCACCCCGTCCATTTAACCCTCGCTAATTATCTTCTGTGTCTTCCTCTTTTTCTTCTTCTTACACCTTCTTCCCGTAGCAACCCGCGCTAATAATCTTCTGTGTCTTCCTCTTTTTCTTCTTCTTACACCTTCTTCCCGTTGCCATGCTTGTGCTGTTTGACAAGTGATACTCTCATATATAACTTCTTAGAGCACAAGACCTCTTCATCATCGTCCTTTTGGAGTGCATCATGGGATCTTTCGAAAGTTCCAGTCACGCCATCGTTTGGATATATGCACTAATCGGACTGTGGTGAAAATGAATGCATAATTGTAATAATAATAGTAAAGCTTTATTCGCGTTTTCAACATGCAATGTTCATGTCAAACAGGAATGTGTTCTGGTGTTTGAGCCACGAACGTATGCAATTGCACTGAGCCTCATTAGCCACAATAACGGCAAAATAAGTGTCCTAAGTCAAACGCACAGGTTACAGTCTAGGTTCCACCGTTGGTCGTAGTCTACCGTGAGAAAGAATGACAAGTAAAATATATTCTATGTAACATATCAACTTACGACGTCGGTATTGTCACTTGTCGTTCCAAATGCCTTTATGGTTTCACTCTGCTGTAGTAATCCGGGTTAATCCAGAAAGAAGCCCCTTTCAATCGGTAGAAGTAACATTAAACTAGGCGATAGTGACGTGACTTCCGCTACAATTTATTACGCCGCGCGATCACGTTGCTCTCCCAGTACTTCCCGTCTTTGTCAAACGTTATGGGTCAGTGGTCATCGAGCGTTTGATTATGTGGACACAGGCCCAACCACACCCTGTTCAGAGAACATTAAAACAGATACCTAACAACTGTTCTACGCAAAACGAAACAGCTACTAACGACTGTTGTTGGTGCTTGCTCACTCACTCACTTATTCACTCACTCACTCACGTCGGCCACTTTTTCTCTAGACGCCACTCTCTCCCGTGGCCCTTTAGCTCTTCTGATTCCAACCTGTGAGTCAGTACATGTAACAAATCACCTGACTTGTGGACGAGGGGACGGTGGTTCAATCCCACCTACCGCCGTCTCGAAACTTAGGCAATTTCGTTCACCCCACATTTGCCTGTGTCTTTCGGAAGAGACACTACAAGCCGGTGGTCCCTTCTATCTGGTGTTTATGCCAGGGGAAGTAAAAGATCCCACACAGGGGGTAAATGTGTAACCTGTAGTGAACTCACTAATTCCAGAGGACAGCTCCTGCGTTAGCCCACGTTTGGGCTGTTTGGAGCAAACCAACTAAGAACTAAGCAATTGTACTGGCTGTCGCAGTACGGCTTCGATCTCATTTAATCTCAATTTAGTTCAGTGTTCTTCCGTGGATCATCTCGGTAACAACAACAACAAATATGACTACAACAGTGTAGACCTTACTATATTACATCAATGTAGGGCAGTCGCAATAATGAAAACTGGATATGTGAGCCCCTTTATACTTAATGAATTTATAGTCATATACTAATTAAACAACTCTATCGGTCGTTCCGCGGATACTACATAATACGCCTTACTACATTGTGTTAATGTAACCTATGGCAATCTCAATAATGAATACTTTGCACAAGGAAGCATCTTTGTGTCTAATGCAACAACTATTAAAGCGATGACGATGGTTCCTAGGTTTCATTTGGTTCATATAATATTACATTCTGATGACTACAACATGCATGTTGAAGGTTTAGTGCCAGCCAATTTGTGATCAGATATATTATTAAGCTCGGGACAATGTTCACAATTTGACAGATTCCGCCTGCAACACATTCAAATGGTATTCAAAATATCCCGTTTCAAAACAAAATTGAGCAGAGTTAACCGCAATACAGTTGATGTTTAACTTTCCAACGTTCTTGACAGCAGACTTCCATTTACAAATTACTGCGCTGCCAATTCTGGACAAAGGAGCTGGCACCCTTCCTTTAAGTTCATGTTATAGTTCACAATTAACCTTCGCTACGGCTGGTTGGTTTCAGTCCGCTTCAACGCTTCCACCGCGGCGAGTCCGGCCGGCTACGGCGGAATTCTTGGCGTCGAGTTCAACAACTTCCAAGACGCCGGCAGCATCGACCTGCCGAAGTCCGGCGTCTGTCTCCGTATCAGCCGAGGAGCCGTGGCAGTCTCTGGACAAGACGTCAGCAAAACATTCCTCGGCGATAACTTCTTCCGCCGACTGCAAACGAAACCTCTTCTCGTCATGATTAACGTAGACCCGTACGCGCAGACTCCCTTGTCTGGGGTCTGTTCAATGTCGGTTGCCTGGTCATGTTAGTAACCGGAAGATGTACATAATTCCCGACGCATGCGCACCGCGATGACATAGTTCAATTATTACTCACGCTGCGTTTACCGGGTGTATTATAAAACTATATTTACGTGCCTACTTGGACTGAATTAATTATGGAAATGCCCTAGAAGTGCGTATAATCACGTACAATGCTGGCGAACACACGTGTGCTAGTATAATGATGTATATCTATTTATCTATATATAATGTTATAATATAAATAGTATTATATAACTTTTTCACTTAGTATATACATACTAGAATGCCTGCGTTAAACTTGTGGTGGTGGGAGCTATCAATGTGTAAATCTATATGCCTATAATTTATGGGCGGAAATAAAGTCATAGAACATCGAAGACTGTTTTGCTGCAATTGTCAAAGAAAAATCTTGAGCAGCCCCTCCTGACGCCATCGTATTTCATGAGAATCTTAAGTTAGGCTGGGATATTTTCAACAGCACTTCATCCCCTTGTCTTCTGACGTCATGATCCAAGGCAGCACGTCATTAAAGTAACCCACATTAATGTAATTAGTATAACTTATACAATTATGGAATATAATAAAGTCTACCGTTCTCATAAATGTCGTCAACTGGCCATATGTTGTGATTATCCTCAAAGTCATTACATCGGTGCAGAATGGAGATGTGAACAAAGATCGCGTCAACTGTTTTGGTATCGCTGACGTTGTTTCTGCTCATGTTACCGTAACGTACACCCACCCGGGAGACGAGATCGTTGTCTGCTACAAATTGCAACTTGTAGCGTGGGTATGCGGAATTAGAAATTGTATTTAACTGGACACCTGTGCGAGCGGCCGGTCATTCGAAACCATGACACTGGGAGCGCGGCAATGTGTGCTCGACTGACGACGAGACGTCCATCGACAACCCTCCTGTTGTGTGAACTTACAAAACCTGTATGTGTAATCGTCTAATTAATGAAGTTACAAATGTCAACGCGACACGGTTCTATCTTAAATTAAGCCACCCCACGAACGTGAAAGGTGGATTATGCACGCAGGAAATTAATGCCAACACACCACAAGCGAGAACTAATTTTAGAGCGTGACGGAACCATTAGCTCCGGTTGTTGGCTGGTGTGGATGCTGGGTCTGGGTCTGGGTGTGGCGAGCTAGGTGTTGTTACCAAATACCCAGCACTGAGGCCAGTACAAAGCAGTCAAAGCTATCGCCGGAAACAGACGTGATAGAAGCATTGTCAAGGACTAGATGGAATAAAATACGCGCGCATTTAGGAACACATCAGAGAACAAGCAAATTTTATATCGATGCAGATCAGTGAGGAGAGGTAGGTCCGGATTGAGTAACTAGGGAAGGGAAATGCATGCATGTGATCGAAATTCATATGTTTAGTCAGACATGTAGCGAAGGAATGCGTTTAGTATTTACTAACATTGTATAGTCTGTCAGCATTTTTAAACCATGGACACACATGATAATTAGACATACGTAGAACATATAAGTCGGAACTGGGAGGGTTTAATTGAGAACTAGCTAATTCCTGAATGCTGGATTGATGTTGGCCTTGATACTGGCCCTATTTGTTCCTGAAAGTCAGGTGTGATGCTGGTGCCTTAACACTGGACCCGCTGTTCACGATGTCAGGGGCGACACTGGTCTTGACATCGGTCCTCGGTGTCCCTGAATTTTGGAGTGAGGTTGCTCTTGGGTGAGGCCGATCTTGATACTGGTCCGCTTTTTCCCTGCGAGGCTGGCTTTGATTTTATCCTCTTTGTCCCTGAGTTCTGGATTGAGACAAGTCTTGATACTGGTCCCTTTGATCACTAAGTCTGAGGCGAGACTGGTATGATAGTGGGTGCTCTTTCCCCCTGAAATCTGAAGCGAGACTAGTCCTGGCACAAGTTCTAGAATTCTGGAGTGAAGCTGGTTTTGATACTGGTCTCCTGTGGCCGTAAAGTCTGGGGTGAGACTAGATATTACGTTGCCTCCTTTTCCCCTGTAATATGGGGTGAGATAATGTTTTGTTCCCTTCTGCTGTAATTTATTCCATTTCATTGCCATCCCTACCACGTAATCGTCTCCACTCCCCCGACTTACCGCTCATCTGCCCAAGTCCTTCCTAACCTCACATGTTTTATCGAAACGTTTGTACTTGTCTTCCTCCTCCAGTTTACAGAAATCACTGAGCGTATTCGCACTCTTTCTGTTTATTCTATTCGTTCCGCCTGTTCCTACCACAGCGACACATTCCTGTCCCACTCGTACTGTGACAATGCTGCTTGCCTTTTTATCACCCGAGAAATTAAAGAGACATTCAATATCACTATTTTGGTAGTGTGTGTGTGTGTGTGTGTGTGTGTGTGTGTGTGCGTGCGTGCGTGCGTGCGTGCGTGCGTGCGTGCGTGCGTGCGTGTGTCTGTGGAATGTGTGTGCATTAGTCTATCCGTTCATGCATGTGCGCATTCGTGGGGGCGTGCGAGCGTACGTGCGTGCGTGCGTGCGTGCGTGCGTGCGTGCGTGCGTACGTGCATGTTGATGCATATATGTCCATGTATGTACAAGCACAACCGTGTTTAAACTTGTACCTATAAAGATGCGTTGAACCGTCATTCAATGGCCTGGCTATAAAGGTACACGTGAGTGTGTTGACCTAGTTTCATGTCGATCGAACACATTCCTTGCAGACGTCGTCCCGTCATGTCGGAATACTGCGATGACGTCGCCAAGTTGAACAAGAAGGAAGACATGCTGTTGGCGCGCAAACTGCGCGTGCTAGACCGTCAGGAGCGGGTCGCACAGAACATCTTCCGCCGTACAATACACGAGGCGGAGCGTCTGCAGGTCAGTGTCTACGCCTGCTCACGTAATTGTCTTAAAGCTTCCCAATCATTTCGTTTTGCCCATCGCCAATCCTTTTCTTTCGTGTCCAGTCGCGTTCTATATAAATAGGTCAAGTAATAAGCGCCGTTTGCTTATTAAAAGAACTAATAATACATTTTTTATCGTATAAAAACAATCAGCGTTACACCGGGTAGCAGACGAAAACCGATCGCGTTGGCAACAGCTGGCGCAATTTGTTTAAACTGGGCGGTCACGTGCAGAATCCGAGATCAGCCATCCAGGCACACATCGATCGATCACGCGAGATTTTCAAGCTACAGTCTTTTCCGGATGTCACGATAACTCAGATGTGTAATTCAACAATTCGCTACCGAAGCTTTTAATTTTTAATCAGAACTTCGTGATAATAGGAAGATAAAAAAATAGGCATAGTATGTGTTTACATGAGTCTAATGATTCTTTTGTGACATAACGTCACCAAATTGTTTAAACATGAGCTGCATCTATAGGTTTATGTTTTTCTTAAGGTAAACATGATAAAACATACTGTGCGTTGGTACGTGCGTGATTATGCGTGCGTGCGTGCGTGCGTGCGTGCGTGCGAGCGTGCGTGCGTGCGTGCGTGCGTGCATGTATGCAAGTGTACCTACTACCTACCAACCAACAATACTCATTATTACAGGTGGCTGCGCGCACGAAGCAGAAACGACCAGATCTGCAGCAGTTCGAATACGCTCGCCAGATGGCGCGCAACTCCCGTTATGGCGGTTCTGAACCGAGCGTCCGCGAGCGTTCAAACCGGTATCCGACAAATCCTCCTACGAGACTTCCGCCCCTCGTGGGTAACAAGCTGACGACCCGGGAGAAGATTCGCGGGAAGAAATACATTTCGCTAGTGCTGCCACAGACGTCGAACGACGCAACTAGAACAACCGAAATACATTACCAACACGGACTAAACATGAAATTACCGAAACCCGAATAATCCGATGTTTATGATATCACTATCGTTTGATCCTTGGGAAGTCCTGTCTAAGGAATGAGGAAATGACGTGTGTCCTCGTTGGCGAATCAACGAATCAGATCACAGCTAGCAAGGTCATTAATGGCAGTTGCATTATATGGATACTTTTCTTTGGCCGTGGTGCCTTTTTGTTAAATCCGATGGTAAGAATTGTTATGTAATTTATTTATTCGCTCTGGCACGTCCGAGCATGTTCTTTTCTAAAAATAGTAATTAATATTATATTTTTTAATATATTATATATATATATATATATATATATATATATATATATATATATATATATATATATATATATATATATATATATGTATATAAACACACACACATACTTATATGGTCTACACTGTTCAAAGTCGTTTACAGTCATGTAGCACGTGTGACCTGCAAATGCCGTTACAATGTCTAATCGTTGACAATCGAATAAATGAAACATGCGTCTTTTATTAAAACGTTATTTTATTTGTGTTCTTAGTGTGTGTTGTTGTCTTCTCCTATGTCCGAGTAAGGGCCACGATTTCAGTTTTTTTATAGATGCACCTATACTTGACCATGTCCCACCAGTGCCACCCGCCTCTGTGACATGGCTTGATGCAGCAGAATGACGCGACGATCAAATCCATGCTGTGTTGACATATCGCCCCGTTCAGTCTCATGCGACGGGGCTCGCTGTTGCTTGTGACGTTGTGTAGGGGTCTAGGTCTAAGCGTCCTGTCTCCTGGACGCTGTGCACGACAACATCGCAGCCTTAGCACGGTTCGACTGCGCGGCCTGCTGCTTGGGAACGTTGGGGACGAAATGTTCACCCACGTTGCGTTACCCGTGTCTCGGAGACACGCATAATTAAAGGACCTTACTGCTTAATTGGCGTTGTCGCGTTTATATTTTTCCGGGCGGCATAAACTATCCAGGTGACGTTTCTGCGCATGCGCGATAAATGTAAAATCGTCAATATGCAGCGAAACGCAAAGCATTATGGTATAAATACCACAGGCTGTTCGTTAACTCACGGACTTATATGCACATGCATAAGTCCATGTTTAACTCACCTGTTGTGGTGATGTGAAGAGTAAAATTTCGTTCAATACATTAAAATATTACGTTTGCTTAAATCACTGACACGGATTACGGCGCGCTACAGTCACATGATTTGACATTGCTATCAAGAAATGCCTGGAAACTTGATAGCCTCTTGTTAATTTACGACAAATAACGTTACTGAAAGGTTACATATGTATTTACACCATAAATACTTTATGTTTCGCTGAACACTGATGATTTTACAGTTATCGCGCATGCCCATAAACGTCACCCGGATAGTTTCTAACGACCGGAATAATTATAAACGCTATAGCCTATAGTCAGGCTAGCGTCTGTGATGCAGTCAAAAGAGGTCTTTTGTTTAGCAGTTTAGGCGTGCGCCTCGAAAAAAACTTCGAAAACAACCACTTACAGTCATCAAATTTCACATCATACATTTACTATGCCTTTGCTATACAAATACTCTTATGGTGATGTGACTGAAATTTTTTTATTGGTTTTTATCGATCATAATGTACACGATACACACCACATACTACAATATTGTTATGATATTGTAATAAATAACATATATATACACAAAAATCGGTCTCCTTAAAACCTATATGCATAGATGCCTCGTATAATAATAATAATAATAATAATAATAATAATAATAATAATAATAATAATAATAATAATAATACTAATAATAATAATAATAATAATAATAATAATAATAATAATAACACAAGTTTTATTAGCAACTCAACTGAGTTGGATTGACATTACAATAGGTTACAATTAACTCATCAAAACATCATACAAATAAAATAGAAATACATTTGATACCGCAAATCATACTGTATTAATAGCCGTTTTACTGACAGTTGTATAAAGCCCACGGTATAAAGGAGTTACGGCATCTATTCGTTCTAGTAACTGGTAACGGGTACACGTTTTGTTGTCTAATATTATATTCGATATGTCTTTTGTCAGGCAGCAGATAACTTAATCTGTGTGTGCCGACTTTAATTTTATCAAAATATTTTTGACAAATGCTGTCCCGTCTTACATTCAACGTATCCAGGTTAACACGTCTAAGTATTTCCGCGTAACCCAATCCAGAAAAATACATTTTAGTGCCCTTATTTGTATAACTTCTATATTGTCAGACAAATATTGGGGCAAGTTAGTGTGCCATACAGGACATGCATATTCTAGAACTGGTATCACCACACTAACATATACACTGACCAGATCTTTCTGTGTAATCCCTGCACGCTTTAACTGTACAAATGTTTACCAGCCTTTTTCACAATATTATTCACGTGTTTGTTCCATGTCAGATCCTGAGAAATGGTCACACCTAATAGTTTGGCATGACAAACTTGTGCTATATCCCTCCCATCAATCTTTATATTCGGGATAGTGCTTCTGAAATTGCCATCTTGTGCAAAACTAATGATTATTTCTTTTGATTCTTCCGAATTAATTTTCATGTCATTCTGTTCTGTACATCTAGCAGCAATATCAACCGACTCTTGTATAACAGATACATCATTTCTGACGCATATTTCAAATAACGTAATGTCATCTACATACAAATATAATGGAACAGTCGTTCTTAAATCATTTATGTAAACAAGGAAACATTTAGGTCCAGACAATGTCCTTTACGGTACTCCCCCATTGGGATGACCAGAATGGGAATATTCATTTCTTATTTTTACTCGTTGAGCTCTGTCTAACAGGAATGTTGCCATCCATCCTAAAATATGTGCGGGTAACCCATACGACTGTAGCTTATCTAGCAACAAATGATGATTGATAAGATCAAATGCTTTGCTAAAGTCTAGCATTACAACTCTGACATAAGAATTCAATTTATCTGTCGCCTTATACCACATATGAACCAGTTCGACAAGAACGTCTGTTGTGGACGTTCCGCTAATTCCCCCAAATTGCTTAGCATCAATTTCACCTTCAATTGTTTCATCCACCCATTTCATTATTATTGATTCAAACACCTTGGCAGCTATTGTAGTTAGTGAAATTGGTCTAATGTCTTTTTCAATCGACACAAGGGGGCTTGTTTTTGGCAACGGTATTACATTGGCCATTTTCCATTGCATAGGGAGTACACCTTCTCTTAGTGAATTGTTAACAATAGCAGTTAATGGAGGGGCGGGAACATTTGCATAATTTCATAACACCCATGCAGGGATGTTGTCAGGCCCAGTAGCCTTGTTGGCTTTAACACTCTCCAAGGCTTTAAAAGTAGTACATACGCTTATCACATACTGATCCGGCAGTTCCTCGTTAACGTCGAACACCTTGTGACTCTTATTTAACCGAGGCAAATGGTCACTCAGACACAAAAAAATCCTTCACTGCATTGGCCAGTAAGCCACAATCACTATCCGTTGTTTTGTTAGCTAGACCTTGCATGCATGATTTGCCATTTTGTTTTAAGTCCAATTATTGTTTTCATATGCTTCCACCAATCGTGGGATCCCGATTCATGCATTGCTGCAATTTGTGTTTGGTAAAAATTATACTTAAGTTTCGAAGCGGCTCGTTTGACCTTATTACGCAATGTGTTTGCTTGATTCAAATCACCACTCTTGTGAGTTCGCTGTCTTTTACGAACTAAGTCTCTGAACCAGCTTATCAGCCGTATGCCTCGTAACAATTTTAGTAGGAAAGCATATTTCCATCAGGTTGCAAATAACCGTTTGATAATATGAATACTGATCTGCACATGAATCAAGCCTAAATAGGGGTTCCCATTTGATGGCTGATAAAGCCATATTGAATGTGGCTTTTTCTTTTGGCCACATACACCTTACGGTTAACCGTGTCACGCATCCAGTATCAATTGAATTTTTCGCCTTAGGTTTAAGCAAAACCATGTTATGGTCCGATGACCCCAGTTCGGAAATAGTAACAGGCGGGGTGTATACCTCCTCCATATTTTGTCTAATATCGCCTGTCCACGTGTTACAACATTAACTACTTGGACAAATCTATAGTGGGTTTTCATAAAGTTATCCCGCAACTGGTTGAAATCGCCAGTTATGATCATACCACATTATGGGTGTTTTCGCATTACAGTGTTAATGTTGGTGATTAAATGATCACGTATTTTCAAATACTCCGTCGTTGGAGTATGATATAAACATGCTACCAGTATACATGAGAATTTTCGAGGCGTTTTCTTTGGCATAACCTTAATCCACATTACTTCTAAATCATGAACCTCCATATCATTCAATCTCTTATACATTAAAGGGGGAGTGAAGCGGCTGAACAACCACAGCCCAAACATAAGAACATATAATTTACAGCACTTGTCACCATAATTTGACAAGCACAGCGTCACGGTATATTTTTAATATTTTTTTAAACTGAGCTACTTTCAACACAGGGCGCTGCCATCTTGCCTAGGGCCTTTTCCGGTTTGACTGGCGTGTTGCCTACAATCCCGGAAGCCGCCAGTCGATAGGCGACGCAGCATAGCTCTCGCAAAAACGGGCCAAACGCATTAAAACAAACATAATTAAATAATTTAATGCACTGTATAGCTAATAGATATACTATGATTTTAAAGCAACTTTTCACATACTTCCACGAAAGGATTCCTGCCGAAAAAGCAGGTTAGAGATGATGAAGTTGGCGTGTCCGCCGGGGGAAAAATTCGCCCAAGAGTCTGCGGTGGTCACTTTCAAACGCCGATTGCAAGCCTAATTACAAACGTGACGAGCACAAAGAGACACTGAACATAAAAACATAAGTCTCGATAAAAGCCACAGGTGCATCTTTGGCCGATTTGTTTGCATATAAGTACGCAGCGACAAAGTAATGTTTGGTGAACTGAGGGGGAAAAACCGGACACGATTTCCTTATTTGGAAGGTAAAGCGGCGCGTGGGAAAATTTAAAAGCCGAAACCAGCTTGTTGTTCCAAAGGGCCGACTCGGCACTTACGAGTACCAACGTGTATCGTTACGACTACAATTTAGTTCCACAGTTGTTTTTAATAAAAACGAATGTTACCTAAGCAAAGTTTAAATGTAATAAGAAATATGAATGTAATAAATAAAAATATGTGTGGAAAATATTATTTAATGTGAAATAAAGAATGTTTATATAATCCACGGATTTAGGTCAACAGTTCGCCGGCGAGCTGTACCTAGACCAACCCCCGGTTCGTTGGTTGCTAAAAATAGCTCGAGTCTTAGGTACAAGTAAACTTTTTGTTTCTGACATAGAAAATCGCCGGTGGTGGAATAACCTTCTTCAAGATAATGACATAAAAAAAATGACAGCTACGACCATGCATGCGTATGACGTTTATTTTAAACAATACTCGCCCATATGCAAATTAGAGTGACTCGCTAATTAGTCAACAACAGTCAAGAACTGTCAGTCATATTACAGGCATTACTTGGAATTAATTAACAGAAACAGCAAAACACAAATTTATGTTATTATTTAAATTAGACTGTTAATTTCTTTCAATAAAACACTACCGTATATAATGTAATTGTTTTAAAAACCCATAAATCAACCGATTTAAATCATTCAAAAAAAAAACCTGGTTTTATTAGCTGCTAATTTATAAAGGGAAGATCTTATTTAGCGCAGCAACCAATCCTCAGGATTGCTGAAAGCGCTTTACACTTTTTATTTCCCCGACAGACCTGTTCAATCAGATATACCATCTCAACTTCTCTGGGAAGCATCCAGCGATATGCTATAATTAATGCGCGAAAGCTACTGGTACACATATCCACCACTACCTATAGCCATGCGGGTACTAAATTTTTACAGCTGAGTGAACTGGAGCAATGTAGAGTAAAAAAAAAATTGCCCAAGGTTTTAGCATCACAGCAGAGAATTGGGGACATAGCTGTTGACTTATGAATACTGTCTGTTGAACACTAGTTTCTTACAAGTTAATCTTGGCCATTACATGAGGACACTGTTTTTTGACATTATGCAAGCTGAGGATGTGCTGTTTATATGCATTTTATCATCGAAGCCAGAGCCCAGAACGACAAGTAGGAAATGGCGAGAACAGCCATGCAGGTTAGTAAAATATTATTGTCATTATGAGTATGGTATCATTGTATTTGTTTCTGGTAACATCTGACATGTGTGCATCGCACAACTTTCTATGAAATAATGAGTATAACAACAATAAAACATGCTACAGAATCAATCACACTTAACATATTTCACTATTAAGTATGTTAATGTGTCTATCCAATGACATTGCCCATCACAACCCAAGTCAATTGGCAATATTACCTGGGAACACATTTAGTATTTTAATTTGGAGTAGAATATTGTATAACTTCATGTATGCCTCTGCTGTTATTGCTGTAGAATATGCATGGTCAAAATATACAATACACAATCAATCTTTTACTAGTAATTGTTTTGACATACATAATAAGTCACTAGTGTCCGATATTAAAAAATTGACAGATTAATAAATTTCTAAATAACCGACAACTTTTTTTTTATCCCCCAAAACATTATGTACCCAAATGTGGATCTCACCTTTAAGAATTTTTTGCTTTGCAAATGACAAAAAAGGCACAATTTGTTTTAGTTGGGGGTCAGAATAGTCCCCTGACAGCAGGTAGTAATATCACTGATCCCATGATTAAAATTAATAGTTACATGAGTGAAAAACATTTAGAACCTTACATTGGCCCATAGCCTGCTTTGTTACCTGCAAGGGTTGTAAACATCATGATCAAAGTACAACAGAGGACTGCTGTTACTAATTCGGGTTAACAGCCTAGTGCAAATTAGGCAATAAGATCACAATCTTAGTAGTGTCCTGTGTTTCCAAACAAGAGTGAAAAGACTATCCATACCCAATACAAACATCACTGCCTGGATGAAGCCCCATCATCTCTCTAGTGCACTTCATTTCTTACCAGTTCACAGTCATATGTTAGGGCATGATGAAAAGACAAACCACTGCAACAGGGGTCAGCTTTAAATGTTGCTAACTTTGAGTGTTTAAATAAATCTTAAAAATTTGTTGGTACTAATGGCTGTTGGAGAATGATTATCGCCCCTGAATTTTGAATCGGAAATGAATAGTGTTACTGTTATAACGAAATAAGACTATAAAATAAGAATATAAAGTAGGAAAATTATATTTTAATAAGGCATGTATTTGCTTTCAATAGTACCGCATACATCAGCATTGTTAAATTAGTGCAGTTAGTGTTTGATAACTGGAAGGTTCCATAATCACTTCCCAAAAGTATTTATTAGGAAAATGGCCAAAAAGTTTATTTAGAAAACCTTAACAAAGCAATACAAAAAACTTATATATCTCGGAAAAGACTCAGTTGGGTAAAACCCCACCCAAAAAAGAAACTTATGTATAAACCCCAATGTAAAAATATTCTTAAATTAAAAACAAAATATTAGTATTTAGAATAAAGCCGACTTTTTATTTTTGGAAAATGCAAGTATGACTTTGATTTGGCCAAATAGGTGTCTCTGATTGGAACAAGGAGGACATTGATTGCACCTAACTTTAAACATTTTATTTCCTTATATGTGCAAGTGGGCTTGTATAATTGGTTTACTATGTAATTTAGGGAGCTGCTTATGTAGGATTGGGTTTTGTTTGTTTGTAATGATGTCTGAATGACTCAGAACACATACATATTAATTAAAATATGCCAGGAAGGTTAGTCATAAAAAGGAAATTTCCGAAATGCACCATTGAAAAGGTAATGTTCTATTTATTGCAGGAATGTTCCCCGGTTGAACCACAACACCCTGCTCAGCCCACTGTCCAAATGGTCTCATTGAGACAGAGTTGACTAGTGACCCTGGTTTGCAGTAGCAGACAAGCCAGCAAGCAGATACCCAATACACAAAACTGATATGGGGGTCATTTCAAGGGAACTTCTCAAAAACCAAATCACCAGTATTACTTTGTGTTTTGGGGGCCCTTAGAATTATGCAATAAAATACAGATTTCTTGTGTACAGTAGCACCCCCACATGCAACAGCCATGCAAAAGTAGATTTGTTTAACAATTGTGGAAAAATAGTCTGGGGGGCCCTATGGGGCCTGTGGAATAATTCAATCAAATTTAAATTTCTCGTGCATAGTACGTTACAATATCCACAGATGCATCTACACAAAATTAGATCCGGGAAAACTTTCCGAAATGCCAATTATAAGTTGATTTATTCTGTGGTTTTTTATGACATAGGTACTGCAATGAGAAAACAAAAGATGACAAAACATTGTTATTTTATATGTATATCACAGAAGATACATACCATCTTACATATGTATAAATTTTTTCAGATGAAGGATTCACAAATACCAAGCACACCTTTCAAAAGGATCCTGTGCACCAGATGACATTGTCCCTCATGGCAGTATGGATGTCACATTGCAAAACCTTTAACTTGTAGTGTCAAACTCAAACAGAGCCAGTGATCATGTCACCAATGCGATACTTCATCAATGCAGCAATTAATACATATGATATTGTTGTTCCAGTGAATATTCATCATGACCATGGGTATCAAAGTTGTCGTCGCAGTCCTGCATGCCTTCTTCAACTGACCATGGCAGTCTAGTCAATGTGGATGACACTTCGGATGTCCCAGTCTCACTGTCTCCATCTTCAATCATTCTGTCTGCAACAGTCAGAAGGAAAATTTTGAAGACAGTGATTCCCGGGAAACTGCGGTAGCGGATGACAGCGATATCACTGATGATGACTCAAGCAGTTCTGACACTAATGAGGAAAAAGAGAAAATGTTGTTGTTTACCAAAAAAAAAATAATTTCCCTTTTCTGCACCTGCAAAAAAAACCCCGGCTAGTATACTATGCCTGCTGCCTGTTGGAAGCATTCCCCTTGAACATGTGCAGTGATGATATGCAGCTAACCGATACATTCTGACATTTGATTTATAGTAAACAATCATTATCTTATAATGATTATTAGTAATTGGCAAAACTGTGTAATTCATCAATATCACATCATGAAGTCAGCGCATTGGTTGATTTGTTTGTGAAATACTTTAATAAAATTATCACAGCGTTTCAAACAAATAATTTTTATGTTAAATTGTTACAGCATTTTGCAAACACATGAATTTATGATTGTGGTGTTGATAACATATACACCCGCACATATCCAAAAATACTGTATACAATACATTAAAACTCCCAAATTTAATATTCTCATGTGAATTGCACAATGTCCTTATTACACATCTATTTATTATTCAGACTATATTATAAATTGCATGGCAGCACGCATATCTAAATAACATTATTTACTTTAAAATTTAAAAAAAAATTTTATTAACATTTTAAAATGGAAATTAAATAATTATATTAAAAGGATGCACACATCATGTAACATCCTGTCAAAAAAAAAATAAGTTTGTAACAAAGATTTACGTTACGAATTCGAAGATAAATTTAAATTTTTTTTTTAATATGTGTCATTGTGTGGCCATACAAGTATAATTGCTCTGTTTAGGTTTGAATTGCAAAATAAATTTTTTGATACCTGTTGAACTACATATTACTTACCTACTACCTACTTTGGTCGAACGAACGAGTCTGCACGCAAATCCAACTAGATAACAGACCGATATTCCCAACATTGTGTCATTGACAGATGTCTTGGTCAGTCATAGGCATAGCTCATGCAGGCATCTGTCAGCACGGTCGGGCAACCCAGCTTTCTCCAGACAACATAAAATTCGATGTGCGTCGACATTGGGACGCAGTATCCACACAAACACCCAAAGCCACATTCACATTGTTCCCAAAATCAAACATCCTCGATTCCATAAAAATTGCGATCTTTTCTCGCCTCTCGTCGACTCTCGGCGGGGTTTAATTGACGCCTCGCACCTCGGCTCGCACGCTGGGTTAAGCAAGAATTAATGGCTTTACGTGTGTCACTTGTGCTATAGATGCTTCTCTCCCTTGTGCTACAAATGCTTCCTCTGTCGGATCCATTTTCTCTGTGATTTATCCAAGACCACTAGCAAATAGCGTAGCTCCTCGCTAACGTAAAACACTTCCGACATTTGTAAACAACAGAAAAATAGTCCGGACTGACCTTCCTTTCGGTAGGCCCGCCCCTTGAAGCCTGTCAAAATCTGCTCTCGGGAAGTGTCCCTTTCGAATTTTTTTATTGGTTAAAAATCGTAATAATATAATTTCACCTTTTTATTACGAATGCAAATAAATATTATTTGTTGACACATAGGACCCCTTTCGTGTATAATAAGGTCCATATCTTTGTTTTTGCGCAGAAATGTCTAATAACGAAGAAAACCGAAAGAAACCAAAATTTTACATGGGCTAGATAGGAGGTAATCAAACCACTCGGCTTGGAATAAAGATGGCGTTACGCAGTGTTCTATGACGACGATTTAGGCACTGAAAATATTTTTTTCCCAGTTTGTCTGATAAGTGAAAAACCTTTCCCATTAATTATAAATATGAACCTTTGGATATAATTTCAATTTTTATTCCCCCAAATCATTTCTAATGTAGCAGGCTACACCACCGGCTCGTCCATGACCCCTATCTTTTCTCTCCAAGCAAAACCCTTGCATAGTAAGGCTACTTTAATCCATATAGTCTTTAAAACATGTCTCACTAACACATACAATTGAAACATCATGTGTTGCTACAGTTACATGCAATTCGTCCACTTTTTCACTGTTCAAAGACCCGGCATTTAAATTAATTAGGGAAGGTAGATCCCATTTACGTATTTTGTCCGCTGTTGGATTCGGAACACAAAACCGCGTTGAATCACAGTTCTCGGTTTGTGTGTTCAGGGGAAAATTCCATGGCCAGATCTTTAGGCCCATTTCCTAATCACGGGAGTGATGCTTTTTTTATGTCCTCGTTCCCCGCACTGACGACACAACACTTTGTCAGGGTGTCTGCAGGTGGCAGTGACGTGGTTCGTCTCACCGCATTTGGCACACTTGCCCATCGACAGACGAGTACGACGTTTGACCACTGTCCACTTACCGTCAGGTGCCACTCTGGCGTTCGGCAATCGGTCGTGGTTCGTTGCGTTTGACACGTGTCGATGTTGTTGTTGATGTTGGCGTTTGTTATGTTTCGGTGGCTGTTCTGGGAGAGACAGATTCAACAGCAATCTGCCAACTCCGCTCTCAGACAGATGCAGCACGTCTCCCTGGAAAGCTGGGTCGTCAGCAGCCCCGTTCCGGAATGTGAAATTTGCGTCGTTGTCGACGAATTTGACGTCGACTTCGTTGCACGCTTCCTTCATTTTCATGTTGACGTCCGCCCGTCGATCTGGATTGGCTCGACGCTTCGACGGCAGTACGCTGCTCACCGTGATGGTTGGTGTCAAGGTTTTCGCCTTCCGCAGTAGTTGCGCGATGTTTTCTTTTGTGTTAGCAGCACTTACGTCACTCGTTGTTTCGTGAGTACCACCAACGATGAATATTTCGTCGATAGTTTCCGTTTTAGCCGCGTCTTCGATCATTTGTTCGATATCGGCGAGAGTGGCGCCTGATTTCCTTCGAATCTTGATGGGATTGCCACTGGACGTTTCGCAACAGTTATCACATGAACTGTTAGCCCGGGCTAAAGTCGTTGTCCATGATTGTTCAGGCGGAACCGGTGAAATTGGTTACAGGTTAGCTGGTGTTAATGCTTTTACCTATTGTTCGTTCACCTGGTAGAGTCACCCGTTGGGCGATAAAAGGCCCAGATATCCAGACAAATATTAAAATACTTAAAATCTATCACATCGGCTCAGCCCAATGGAAGATGTCACATATACGTGTAATCGTAATGCGATCAACACGTATATGATACTAACACTTACTGCTAAGATCGACTAAAACTGGCAGAAATAGGTATTGAAACAGGCACTTCGTAAACCGCTTTACTGTACGGGAGACCGGTGTGTAATCGGAAGTTAGTTATTAATTATACTTATTTGCAGTACTATATATTTAACGCCGACCTGGTATATCCACAACCCAATACGACGATAACAATAACAACGTAAATATATATTATGCAGATAAACAAATTGACAGCGCCGCATTTAACAATGTACAACGTATGGCTAGGAGATCCGTCAAATATTTCTTTAATTAATGTGTGTATATATTTATTAAAATTAATACATATCAAACAAGCATATAATACACTGAGCACGGAACGCTAACCCTCAATCAATATATAGCAACACGTTTAAACTATAAGCACCTCTCTGCCGGGGTCCCGTACGCGGCGCCTTATGCACATAAATATATACAAGTGTCTGCAATAAATGTGCTCAAAATCAATCAAAACATAAAATAAAGTTTATAATAATTGCATAAGTTAATTCCTATATATCTAAACTATCTCCACTAACAAGGATAATCATTAAATAAAATGCATTAGTTATGCAATCACACATCAAAACTTTAAGGAGACCGGCGCCGGTCTCCTTAAAACAGCGGTCTCCCGTACGCGGTGCTGTATGCATAACTGGTCGCCCGTACGCTGCGTTTAATCTTTTTTATATATATATATATATATATATATATATATATATATATATATATATATAAACACACACGTACAAATGCATGAAAAAAATCTGATGTAAATCTTGTCAAGAATAACTTTAATCTAACCTTAATAATAACCCTAACTAACTAAAGGGCTAAGCCTAATCCTAAACCTTCTTCCAAATAAAAACATGTGAACAACCACGTCTAGCGAACCCTAAAGTAGCGCCACCTACCACAGTGTTCAGCGAAGAAAAACAGTAACATTCGTGTGGGCCAATTATTGTTGAGTTCATAATTATGAATGAAATATTTTTTGATGAATCATAGTCATTGCCTAGTCACCTACATTGTCATAATTTTGTGAACGATTCAATCAAATTTAGATGTCTTGTGCATAGCAGCAGTACCATAAAAAGAAATAAAATAGATCCTCTATGGTCAGCAGCTAATGGAGTATGGCTGGCTCAGAGTGATGCCACAAGTCTGTTGGACCTTTGGCTTCGAGGACTGAAGTGGGGATGCTCCACAATAACATGAATGGATGGAAGCTGCATACTGAGTGAGCCACTGTACCAACTATCACACTCAGACGGCCCTCTCATTGGCCAGCCAAAGCCTCCAACAGGAATCTGTGGGTCCAGTGGTTATACAAGCACAGACAAATGGACTGCATCATTCATCACTTGAAACATGCCTCACGGCGGAGCAATAACATTAAAAACATGGTTGATTAAAAACACTACCTTTATTAACACAATATAAAATGCACAATCAGTGTACAGATTAGTAAAAAATAGCACACGTATGTAAATAATTAGGTTAGTCTGTGGGAGAACTGGGATTGTTTATGTCCACAGAGTAATATCTTAGAATGTGACATGAATCACGAACCATTTGGTATAATATGTGTCGAATTATGCTACTGAACATCAACCTTTAATATGTGAGCATAGAGCAACTTTGAGATTAATATTTATGCTTTTTATGTAGACATAATTATTGGAACAGTACAGACGTGAAAGTAGACTCAGGTAATAAGTCAACTGTGTAATCACACCTGGGATGGCATGGATCTCCATCGCCATGGATACGGAGATGGGAAGAGAGACTGATGTGATAGAGCGAGATAGGAGGAGAGATAAGGGAGGTGAGATGTGGGTGTGATGTGATGAGAAGTTGATGGGATGAGATGATGATGGGAGGGGATGGAAGGAGAGTAGATGAGGGATTAGGAGATATAATGAAGCAGAGGGTGAGTGATGGAATAAGAGGATGATGGAACAAGTGATGGTGAAATGACAGGCAGAGAAGATGAGGTAGATGAAATGGGAGGTGGGATTGGACGAAGAAGATGGGATGACAGGTGATGAGACAGGAGATGGGATGAGAGGTGATGGGATGATGTACATGAGATAGGCTGGGCAGTGGGTTGAGTAGTGATGGGATGAGAAGCTCGGACGAGAGGTAACAGATGGGAAGTGAAGTGATGGGTTGGGAGGAAAAGTGGTGGGATGGGATTTCGGGTGACTGTAGATTGGAGAAAAAGATGGGAATGTAGAATCAGATGACGGAACACAAATAATTAAACTTAAATAATGTGACAACATTGAATGGGCAACTGTACATTTAGTCTACATGATACCATATGAACGGTTGTGATAGCCAAACTCTACATGAACATTCCATTCCGATTCATTGCACCGCAACAACATATAACAGCAGCGCAGAACACACTTTGCACAGTCAATTCTCTTTACAGCTCTCCTGCTATGTGCTTTGTAAATCGTACAAAATATCAGCAGTGTCTACCAGTTTTCTGACACAGTTGTGTACAAGCTTCTACCATAACTAACTTGAGCAACCAGAAAAATGCAACAAGACAGTTCTTACACTATCCAGCAGGCGGCAGCACCGGGCACTGCAAGGCCATAGTTTGCCTTTCACATTCCACATTTCAAACCGATTCAGCAATGACCAAAACATTCAGACATGATTACCAAATAATAACGTGATCAGCCGGCAATACAATCATGTTTGCTGGGTGGTTAAGATATTTAAACACACCTGCGAAATATATTATGACATTCTACTCATTCAACTGCTGTCGCCCAAAAAACGTTAAGAAATCCAAAATGTACAATCAAGTAATTTATTATTCATTCAGTACTCGCTCTCACATAGTTATTCACTTTCTCTCTCTCTCTCAATGTCACCACTTTACAGCCTCTTTAACATAACTATACATGTCCTATATTTAGCGATTATAAAATTAAAAACCTTACGACAAAATCAATCTCTTTGTTGCATGCACTTCTCAGCACAACAGTTTAATGTGTTGTCACATTGTCTCACGAATACGTTCATCACGAACAAGTACAGCATATAAAATAACCGCCGATAAAATCAACGTGTGCGAGTTTTAGTAAAAACAGTAAAAACTGAATGGAAGTCACTTATAGCTTCTTGTGTTTACTCACACAGACGATGACACAGACACACAGTTGATGACATGGTCGCACAGACGATGACACTAATTATCAGCTGAGACAAGTGTTCTGTCTACACACAAGACGTCCCGGGGGGTAACTGTGTCCCACTGTCATTGTCTTCCTCCACGTTGTTATTGAGGGCAGCACATGTCTCTTTGGTGTCGACTGGTGACACGTCATTTGACGCCACAGCTTTATCAACATTGACAGACGATGATATGTCATTTGACGGTTCGTCTGAGTCAGCTGATTCGTCACCAGATGTCTTGTCTGTATCAGTGGTGACAGGTGGCATTTGATCAGTATTTGCAGTGACAGATGTCGTGTCATCACCAGAAGTCTTACCTGTGTCAGTCGTGACATCTGTTGACAATTCATCCGACATACTGTCTGTGTCTGTAGTAATTACACCACCTGTTGTCTTGTCTGCATCAGTGATGACAGATGATGATGACACGTCACCTGATGCCATGTCAGTGTCGGTGACAACATGTGATGATGTGTCACCTGACGTCTTGTCAGCGGCGTCACCAGTGGGGACGTGTTTAAGGATGACATGGGAGAAGGCGCCAAGGCCACGGTGAGAGACGAACTGGAAGGGTTCGGGGTGGACAAGTTTGGAGACTTTGATGTTGAAGACCCTCTCCTGTTCCTTCTTTGCCATCTTCTCACGCAGGTCTTCCTTCACCCGTTCCGCCTCCCGCAGCTTCATCAGCGCCTCCTGCAGGCACGAACAAGCAGCACTCACAATATGTATGCCACCTGGTGATTAAACTTGAACTATCAATATTATGGAAGTGTAGTAGTGGTTTGTAAAACTGAATTGACGCTGTTTAAAGCGACATGGTCCGTTCGTGGCTTTTAGTTTCTATTGCAAAATCATGTTATATGGTATAAATTATACCTATTATAGCGTAAAGACAGTCAAAATATGTTTTCATGTACCATTTAGGGGTTGAAAATAGACGCAGTAAAGGCGCTTAACTCATTTTCGAAACCGTTGTAGGCGTGGCTAAAAGCCCAGAAGGAAATGCATGATCACGCGATGCAGTATCACGTGAACACAAGTTGACGCACTAACGCCACACCCAGCCAGGTGCACGGCTCCCAGTTGGTAAAGGTCAAAGGGTAGGGTGTCACTCGCTGCGATTTGAGTGACAGCGTCAGGATTCTTATAAACATTCGACGTTTAACAGTACGAAGTCAGTTCTGTTTCGATAAAACATTTATTGGCAGTCAGGACGCTACAATAATTATAACTTATACTGATTAACATGATTTTGCAATAAAAATAAAAAGCCACGAACTGATCATGTCGCTTTAACATGTTGTAGGTAATTCCACACAGCCAAACAGTCCAGGTCTGAAACTTTGCAATG
Source organism: Ridgeia piscesae (assembly GCA_025642075.2). Classification (NCBI taxonomy): domain Eukaryota; kingdom Metazoa; phylum Annelida; class Polychaeta; order Sabellida; family Siboglinidae; genus Ridgeia; species Ridgeia piscesae. The sequence goes on along the minus strand of JAODUO010000892.1, from coordinate 329,374 downwards.
TGTCACGTTTGTGACTAGTCACAACTTTGACCTGTAACTTCTATGACCTGTCACATTTGTGACAAGTCACACCTGGGATCTGTCACACCTGCGACCTATCACATTTGTGACCTGTCACACCTATGACCCATCACAGCTGTGACCTGTCACAACATGGAGAGGACTAACATTTTAACTGATAAGTTTGACATTTATAAATTTTACAACGATCTGATTTGTTGACACTTCTTCAGAACTTTTATAATTATTGATACAAATGAAGCAACCTTTCAAAAGCAACGTCCTCAAAACAAGTAGGTTTAGAAAAAAATAACCTGGACATTGGAAGATGATATTATAATTATGGTCTGTATTTTGAACATTATTACAAAACTTACAAGACATGACCTATCCAGCTATTTTTAGCTCATATGCAAAATAAGCCTGTACGGCTTAATACCCTTTACTGCAGCGTTAACGGATGTGCTATTTAATGTCTTGATGGAAGAGTGGGTTAGGGCAGGGGGAAGTACCCTAATAAAGGGCAACAAGTACATCATCACAAATACTACTTGACTATGAGTACTTTGAAAGTATTCGAACACAAGTTTTTAGTGCAGTTTGTATAATACAAGCAGTGTCAGGACATTATTCTGAGATCTGTTCACTCATCCCATGGGCAGGTGAAAGCTTTGTTTTTGTAGTATAATATTTATTTTAATATAATATATATATATATATATATATATATATAAATAATATATATATAATAATAATAAAGCTCGCTACCCATGGGATGATAGATCTCAGATTAATGTGCACTGCTTGTAATTATACAAACACTAAATACTAGTTCGAAATTGCATAACGTACTCATAGTCAAGTATTTTGAGACGTACTTGTTGCCCTTTATTAGGGTACTTCCCCCTGCCCTAACCATCTTCATATATATATATATATATAATATAATATATCAATATAATATATATCAATATATAAATATAGTATATATATATATATATATATATATATATATATATATATATATATATATATATATATATATATGTGATGTACACAATGATGATGATACTCATATTTTAATGAGCACTGACTAATGAGTAAGAGTACTTTAGTACATATACAAGTAAATGTACAAGTACCAACAAGTGACGAGTACACGTAACAAGTACAAGTAACAAGATCTCCAGCCCTGGCCCCAAAGAAGGAAAAATTAAGATTCGACTAATTCTCTTACCTCCATCTTGGCGTCCATGTTGAGTCGTTCCTGCTCCAGTTGCTCCAGCTTGAGCTGCTCCTCTGTGAGCAGGGCTTCATGCTGGAGCCGCTCCTCCTCCAGCCCCTCCCTCTTGTGACGCTCCTCCTCCAGTAAACCCTCCAGCTCTGTCTTCAACTGCTCCAGTTTCTCCCGTTTCTCAAACTCCTCCTCCAGGATCCTGGAGCCAGAAATGCTCACAGAATCCATCATTAAATCGAAATCACCATTAAATTTAAGGAGATTTTCTTAAATAAAATAATGTCCCCCGAAAAACAGGGGACATTATTCCATGGCACACCAGAGAACATATTCTGGAGGTGTGTGTAGACACAGACAGTTTTCAGTATACAAGATCACTTTTAAAGAGCAAAGGAGTGTTTAAAGAGCAAAGACAAGCAACTACCTCAGAGCAATGTTATTGAAATTGTCTGTAATGCTATATGTAGACTGACACACACACCCAAGTTAATAAACTAAACGAAGCACCTATCAACTTTGATGTCAGGAAAATATAGATGAAATGTTTGATTAACAGTAACTCATCTAGACAGGAAGCAAAAGCAGGACAAATGTATTCGTAATTGTTACTGTTTTTTGTACACACAATACAACACATGCACTCACAACACACGCACTCACAACATACAACATATGCACTCACAACACACACACTCACAACACGCACTCACAACACACGCACTCACAACACCGCACTCACAACATACGCACTCACAACACACGACACTCACAACACACCCGCACTCACAACACACGCACTCACAACATACGCACTCACAACACACGCACTCACAACACACGCACTCACAACATACAACACACGCACTCACAACACACACACTCACAACACACAACACACGCACTCACAACATATGCACTCACAACAATGCATTCACAACACACACAACAACATACACAACGCACTCACAACAATTACAACACACGCACTACTTAACACACACACTCACAACATACACACTCACAACACACGCACTCACAACACACGCACTCACAACACATGACTCACAAGAACCCTCACAGACATGGATCACAACAAGCAGACAACAACACACTCACAACACACACACTACAACACATGCACTCACAACATACAACACACAACCACTCACAACACACGCACTCACAACACGCACTCACAACACACGCACTCACAACACATGCACTCACAACACATGCACTCACAACACACGCACTCACAACACATGCACTCACAACACACGCACTCACAACATGCACTCACAACACATGCACTCACAACACACGCACTCACAACAAGCATCACAACACACGCACTCACAACACATGCACTCACAACACATGCACTCACAACATATGCATTCACAACAGCACCCAACACATGCACTCACAACATTCAACACACGCACTCTTAACACACACTCACAACATACACACTCACAACACACGCACTCACAACACACGCACTCACAACACAATGACCCACAAGTAGGACCCCACAGACTGGTGACCGTGAGAGGGCGGACAACAGCACTGGACATCCAACACTCACTACAGCTGTGGTCTACTACTGGCCCTCTGTCCAGCTACCCACCTTGACTGAAGTAAGTGGACACAGGCCCCCTGGTGACCCACCTTGACTGAAGTAAGTGGACACAGGCCCCCTGATGACCCACCTTGACTGAAGTAAGTGGACACAGCCCCCTGGTGACCCACCTTGACTGAAGTAAGACAAGCCCCTGGTGACCACTTGACTGAAGTAAGTGGACACAGCCCCCTGATGACCCACCTTGACTGAAGTAAGTGGACACAGCCCCCTGATGCTTGACTGAAGTAATGGACACAGCCCCTGGTGACCTACTTGACTGAGTAAGTGGACACAGCCCCCTGATGACCCACCTTGACTGAAGTAAGTGGACACAGCCCCCTGATGACCCACCTTGACTGAAGTAAGTGGACACAGCCCCCTGATGACCCACCTTGACTGAAGTAAGTGGACACAGCCCCCTGATGACCCACCTTGACTGAAGTAAGTGGACAGAGCCCCCTGGTGACCCACCTTGGCTGAAGTGAGTGGGCACAGAGCCCCCTGGTGACCCACCTTGACTGAAGTGAGTGGGCACAGAGCCCCCTGGTGACCCACCTTGACTGAAGTGAGTGGACACAGAGCCCCCTGGTGACCTTTCTTGACTGAAGTGAATGGACACAGAGCCCCCTGATGACCTACCTTGACTGAAGTGAGCAGACACAGAGTCCCCTGGTGACCTATCTTGACTGAAGTGAGCAGACACAGAGCCCCCTGATGACCAACCTTGACTGAAGTAAGTGGACACAGAGCCCCCTGATGACCCACCTTGACTGAGGTATGTGGACACAGAGCCCCCTGATGACCCACCTTGACTGAAGTGAGTGGGCACAGAGCCCCCTGGTGACCCACCTTGACTGAAGTAAGTGGACACAGAGCCCCCTGATGACCAACCTTGACTGAAGTAAGTGGACACAGAGCCCCCTGATGACCCACCTTGACTGAGGTAAGTGGACACAGAGCCCCCTGGTGACCCACCTTGACTGAAGTGAGCGAACAATCTCTTCATCTTTCTTTGCCTGTCGTTCTGCCTCCAAGAGCAGCTCCAGTTGCTGCCGGAGCTCCTCCACCTCCCGGAGACGCTGTTGCTCTGCTTCCCTCAGTGCTGCCTCCTGCTGGAGTCGAGCCTCAGCATCTGCGCGCGCCTGATGGAATACCAACCATTAGGTATATTATGATATTTCTAGTATCTTGTAGTGAGTGCGATTGTGCATGTAAGTTTGTTGTTGTTAAATAATTCGTCCGTCCGTCCATTCAACAATAAATATACTAATGGGTGCCTATATTTTGTACTATGACTGAAATAGAGATTGGTCTCTATGCTCTGTGCTGTGACTGTTTTAAGAATGGTTTCTGTTCGTAGTACAAATAATAGGGACCCATTATTATTTCAGTCCTTCCACAAGATATAACATTGGTCATTTCAGAAACTTCACTGAAGTATGCAACTGTCCTGTGCACGCCAGAGATGTACATAAATGAGTTTATTAAGATTGCACATAATATATTATTGTCCTTATTTTCTTAATAACACATCAACCATCAAGCAAGCGCAAAATACAAATTCTTAGCAATCAGTCTAAGACTAAGAGCATGTCACATTGAGAGCAGGGTTGTATTCATTTGCAAAACAACTCTAATAGGGAGAAGAAATAATTGGGGGGACAACCTTTAAACATGTTTAAGTATTACAGTATCACTAATTAGGTAACTATCACAGCTCATTTTTATTATTAAAGTTTTGGCTATAATGAGAGAGGGCATACATTACTACTGAACCAATGTACTGTACCTATATGAATGGACATAGTATTGTTAACAATAGTATTTAACTAACTTGTTTCTCCGACTCTAGTTCCAGCCTCGTCTTTGCCATCTGTTCAAGCTCCACTTGTCGTTTTTCTTCCTCCTGCTTCAGGAGAGCTCGTCGCTGGTGCCTCCGTTTCGCCCGGTGACGACACTCAAGTCTCTGTCTAGTGACAGTCTTAGAACACTGGTCACTGGTGGCCTTGACCGCTGCAGGACATGAGACTGGCTTAGTACAGAGACTAGTACAGTGACCTCTACTTAGTACAGACACTAGTACAGTGAACTCAACTTAGTACAGACACTAGTACAATGAACTCAACTTAGTACAGACACTAGTAGAGTGAACTCAACTTAGTACAGACACTAGTACTGTGAACTCAACTTAGTAGAGACTAGTACAGTGAACTCAACTTAGTACAGACACTAGCACAGTGAACTCAACTTAGTACAGAGACTAGTACTGTGAACTCAACTTAGTACAGACACTAGCACAGTGAACTCAACTTACTACAGACTTTAGTACAGTGAACTCAACTTAGTACAGACACTAGTACAGTGAACTCAACTTAGTACAGAGACTAGTATAGTGAACTCAACTTAGTACAGAGACTAGTATAGTGAACTCAACTCAGTACAGAGATTAGTACGGTGAACTCAACTTAGTACAGACTAGTACAGTGAACTCTACTTAGTATACTAGTACAGTGACCTCTACTTAGTACAGAGACTAGTACAGTGAACTCTATTTAGTATGGAGACTAGTACAGTGAACTTTACTAAGTACAGACTAGTTCAGTAAACTTGACTTAGTACAGAAAACTCCACTTAGTACAGACACTAGTACAGTGAACTCCACTTAGTACAGACACTAGTACAGTTATGTCTACTTAGTAAATGCACTAGTACAGTGAAGTATACTTAGCTCAAACACTAGTACAGTGAACTATACAGTTACATTTCAGGGCACAACTATTGGATTATATTGTATAGACATTTTAGCGTAGTTGTTTGCCTTGTGATATTTCTGAATATGTAGTTTGCAGGTGTACCTAGAGAGGTAGGGCGGCATGTGGGAACAGTTTTGAATGTTGAAATGACTACTTATTTAATTAATGTCACAATGCTAGAAATTCCTTGTACATTTTGCATTGCTACTTGGCAATAAATGGTCCAAATCGCTACGATTATGGGTAACTGAAGAGTTATGGAATGCTCACAAACAATTTACTTTTAGGTTAGTGTAATATTTTATTTTAAATTAATTGTGATTACCAACCTAACATTTTCTTCAACAGAATACAAGGTAGCAACTAATTTTGTTTACACAGTTTAACAAATTATCTGTGATTTCTTCAGGCACAGACTGAACATTGCAATACACAACTACGACATGGCACAGCATGGCACGACACAACATGAGCAGGTCATGTGACTCACCAGAGATCCACTCTGTGCGTGTGCGAAAGTCAGGTGCACTTATTTCATACGTTTTTCCTTCTGTTACCAGGGCAAATCTGTTTGGTTTCGTCCCAGCTTTCTCCGGCAGTGGCTGACAAATAAAAACAAACATTTTACAGAAACACTCGCATACGCCACAAGCTGCTATGAGGAACTGGCAGAAATTATTGAATGTATTGTACAATTTTATGTTAAAAGTAAACTTTACTCCTCCTATTTTAACAAACAAGTACCACCTTGACTTCTCTTGGAAGTACCCAGTGTTTAATGGGGTCATTATTCTATATAGAATAGTGACCCCCGGGTTACTTTTCCACCGGGTCAATATTCTATACGACACCGGCATCAGATAGAATATGGACCACCATAGAAAATTGACCCGGAATCCATATTCTATTATAGAATTTTGATCCCCCTTTTAAAAAGCTGAACAAATTGGTAAAATAATATAATGCAGTTCATAAATTATAACTATAATATCACAGCCACCATTTATTTTATAACACTTGTGAAAACAGTTTTTATAGTTTTTTACATTTTAGCCACCACTGCCATTAAAATGCTAGTCGTTTTTACTGTGAATACTGTGTATCCTATCAACTGCTAAAAGAGTATGAATTGTTTCATAATGTGGGATGGTTGAAAAAATTTAACTAAGAGTAATATTTACTCATTCATTCATTCATTGTCATCTCAACAAAATACAATACACGGAGAAAGAAATTGAATTAATGCTTCAACTAAGACCAGTTCATATTTTGAAACTTTGAGTTAACTGATCAGTCTCCCTTTCAACAGTGCTCACACAAACTACTAAGAGCTTGTATGAGACGCTAAATTTCAACTCCATTGGAATCATAGTGATGGCTCAGTTTCTAAATTACATTAGGAATAAATTATATCAACAACACAACCCGGGGGTCCATTTTCTATAGGGGGTCCATATTCTATTTAACACATAAAAAATTATATAATATGGACCCCCATAGAATATGGACCCTCAGGCCTCAGGGGTCCAGTTTCTATCATCTATGGAGTCCATATTCTATGAGACACATAGGTTATGGACCTCCAATATAATATGAACCCCACCCGGGTAAAATTCTATTATAAAAAAAAATTATGTGTTATAGAATATAGATCCCTATAGAAAATGAACTCTGGGTTGTGTTGTTGATGTAATTTATTCCTAATTTATTCCCAAGGTCCATTTTCCATGGGGTCCATATTCTATATGATACCGGCTTAAAACGGCAAAGGTACTGACAATGGTGTTTGGAGATTTGCATAGTTTTCTTTGTCTAGTTCACGTGATGTCATGAGTCACAGGGATGAAGCACAAAACATTTATAGAACAGACTTGGGGCCGTTGAGTGAACCTACATCTTGTGACAACAACTGCTGCACACAGTTGACCGACTTCACTGTGACACTTCAAGTCAAGTTCCCATCAAACTCTTCACATGTATGCAAATGCAGCATCTCGTTAAATAAATCTCAATACAGTAAAGGTCACTTGTGGCTCAACTGGACACACTGAATGACTCCCAAATACTTGGTTTAATGATATCCAAAAATAGGGTAACACTAACAGCACAAAGCATGTTGCTTGGGTTATAGGGGCATTGGCATACACCCTTATGCTGGACCTGACCTCATTCCACCTCATGTGGACAAAACCCCAATTTTACGCAATTAACATATATTTTTTTTAATTCAATCTCATGTAAATATATTGGCACTGCGTATGTACTGAATACAACACATAACAACTAACACGGTGAGGGGTGATGACCTATCTCCCCTCAATGCCCAATTTGTCACCACCCTAATTAATTGTATTTGATTTTTAAAGGTACTTGTGTTCGCAGAAACATTTTGGTAGGTAGTTCTGGTTATTTCTAGCATTCAGCATTATTCTATTATGGGCTAGTCAATATATATTGTATTTACATCTTTATGACCTTATGAGGTCTCATTGAACCAGTCAGTCTTTTTCAGAACATTTACACCAAGCCGACCTTTCTGTGCTGGCACTGAGGGTGGTCATTGCCAGGATGCTGTCGTCTTCAGTGTTTCTTGTACATCCCAAATCGAGACTTGACAGACATTAGCATGATTCTCCCATTCCTGAGGGATACACAGTCCCCAATGTTGAGAAACACTAACCCGGGTATTTTATTTTTAGAGGAATAACTAATCCAGAGTCCAGACTAAACCGAATTGACACAATTTTTTCTGGGTATAACTCAATCTATTCCAGACTAAGTTGCCAATGTGAAAGGGCTATAAAAAAGACTGGCTACAGCTGCTTGTTAACACACTGGCTGTTGATAATTTTTATCAGTTGTCATACTGTGTCATTGCTGCCAAATAGCAGTGCCAAACTCACACGGCCGCGTTGACAGTAACTTTCCACAGAATTCCCCATCAAAATTCCACAATGACAGACAAACGTTTCTGGGCTCAACCTCATTTTTGCCCAGGGCTTCTCTTCAAATCACAATGACTGTGGTTTTTTAAAACCCTAGCATGAACACACGATAACAATGGATAGGGTAACAGTTTCTACAGAACAGTCGTTAGGGTGACAGTGGAGTGGCTATTGGGGTCAAATACCATGTGAACCAGTGTCAGTTTATTTACCAGCATAGATAGTGCAGCAGTGATTGTTGCTGCTGTTTGTTAACAGTGGATTTGATCTACAGTGGGGGTGGACTTGTTTGGAGTCAGTGGAGCATGACATCAGCTGTCTACCACACAGGATGTGCCCAGTGAATGGGGCTCAGTGTGTGGAGGAAACAGGAGACTGAGATGTTAATCTGACTAGTGATTGAGACAGAACAACTGGCAGAATAAGTCCAGCATTCCACACAGTCCCTAGACCCTACAAGACTGTCAGTCTGTGGCTGTTCTAGCTGCACCATTCCACACAGTCCCTAGACCCTACAAGACTGTCAGTCTGTGGCTGTTCTAGCTGCACCATTCCACACAGTCCCTAGACCCTACAAGACTGTCAGTCTGTGGCTGTTCTAGCTGCACCATTCCACACAGTCCCTAGACCCTACAAGACTGTCAGTCTGTGGCTGTTCTAGCTGCACCATTCCACACAGTCCCTAGACCCTACAAGACTGTCAGTCTGTGGCTGTTCTGACTGCACCATTCCACACAGTCCCTAGACCCCTACAAGACTGTCAGTCTGTGGCTGTTCTAGCTGCACCATTCCACACAGTCCCTAGACCCTACAAGACTGTCAGTCTGTGGCTGTTCTGGCTGCACCATTCCACACAGTCCCTAGACCCTACAAGACTGTCAGTCTGGCTGTTCTGGCTGCACCATTCCACACAGTCCCTAGACCCTACAAGACTGTCAGTCTGGCTGTTCTGGCTGCACCATTCCACACAGTCCCTAGACCCCACAAGACTGTCAGTCTGTGGCTGTTCTGGCTGCACCATTCCACACAGTCTCTAGACCCCACAAGACTGTCAGTCTGTGGCCGTTCTGACTATCCTTGTATGCCAGGGGTCATTGTGTACCCCTGGCTGATCACTGAACTATAAAACTGTAGCAAATGACTTCGCCAGTCACTACTGCATCACCCGTGGGAACAGTGCAAATAACCGTCCCAATTTGAAGACAGTTACACAACTGGAGGGAATCCAAAAGTAATGACCCATTCGTGTCCAAAACATTTATGTAACACAATCAGCGTGTGGCTGCAATATCACCATAAAATATGACTGCATCTTTTGACCATTGGCTGATGGTCAAAAGATGAGTTTTCAAAGGGGTGTGTCGGGGTTAAGTGAAAGCTAGTACTAACATAATCAGCTGCAGTGATCCCCGGTGCGCGAAGTGACTGTGACTGTGAGATGTTTTTGGAAATTTAGAAAACACAATAAATGGGCATTTGTGTGGAATTAGCTATATAATCCTGAAGTAGTAGTTACTTGTGTGATCAAGTGTTATACATGGAACAAAACGTCATGTGACTAAATGGCCTGGATTCTGATCATAACTGTTTACTCGAGCATTACCAGACTCGATTGAACGAGTAGATGGTACTGGGTGGGTGGCACTGGTTGGGTGGCACTGGGTGGGTCACCCTCACGGGTGGCACTGGTTGGGTGGCACTGATTGGGTGGAACTGACTGGATGGCACTGGGTGGATGGCACTCAGACTGGGTGGGTGGCACTGGGTGGGTGACACTGACTGGATGACACTGGGTGGATGGCACTGGGTGGGTGGCACTGGGTGGGTGGCACTGGGTGGGTGGCACTGGGTGGGTGGCACTGACTGGGTGTATAAGCGGGTGACATGTAGAAGACCTGCACTACATATTGTCCCTTGTCGAAACTGTAAACAGCTAGAAACAAACAGACAATTGTATGGGATGGTATAACGAAATGACAACTAGACTTTTAGCCTTGATTCCCAAGCTCCCTGAGGAACTAACTGGCCTTACACCAGAATAGGGCAGAGGCGCTGATTGCTGCTCAGGCAAACTATGAAATAAAATTAAAATAAGGATGTATACTTATAACATAATACAATACTATTAAAAGTTTCAACATTAAACTTGTATTCACACAAAATTAAAAAAATATGCAATTGTTCACGAAGCATAAATTTTGGCAGGATTAGCCTAGATTACCCAGGCTCTGTGAGCACCTTTTAGCCCAAGTGACTAAACTGTGTTTTTAGCAAAGTTACGCAGTCTAGCGACAGTCAGATAACAGAGACTACTAGACTATATGCTCCATTATCCTTTTGTAATACCATCACACAAAACTGACAACGTGTTTCTAACTGCCTCTATATCCTTACCTCAGCCTTGCAGTACTGCGTGATGTAAATCTCCCCTTTCTTGTCCTTCTCATCCCGCGAGGTGAAGTAACGTAGGACTGAGGGCGTCATCACAAACCACCGCTCCTTCCAGTTTGTTATCACATGACCCTTTTTCAGTAGACTTCCCTGTCAGAACACGATACACGAGAGTTATGTGTAGAACACAGACTTAAACTGATCACTTTTGCTCCAGATCCCACCAGCTAGTAACTAATTATTGTGGGCGTCATTGATCACGAGAGATAATATCACTCGTGATAAAACCAACACAGGACAAGAAAAAACAACCTATAACGCAGACCTATTGTCAGTACATCTGAACCAAATGACAACACAGGCCAAATGACAACATAGGCCAAATGACAACACAGACCAACTGACAACACAGACCAACTGACAACATAGACCAACTTACAACACAGACCAACTGACAACACAGACCAACTGACAACACAGACCAACTTACAACACAGACCAACTGACAACACAGGCCAAATAACAACACAGACCATCTGACAACACAGACCAACTGACAACACAGACCAACTTACAACACAGACCAACTTACAACACAGACCAACTTACAACACAGACCAACTGACAACACAGGCCAACTGACAACACAGGCCAAATGACAACACAGGCCAACTGACAACACAGACCAAATGCCTACACACACCAACTGACAACACAGACCAACTGACAACACGAACCAACTGACAACACAGACCAAATGACAAATCAGACCAACTGACAACACATACCAACCGACAACACAGGCCAAATGCCTACACACACCAACTGACAACACAGACCAACTGACAACACAGGCCAAATGCCTACACACACCAACTGACAACACATACCAACTGACAACACAGACCAAATGACAACACAGACCAACTGTCAACATATACCAACTGACAACACAGACCACCCTACAACACAGACCAACTGACAACACGGACGAAATGACAACACAGACCAATTGACAACACAGACCAACTGACAACACAGACCAACTGACAACACAGACCAACTGACAACACAGGCCAAATGCCAACACATACCAACTGACAACACAGACCAAATTACAACACAGACCAACTGACAAGTGAAAACACAGACCAAATTACAACACATACACACTGACTCCAGATCAAATGATGACACATCAATTGATGAAACAGACCAACTGTTAACACATACAAACTGACAACAAAATTTATATCAAATAACAACACAGATCAAATAACGACACAGATCAAATAACAACACAGATCAAATAACGACACAGATCAAATAACGACACAGACCAACTGACAACACAGATCAAGTGATGAAACATACAAACTGACACAAGTCACATGACAACACTGATGAAATGACGACACATCAATTGACTACGCAGACCAACTGATAACACAGACCAACTGACAACAACAACCAACTGACGACACAGACCAACTAACGACACAGACCAACTGACAGCACAGACCAACTGTGTCCTGACTACATAGACCAGTGATAATGTTCCTGTTGCACTGATCAGTAAATAATACTTCATGTATACAACTGATAACACAGATCTGAGATACCAGAACAAATCATGTAACGACACAGATCACACAACACAGATCATGCTAACGACACAGATCACACAACACAGATCATGCAACGATACAGATCACACAACACAGATCATGCAACGACACAGATCACACAACACAGATCATGCAACAGACACAGATCACACAACACAGATCATGTAACGACACAGATCACACAACACAAATCATGTAACAACACAGATCATGCAACGACACAGATCACACAACACAGATCATGCAACGACACAGATCACACAACACAGATCATGTAACGACACAGATCACACAACACAAATCATGTAACGACACAGATCACACAACACAGATCATGTAACGACACAGATCCCACAACACAGATCATGTAATGACACAGATCACACAACACAAATCATGTAACGACACAGATCACACAACACAGATCATGTAACGACACAGATCACACAACACTGATCATTATACACGACATAGATCACACAACACAAATCATATAATGACACAGATCACACAACACAGATCATGTAACGACACAGATCACACAACACAGATCATATAATGACACAGATCACACAACACAGATCATGTAACAACACAGATCACACAACACAGATCATGTAACGACACAGATCACACAACACAGATCATGATAATGACACAGATCACACAACACTGATCATGTAACAGACATAACACAGATCAACACAGATCACACAACACTGATCATGTAACAACACAGATCACACAACACAGATCTTGTAACGACACAGATCACACAACACAGATCATGTAACAACTATCATACAATAACACATGATATAACACAGATCATGTAACAAAACTGGAATCATGCAAAAAATTAAAAACACATGTAACAACACAGATCATATAACAACGCACCTTCTTAATAACTTGTACAATGAATTCTTCATACAGTCCACCCATTGCCAAGGAAACAGTGTCAGGATCAAACACCTGGCACACGGTCGACTCAACGAGAGTTAGAAACTCTTGGAAACTAAGCACACACGCCTCGCCTAGTGCAGCCGTCAACACGGCATGGTCCAATGAACCTGACACAATCTGGAGGAACTTCTGAACGAAGAGTTCTACTTCCTCCTTGTCTATGACTACCGGGTAGACCAAGTCGCCCGCATCATCTTCCTCCGCGAGAAAGTTGAACAACCGCCACAGTTTGTATGTGTCATCGTCACAAAGTTTCTTGCCCCCTCTCACGGCATATCGCGTCGAGCACACCATCCAGCAGATCTCGTCAACTTTGTTGAAGTTGATCTTTGTGACGCTCTGGCGGTTGACGCTCGAGTTCTGGAGCCGGTTGAACAACTCCACCTGGAGGTAGTAGAGGTAGTCGCAGAAGGTGATTGCAGAGCCGCTCCGGAAGTCTTCAAGGCCAGCCTCAGCGTTGGACAGGCCCAGAGATGCACCAATGTTCTGAGTAAGAACCTACAAGTACAACATGAGACAGTGTCCAACTGTGACAGTCATTCATGGTATACCGGGTGGGTCCTTGTTTTGTCACTATTTAACTTTGAAGCCTATAGTAGTATGGGGGTCTTTTGTTTTGTCACTATTTAAGCCTTTGGTAGTATGGGGGCTTTTGTTTTGTCACTATTTAAGCCTATGGTAGTATGGGGGTCTTTTGTTTTGTCACTATTTATGCCTATGGTAGTATGGGGGTCTTTTGTTTTGTCACTATTTAAGCCTAGATGGTAGTACAGGGTTCTTTTGTTTTGTCATTATTTAAGCCTATGGCAGTTTGGGGTCATGCCTAAATATATGCCAGTGTTTCACTACTTAATCCACCAGTCAACTTAAGTACTGATGAGTTACAACAGAGAGCACTGGACAGGCACTGCAAAGAGCTGTCTGTACTCAATGATATTTTTAGATCATGATTAATGTGACACCACAGGAAACTTCAACATCTGAGAGGATTAGTAATATCTTCCTGCTTCCTGAATTCAGATCCTTTTCATATTATTTAGTGAAATACACACAATCAATGCCAGTGTGACACTGGCAAAAATTGCTTACCATTTTGTAACATAAACTGAAATACTGTTGTTTACATTGCCATTAGCGACATGGCAATTGTAGTCAATCAATCTGCATTTGGTTTCAAAATACCAGCCAAAAGTCTGCATGTCTCATTTTAATTCCAGACAAATAAGCTTTTGCAGAATGTCCCTTACTCGAACTGACACAGTGACCAATACATCTGACAAAAGACGTAGTTAATATGAGATGCAGCAACATCATAATCATAATGCCAGGGATGGCATGTAATTAATTACAATTTTATTTTTAACACTCTTACTTAGTACATGTAACACAATAGTTTTATCTAAAGCAACAAACTATTTACTTTGTTATTTTTTTTATTTTGCTAAAAAAATATATATCCATATCTAGGTACTGATATATTAATAGTATTCATTCACAGCAACTGATAAGTCAAAATATTTTGTATAAAATGATGAGCATTCAAATGAGTTACTTTGTTTTAGTGACCGCCAATGTTAAACTGGGTTTTTCTACATATAAGAGTAAATCAATTATTTTAGTCTCATATTGTTTGTGCATACTGTAATGTATGTTGAAATTAAAACGCTAAATTGAACTTTTATTTAGATAGTTTTGAGGTGAGTTATGTGTACTTTTACTCAAGTAAAAAACAAAAGTAGTTCAGATAGCACATACTAGCCGAATGCAGCAGAAATATGGGGCATAAATTGAGTAGGTGGCTATAACTAATTAACTATAACATTATACATAGACCCTCATAATAGTAATTACATAAGCAGAGAGGTATCAATGATTGATGAATCATGAATGAAATTAAACAAAACTTGCCCAAGAACCAACAGCTAGCAGCTGCATAATAAGTGCTTAGGGTGATAAATTTAGTTAAAATCATTTGAACAATTAGTGTATTTTGCCTGTGAGTTTTGAGAAAATTATTAAGGCGCTTTCTAAATAGAATCAACACATGAAAACAAGTAAATTATACTTTTTTAAACTTTCAAATGTTCAGTGTTAATGATAGTAATACAACGCACTAATAGGCAAAGCAATTTTCTTCAACCTACAATACTGTGTTTATTGTGAGATTGACAAGTCAAGTGGGATGTTGTTTATTGTAATTTAGTCAACATTTTAATTCCCGTTGGCATTGTTATCACGTAAAGACATTTTTGGAACAGTGTCATACCAATTCAGTAATGTATTCCGCAGGTTAGATTCTGATCTAGCCGGAACTAGCTAGCCCACGGCAACAAAAACATCTGCGTAAAAGTCGGCTTGACAAAGGGGACACCTCCCCCTAGCCTAGTCGTGGCAGCCGAACAGGTGACAGCCAGATACACCAAGTACAGCGCACGGGACCTTGCTACGCAAACTTTTTTTATCACTTCTATAGCGCTGTGGGGCTCAAACATCCAGTCAGGCGACACACGACAAGTCCGCGACAGCTTACCTTCAGCTGCGACTTCACTCCGACACCTTTGCCTTGTTCGCCGAGGGCATTAAAAGCGTGCCACAAACACGCCTTTCTCTCCTCAAACGCCATCTTGAGTTGACATCCACATTAAAGTTCAAAGTCTTGAATGCGGATTTCGATTGCGTTGCGCTAAAAATAGACTAGAAGTCGCATACGCGGGTTCCCCGTGATGTCACGCGACAGGGCAGTGGTGTCACATGGTGGATTGAAACTTCATTAAGGAGATGTACGCAAGTGGCGTCACATTGTGTGTGAAGAAGAAACCAAACAGGGATCTGAATGATTTGCGGATATCCCATAAATAAGCACAAATCGCAAAATAACTTTGCCAGTTCCAAAAATTAAATAATGCCTACTTTATTGTGCATTTAACACTGATATGTTTTTTATTAATATGACCTTCATATGGACTTACTAAAATTAAAAGCTAACGAAAACCGGATGTTTACTGGACATCCGCATATTAGGTAAACCCATCCGCCATTAACGTTGACATGGAAACGGTGTGAGAAAATTTATTCATTTTTCATTTAATGTGCTAAACTCGTCTCGTAAACAGAAACAGGTAAGCGTACATGTGCTTAGAATGTTGTAATA
Organism: Ridgeia piscesae; assembly: GCA_025642075.2. Taxonomy (NCBI): domain Eukaryota; kingdom Metazoa; phylum Annelida; class Polychaeta; order Sabellida; family Siboglinidae; genus Ridgeia; species Ridgeia piscesae. The sequence goes on along the minus strand of JAODUO010000892.1, from coordinate 312,679 downwards.
TCCAAATGTTGTGTTTATACACAAGGTCGATTATCGATATATTATATGATTGGTAACGTTCTATACAAATTATGAATGTTGTTGATGACTATGATTATTTTGTTTACAATTACAACAAATTAGTAATACGTATTTTCACGTAACTCCAGTAAAAAATGTAGCTGCAAACATCTCCAAGACGTGCTTGAAGACCCACAGGCCGAATTACATTCCAGCCATGATTATGAAGATAGCAGCAATAGCAACCAGATCGAACTAGCCCCAGACCCAGTGGCAGAGCTAAAGTTAGCTAGCCTAGGCCCTAGGCTAGGGTAGAGTAGAGACAGAGTGAGAGGAGATAGACTAAGAGTAAGACTGGCTATAACTATCTGTCTTGATTCCTTGATCTCAGACAAACTTCTCGTACATATGTACGAGAAGTTTGTCTGAGATCAAGAGATCGAGACAGTGGCGCATGTTAAATCCGACATATAGCCAAGAATTTAATCAAGCCTTTCAAGGCTGGTGTTATGTAGCTGAACATCGGAACAGTGTGTGTCAGTGCTAAAGGTCTGAGACTGGAGCACACAAATAGCTTAATCATAATTTGTGGGGCCCAGACACGGAGCAGCAGTCCAAGCATTGGACCCGTACGTGTGTGCCCATGTACTCAGCGTGTTTGTGGTGCTATTGAAATTGTGTTCAGCATCGTTTTTTACATGCAAAATATGTCATCAGTGAGAGATCTGTTATTTAAATATGACTCAACTAAATATTGTAACAAGGACATTAATATGCAAAGATCACTGCCAATATTATTGGCAATAAAGTTGGGATCAAGTAGACATTCAAGCATACCAGATAATTTTAGCTTGTTATGCTTAATTTTTACGGAACATCATGAAAACTACTGAGCATGTCGCCACCATTAATCCCAAATAAACATGTATTTTATGAAATAAAACTAAGGCTTGAAAGTTGAAGTGTTCCCCTCCAGTGGCAAAGAGAGCAAAAACATGACGACTTGCACATGCATGTTTACTGCTCAGATCTTTAGTGTAGACAAACAGATCTGGTGGTCAGATACATAGCCACTTTGTGTAATCAACAGATTAATGTTATATCCCATAATTCATATATTACACTTTCCTAAGACCCTTGGTAAAGTGACACTCAGACACCTATTTCACAAGCCATACTACTGTTTAGTGAGACAGTACCCTCACCTGGATTTAATCATTCTTAATTTTTATATTGTCTTATCAACAGTATCAATCTTAATTGTTAATGGAAATTTATTGTGTCACTGAAGAAAAGTTTCAGTTCTTAAGGTAATTTTTAATTTAAGTAATTTAGCCTTTTGAATCTTCAATTCCTCACCAACAAAAACCACACAACAAAAACCTGTAAGGCTCATGCACTCATCACTTGCTCCTGTACAGTCGGGAGTACCTCAAGGCAGTGCCTCATTCAGAATAGACAAGCAGTGACCCCTGGCAGACCTTCTGCAAAACTCTTATTTTCATCTTTTGTTTTATGAAATTACAGTTGTGATAATATTATGCGATAATGCAAAGTAAAATGATTTTTTTTAATTGTGGCACCATTTGACTGAGAACTATTACTGCGGAATCTGAGGTATTATTCACACTACGAAAACTTTGCAAGAAGTCTGAGATGCATGATACGTGTTGCTAGTAGCGACACCATTCAGAGATATTGAATATTTACAATTTGTGTTTTATTGTTGCATAAGGAGTGAGATGTGTTATAAAATATCTATAACAATGGTAACCAATTGGATTGAAACCAGTGGCCCATTGGTCCAGTAATATTTGAAAACTGGTGGCCCGAACTGGCCGACAGCATCAAAACATGTATTGGGCCAGTGCCAGTGTTGAGCCGTTCAAGTAACACACAAACATGTTTTGGGTCTTTGCAAACACCAAACCGGATCCACAGAGGCGTTTATGTTTCAGATTATAACCAGTCGAGATGGGGAAGAAGAAGAAGTCTGGGAACAAGCTAGGGAAGATGTCGGAGGAGGAGCGGGTCCTTTACCTGGAGCAGCAGCGACTGGCAGAGGAGGAACTGAAGAAGAAGAAGGAAGATGTCCTAATGCAGTTCCTTAAGGTGACTTTACTCTCCCTGTTTGTACCATTCTCTAGTCACAATTAATAACAGTAATATTAATGACTTCTCATATGCCATCATCCTCGAAGGCCAATGGCGTGACTAAAACAAGGGATGTCTTTTCTTTTGGCATGCCAAGTGTCTTCCTTTGCTATATTTTATAATTTTACTCTCATATACAATCATGTCTCATTTATCTGTTCGTCATAATCTGGTTATTTCACAATCCGCACATTTTATATGGGAATCATATTGATACTGTGTATAATACAATGACTCGCTAATCCGCATGTTTCGTTGATCCAACCAAAACGTTGGGAACCAAAGTGTGCATATAATCGAGACATGACTGTTATTATTTAGTTTTAAGCCCACCTAGTATAATAACTATACGTATATGGTCTCGCACAAAATTTATCATACAGTTATTATAGTATTATAGTCATTAAATGCATTCTAACAAATGTTTGCATACATATTTAAGGGAGATTTGTTCTTACAATAAATACAATCATTTTTACTTGTGATTTTATTCATTCTTCTGATTGAAATATAGATCATTTATAACTCTATGTTTTTAAAGGTGAAGTATTTTCACTTAAAATTATTAATTGTATATCTGACAATTGTGTCAATCGTTGCAGGACAAACTGTCAAAGGAAGAGAAAGCGACACGCTTCAATATGAACAAACTCAACCACCAATGGCGAAACATCATGCGAGAGTCGAAGGCGAAGGAACTCAAGAAAGACATTGAGATCCTCAGTCAGACTTTTGAGCGGGTCGTTGACCGTAAGGACAGCATCATCAAGTCGCTGGTGAAAGACTTGCTGGAGTCTGAGGAGCAGTACTTCATGGCACTTCGTAGTCACCTTCAGAATGTGGATCAACTTGTAGGTAGGTTATGTTACTGGAGCTATAGGAGCAGTACTTCATGGCACTTCGTAGTCACCTTCAGAATGTGGATCAACTCGTAGGTAGGTTATGTTACTGGAGCTATAGGAGCAGTACTTCATGGCACTTCGTAGTCTCCTTCAGAATGTGGATCAACTCGTAGGTAGGTTATGTTACTGGAGCTATAGGAGCAGTACTTCATGGCACTTCATAGTCACCTTCAGAATGTGGATCAACTTGTAGGTAGGTTATGTTACTGGAGCTATAGGAGCAGTACTTCATGGCACTTCGTAGTCACCTTCAGAATGTGGATCAACTCGTAGGTAGGTTATGTTACTGGAGCTATAGGAGCAGTACTTCATGGCACTTCGTAGTCTCCTTCAGAATGTGGATCAACTCGTAGGTAGGAAGGAAAGGACAGCTTCAAAAGAACAAAATTTAAGTCACCCAAAAGGGAAACTCATGGAGGAGTTCGGGAAGGGCGAAGGAACTTTTAGATCAGAATTGGATCCTCAGGGAGGATTTTGGGGCGGGGTCGTTTGGACCGTAAATCACCCCGAATTTGATCAAGTCGTGGTAAGGATGTTACTGGAGCTATAGGAGCAGTACTTCATGGCACTTCGTAGTCACCTTCAGAATGTGGATCAACTTGTAGGTAGGTTATGTTACTGGAGCTATAGGAGCAGTACTTCATGGCACTTCGTAGTCACCTTCAGAATGTGGATCAACTCATAGGTAGGTTATGTTACTGGAGCTATAGGAGCAGTACTTCATGGCACTTCATAGTCACCTTCAGAATGTGGATCAACTCATAGGTAGGTTATGTTACTGGAGCTATAGGAGCAGTACTTCATGGCACTTCGTAGTCAGCTTCTGAATGTTGATCAACTCTTAGGTAGGTTACGTTACTGTAGCTACAGTACTTCATGGCACGTTCAATAACTTTCTACTCATAGAAAGGATCCGATATATTTTAGATGTCACAAGAACAGTACTTCTTGGCACCTCGTAGTCACGTTCAGAATTGACCAACACTAGGTAGGGAATATTACTGGATTTTGGGACCATTATTTTGTGGCACTTCATAGTCACCTTCAGAATATAGACTTGGGGCCAGTTTCATAAAGTGGCATAAATTTACGCGCAATTAAGTGGTCTGATGGTCGCAGCTAACAGTGACTAAGTCAATGTGGCTTAGGGTCGGTTTCATGAAACCAATTTAGCATTCGTGTAACTAACTCGATGTAGGACCTTATTTGGTTGCGGTGGGGAATCACTATATTTGTGGTGTGTCTGGACGCCCTTTTTCTCTTTAGCTGCTGCCATTAAATTTATTGCCGTTCAAGTTGTGGTGAATGTAAATGACACTATGTAAGCATTTCGAATAATTATGGTGAGAGTGGGCTTGTTGGGAGCATTAACAGATTTGGGGAGCATACCGTAAATAGTTCAACTAGCATAAAGTTATGACAGTTAAATATATGGCCTAGCCTAAGTGCAGCTATGGAGCAGACATGTGAAATGCAACTAGCGTAACTTTACAATGCTTGAGGCTTTCGACGAGTTATCCCCCGCTACGATGTCGTAAATACACTCCATGAAACTGAGCCCAACACTGTAGGTAGGATATGTTACTGAATTGTAGGAGCATTACTTCATAGCACTTCATAGTCACCTCCAGAATATGTAGAGTTGTATCTCTAAAAGATACAAGTCTGAAATGTTGTTTAAGAAGGCAGAATAAACTTGTTTTAGTCAACTACTTGAGCATTGCCGAGCACTGGAAACAACTTGAACTAGTGGTAAAATTGTTTTAATTTGTTCGCTATATGGACTAGAATTTTTTTTTAAGCACAAAAAAACAAATTAGTTAAAACTATTCAAAGCGCTTTACACGTACATGTAGTATATATAAATTAAAATAATTACTTAGACATGTGACTACAATTATCTCTATATCATTATTATAAATAAACTCATAAATTAATAAAAAAAACAAGTAACCATATCATCATGCTGTCGGTTGCGATGTGACAAAGACTGCTTCCACCACTTGCTATTGCTCTCCATTTATCTCTCTGCTGTGAGAGTGATGTCCATGAGTCGGGGCGTCATATGTAGAAGGCTAAAATACACAAATCTAAATAAAAACTTGTTTCGGAAGGTAGAATTAAAACATAATGTTTTAACCCGCTAACAGAACATTATGGAGCACTGGAAACAGCCTGAACTATTGAATGTTAATTTATGTTTCAATTTTCTGATGGCTCTATGACTACGGAAGACTGTGGTTGTCGTTGCAGACCTGCAGAAGCAGCGACTGAGTCAGCTGGAGCTGGAGTTTGAGACTGAGCAGGACGTGTTGATTGTGGAGTTTGACACGGAGCGTGAGATGTTGGTGAGACAGAACCAGAAGGAGCTGACAGAGCTCCAGGACATCATCTTTGCCATGGAGCAGGAGTTTGCGGAACGAGAGAACGAGGCAAAGAACGAGTTCCAGAGCATCCGTGACGAACTCAAGAACAAGGTGAGATGCACGAACAACAACAACAGCAGCAACAACAATGACAACAACCCAGCAAACAAGGAACCATTTCTGAACCAGTTGGCACGTGTCATACTGGTTCATAATTGGTACCGCTCCACCAGTATATGTTTTCGTGTGTATTCACGTGTATACAAGTGTTCTGCCTGTTGTCACAAATTTTGAACGAGTTTGACACGAGTCGTACTGGGTCAGAACTGGTACAGTTTCACTGGCACATGTCATCACGTGAAAAACTCGTGATTTCACGGTAAACACGTGTCGACACACCAAATTTGTTCACAGAATCCAATGAATTCACGTATGGAAACACATGAATTGAGTCAATTGATCTCGTGAATTCACTTACAGAACATGTGAAATCACGGGTCGTTGTTTGCTGGGAACTGCATCCACATCAGTTATTCTGTGATTGCATCAGAAGTGAATTCCAAACTGCGGTTTACGTTTCTATGCAATTAATCTAAAATATGAATAAAATACAATATAGTGTGGTCAGTAGAGGAGCAACGTATGGCTAGAGTAACACTGAGCTGTATCTTGTGTGACCCTGACTGTCTGACCTCTGACTGTCTGACCTCTGACAGTGTGGCCTCTGTGTGACCCCTGACTGTGTGCCTCTGACTGTGTGACCCTGTGACCTCTGACCTTGAAGTTGTGTGAACCCAGAACCTGGAGGAGAAGCACGCCCTGCGGGTGCAGTTGGAGACGGCAGTGGAGGACTTGTGGGCCCAGTTCCAGTCAGCTCTACGCAACTACCAGGAGACGACGGAGGAGAGGAAGAAAGCCTTCGAGGAGCTGAAGGCAAAGGATGAGAAGAGTGCGAAGGAGATAGAGATGCAGATGCGCAAGCTGCAGCGCATCTCGGTGAGAACTACTTATTATTATTAGAAGTTTTATTATTACAAGCGTTTCCCGGGACCAGCTCATTCATAGGTGTGTACTGTACACGTTTTCACAGTAAAACATACATGGAATCATACAACAGATCTAAATAAAAAGTTATTAAAAATGTACATCATGGTAAATGTTATATTATAATTATAAAAAAATAGTAATATATATATGTATATATAATTATGTATATATATATATATATATATATATATATATAATATTATTTATTAATGATAACCTTATAAAATCTATATTTTACATTTTTATACCAAGTAATTAAGATATATGATATTTTTCTAAAATATTCAGACAATTGAGTAACTATATATAGTTAAGGTAAAGTAAAAAGTAAAATATTGTAATTACTATAATTATAATAAAAATACAGAAATGAATAAAGAACTAATAAATGAGTCATAATTTTTTTTAATTCATTTATTTCATAAAATACAAGATCGTAAGAGTGTCACACAGAACAGTTCCTTGGTGGAAGTAAGCCTGTCTAGATAATGTGTCTTGAGGACGGTCTTGAATTTACTTATGGTGAATGGTTGTGTGTGCATGCATGTGTGTGAGTGTGTTTGAGTGTGTGTGTGTGTGTGTGTGTGTGTGTGTGTGTGTGTGTGTGTGTGTGTGGTGTGTTGTGTGTGTGAGAGAGAGAGAGAGAGAGAGAGAGAGAGAGAGAGAGAGAGAGAGAGAGAGAGAGAGAGAGAGAGAGAGAGAGTGAGAGTGTGGATGATGTGTGTGTGAGTGTGTGTGTGTGTGTGTGTGTGTGTGTGTGTGTGTGTGTGTGTGTGTGTGTGTGTGTGTGTGTGTGTGTGTGTGTGTGTGTGTTTGTGTGTTTTGTGAGAGAGAGAGAGAGAGAGAGAGAGAGAGAGTGAGAGTGTGAACATGTTTGTGTGTGAGAGACTGTGGGTGAGGGTGTGAGGGTGTGAGGGTGTGAACATGTTTGTGTGTATATATGTGTGTGTGTGTGTGTGTGTGAGTGTGCGTGAGAGAGAGAGAGAGGGTGTGTGTGAGAGTGTGAATGTGTTTGTGTGTGAGTGTATGTGTGAATATGTCTGTGTGTTAGAGAGTGTGTGTGTGAGTGTGTGAATGTGTGTGTATGCAAGAGAGTGTGTGTGCATGTAGCTGTATGAGTGTAAATGAGCGAGATTCTATCTGATTCTACCCAGTGGTACACATGTTACTTCTCCACATGTTTCTAGGACAACATAGCACAGTTGAAGGCAAAGATGGCTTCAAACTCGAAAGAGGGAGATGAACGTAACAAGCAACTGAGAGAGGTATGTTTATTACCACATTCTACGTCTACAGTAGAACCTGCACACCCACCCACCATCGCTACCACTTGTCGCCCCTTTACAGGGTCAACAAGGTAACCAGGGAAAAGGCTAATCTGTTGAATCCCCAGAAACTGACTATGTAGCACCATGCAGACCTTGGTAGGTTGGTTGAGCTAAAGGTGATAGCCGACTCATACATGGGCAACATATGTACAAGTGGAATTGTCAAAAAGATGCTCAGAATTATTTATCTAAACACAACTATTTGCTACATGTTTTTACTGTTAGACTCCAATTATGCATAGAATATAAGAAATATGTGACAGAGATAGACAGGGAAGTTGTCTTGAATTGATGTAGTGCATCTTGGATGTATGTTTGCTCACAAAGAATCAGATGATCTTTCAGATGACATTAATAGACAACGTAGAACTCTATATGTATACAGAAATATTATATTGCAAAAGTTTAGTTTCTGCTCAATGTTCCTTGCATGTAAACTCACACTGTTTCATTCATATTGCTATTGTATGGGGTACAACCCTGGTGAAATTACAAGAAATCCACATTAAATCGATTAAATATTGTGTATTACAATATTTTTAAGCTGTTTATTGGTAATGCAAAATATAAGAATGTACAAAGCGGCCAATCAGTTATTAGGAATATGGTGTACATGTTGTCTGCCTGGTGTCATCATGTGGATCTCAGAGTCACATGTACTAGTTGTATGTGCACAGTTGAGTCTGAAATAAAATGATTGAATTTAATTTAATTTAATCTTTTCATTGCCAGGAGAGGGAGATGATGATCGCCCACTTCCAAGGGTTGAAGGGGGAGATGAACCGACTGCGAGAGATCCAGAGGGCGCAACTCACCAAGCTCACCCTCGAGACAAACGCCGCTGTCAAAGAACTCCAACGCAAGTGTCGCAAGGTAAGTAATGCAGACATACACACACGACACATCAATGAACTCACACACAGACACTCACCAGGGCATTTACAACAGTGTCAGAGAGCACGATAGTATAGTGGTTAGGACATCCCCCTTGGCATGCCGGTGTGGTGGTCTGAGATTCGGCCGGTCCCAGATTCGGCTAAGTGCATACCCTGCATGCATGCTCAAGCGTAGTCCCGCTTTTATCTGGTCTGACGTAGTGTTGAAGACCTACGTCACATCCGGGCCAAGTTTCCTCAAAACGCTTACCACGCATGCTTTTTATTTAAAACTTGCGAATACAAATCATATTGAAATACTTGATGTATTACTAATGGAAACTATGTTAGTAATAACACAGAATCCATTCAACAGATTCGTGCCAAATCAGGGCCAGCCGATTCTGGGACCAACACACCGGCGCTCTGAGTTCAAAATCCAGATCAGGCTGGCGTGATATTTATTGTGACGACCTGCCTCTCAACATTGGGGGCTGTGTATCCCTGTCATCTCGGAGGACATGTTAATGTTGCTCCATTCTCAATTTGGGACATAAAATAATGGCTTGGTGGTCATGTCCTGAAAAAAGGTGTCCAGTTAAATGGTACCTCATAAGATCATACCATTGTAAACGTGATAGATTCGCAGAGAGCTGTGGTCAGTCAGCGTAGTATTGCTGACAGAGGGAAGAACTAGAAACCAGTTATACCAACACACGCCTACCTAGTTATATCAAGACTTGCATCAAAACATTAAATATCAACACACATGACATCAACACACATACATCAGTGCACATCAACCCACTTATAACGACACATCTACTCATTTGTAATCCGTAAGTTTCATATAAGACTGTTAGAAAAGTTTGAAGTATTTATGATGAAGTCATTGGATCTCTCTGGAAGTACTATACTATTTTATTAATAAAATTATTCAAACAAGCGTTGAAAAATAATACTATTTAATCTATGCAAAAATATATCATAAATTTCCATTAGGCAACATGTACACAAGAGGTTTTGTTTTAAAAACGCGATATTCGCCACACTTCTTGGCAATGTGTATAGCTTCAGCCAGTGAACATTGCTTCACCACCACAGCTGCTACATGTATTGATGGCAGATGCTTTATAAATAGTTTCAGTCACAATCTTTTTTCATTTTGCGTTTTTTCAGATCTTCTAAATATATTTCAGATTTTCCTGCTGTTGTCTTTGATAATTTTGAATTCTTAATACACACCAACTTAATTTATATGAAAATATTGCCGAAGAAACACAAACGTGAATTTGTTGGTAAAAAAAACAGAGAAATTGATATATCACGTAGATTATTGTTACTTCATGTGTGTTTCCTTTGCTGGCCACCAGGGGGAGATGATCCTGCGTTTGGCGGAGAGAGCGCGGCGCTTTGAGACGGAGGAGGAGAAGGTGCTGCCCTTCTACGCGTCGTCTCTCACAAGCGAGGAGGCTGCAAACGTCACCGCCGCCATAGAAGACCCCCCTACTCACAAACTAGCAGAGGTCAGTGCCCCCTCTCTCAGTGACCCCATACTCACAAACTAGCAGAGGCCAGTGCCCCCTCACTCAATGACCCCTCTACTCACAAACTAGCAGAGGTCAGTGCCCCCTATGTCAGTGACCCCATACTCACAAACAAGCAGAGGTCAGTGCCCCCTATCTCAGTGACCCCATACTCACAAACTAGCAGAGGTCAGTGCCTCCTCTCTCAACGACCCATCTACTCACAAACTAGCAGAGGTCAGTGCCCCCTCTCTCAACGACCCATCTACTCACAAACTAGCAGAGGTCAGTGCCCCCTCTCTCAATGGCCTCTCTACTTACAAACTAGCAGAGGTCAGTGCCCCCTCTCAATGACCCCTCTACTCACAAACTAGCAGAGGTCAGTGCCCCCTCTCTCAACGACCCATCTACTCACAAACTAGCAGAGGTCAGTGCCCCCTCTCTCTGTGACCTCATACTCAAAAACTAGCAGAGGTCAGTGCCCCCTCTCTCAATGGCCTCTCTACTTACAAACTAGCAGAGGTCAGTGCCCCCTCTCAATGATCCCTCTACTTGCAAACTAGCAGATGTCAGTGCCCCTCTCTCAATGACCCCTCTATTCACAAACTAACAGAGATCAGTGCCCCCTCTCTCAATGACCCCTCTACTCGCAAACTAGCAAAGGTCAGTGCCCCCTCTCAGTGACCCCCCTACTCACAAAATATTATGTGCTGTAGTGTTGTCCCATGTGTTGCCAGGTGATGTGTGACCATAGTATCATGTGCTGTAGTGTTGTCCCGTGTGTTGCCAAGTGATGTATGACTATAGTATCATGTGCTGTAGTGTTGTCCCGTGTGTTGCCAGGTGATGTATGACTATAGTATCATGTGCTGTAGTGTTGTCCCGTGTGTTGCCAAGTGATGTATGACTATAGTATCATGTGCTGTAGTGTTGTCCCGTGTGTTGCCAAGTGATGTATGACTGTAGTATCATGTGCTGTAGTGTTGTCCCGTGTGTTGCCAGGTGATGTATGACCATAGTATCATGTGCTGTAGTGTTGTCCCGTGTGTTGCCAGGTGATGTATGACTATAGTATCATGTGCTGTAGTGTTGTCCCGTGTGTTGCCAAGTGATGTATGACTGTAGTATCATGTGCTGTAGTGTTGTCCCGTGTGTTGCCAGGTGATGTATGACTGTAGTATCATGTGCTGTAGTGTTGTCCCATGTGTTGCCAGGTGATGTATGACTGTAGTATCATGTGCTGTAGTGTTGTCCCGTGTGTTGCCAGGTGATGTATGACTGTAGTATCATGTGCTGTAGTGTTGTCCCATGTGTTGCCAGGTGATGTATGACTGTAGTATCATGTGCTGTAGTGTTGTCCCGTGTGTTGCCAGGTGATGTATGACTGTAGTATCATGTGCTGTAGTGTTGTCCCGTGTGTTGCCAGGTGATGTATGACTGTAGTATCATGTGCTGTAGTGTTGTCCCGTGTGTTGCCAGGTGATGTATGACTATAGTATCATGTGCTGTAGTGTTGTCCCGTGTGTTGCCAGGTGATGTATGACCATAGTATCATGTGCTGTAGTGTTGTCCTGTGTGTTGCCAAGTGATGTATGACTATAGTATCATGTGCTGTAGTGTTGTCCCGTGTGTTGCCAGGTGATGTATGACTGTAGTATCATGTGCTGTAGTGTTGTCCTGTGTGTTGCCAGGTGATGTATGAATGTAGTATCATGTGCTGTAGTGTTGTCCTGTGTGTTGCCAGGTGATGTATGGCTGTAGTATCATGTGCTGTAGTGTTGTCCCGTGTGTTGCCAGGTGATGTATGAATACCAGGGCTTGGAGAACTTTTGGAAGCGATACAACCGCGTGCTGCTGGACCGTGTGGCCCTGGACAAGGAGAAGTCTGACCTAATGCACGAGAACCAGCAGCTGAGGACACTACTCAAGCAGTACCTTGACGGCATCTCTGTCAACGATGAGATCCTCAACCAAGTCAACCCACTCTTTGTCGTCAACCATCGCACTAACGTCAACATCAGGTCAGTGTCTATGTCTGCCCACCTCGGTGTCTTGAAGGGAGGATGCAGACTCCTCTGTCCAGAATTGGCCGAGCGGTAATTTGTAATGGGAAGTTAGCTGCCTAGAACGTGGGAAAGTTAAACACGAAAGGTTAATGCAGTTGACTTTGCTAGCCTCAGAACTATTGCTAACCATTTTTTTAACTGGATGAACGTATTGCAGGTGGAATCTTTCATATTATGTACATTATTCTGAAGTTAATAAAATAACTAAACACAATATATAAATATGAAACCTACCGGGTAGGAGCTGGCAACCTCACTTTAATCATCATCACCCTATATACAGGACATCCTGTATATAGGAGATGCTGCTGATTACGTCTGTCTCAGTCTCGCCAGCCTCAGTTCAACCAGTATCGTTGCCTGCTGCCAAGTTCAGTTCATTTGGGAAGCAAACGTTGTTATACGTGTTGCCACTCAGTGGCTTGTGAGAGTGCTTGAACTGGTCGTTATCATTATTAAAATCGTGTAAAATGGTGGATTCATCCTACCTTTGTGTGTAGTCACCCACTGGCTTGCGAAGGTGGCACAGGGTACTGGTTGGCCTGCTGTTGTTCACTTCTGTTGTTGCTCTAATTGTCTTGTTCCATGTAGCGTCATAATTTCATCTCTTGCTGGTCTCTATCTGTTTGTCACACGCCTTTTATTTTTAATTGTCTTGTTCCGTGTAGTGTCATCATTTCATCTCTTGCTGGTCTCTATCTGTTTGTCACATGCCTTTTATTTTTAATTGTCTTGTTCCGTGTAGTGTCATCATTTCATCTCTTGCTGGTCTCTATCTGTTTGTCACATGCCTTTTATTTTTAATTGTCTTGTTCCGTGTAGTGTCATCATTTCATCTCTTGCTGGTCTCTATCTGTTTGTCACACGCCTTTTATTTTTAATTGTCTTGTTCCGTGTAGTGTCATCATTTCATCTCTTGCTGGTCTCTATCTGTTTGTCACATGCCTTTTATTTTTAATTGTCTTGTTCCGTGTAGTGTCATCATTTCATCTCTTGCTGGTCTCTATCTGTTTGTCACACGCCTTTTATTTTTGCTTACTGTTGCGTTGCCAAAGACTTACACATTCACACCTCAGTCGCTTTCAAAAATATGATAGAATGCATTCATACAGAGGATTCGTTGGCAGAATATGTAATACTAGCTGTGGTGACACAAGTTAGTTCATGTCGTATTAGCATGTCTGTAGACCTACTGACTGATGGACTCTTGTGACTGTAGACACAGTGTCATGTAAACATGGTTCAATCAGTACACTCAATGTGCCACTAACTGATGGTCCTTTCTGTTACACTCAATGTGCCATTAACTGATGGTCCGTTCTGTTACACTCAATGTGCCACTAACTGATGGTCCGTTCTGTTACACTCAATGTGCCACTAACTGATGGTCCGTTCTGTTACACTCAATATGCCACTAACTGATGGTCCTTTCTGTTACACTCAATGTACCACTAACTAAGCACCTCTGAATGGATATTTCTAGATTTGTGACACTTTATAAACGTTCTTATTATTATTATTGACTGATGGTCTATTCTGTTACACTCAATGTGCCAGTAACCGATGGTTCTTTCTGTTACACTCAATGTGCCACTAACAAATGGTTCTTTCTGTTACACTCAATGATCCACTAACTGATGGTCCATTCTGTTACACTCAATGTGCCACTAACAGATGGTTCTTTCTGTTACACTCAATGTGCCACTAACTGATGGTCCATTCTGTTACACTCAATGTGCCACTAACTGATGGTCCGTGCTGTTACACTCAATGTGCCACTAACTGATGGTCCGTTCTGTTTCACTCAATGTGCCATTAACTGATGGTCCGTTCTGTTGCACTCAATGTGTCACTAACTTATGGTCTGTTCTGTTACATTCAATGTGCCACTAACTGATGGTCCGTTCTGTTACACTAAATGTGTCACTAACTGATGGTCCATTCTGTTACACTAAATGTGTCACAAACTGATGGCCCGTTCTGTTACACTCAATGTGCCACTAACTGATGGTTCGTTCTGTTACACTCAATGTGCCACAAACTGATGGTGCTTTCTGTTTCACTCAATGTGCCACTAACTGATGGTGTGTTCTGTTACACTCAATGTGCCACTAATTGATGGTCCGTTCTGTTACACTTAATGTGTCACTAACTGATGGTTCATTCTGTTACACTCAATGTGCCACAAACTGATGGTGCTTTCTGTTTCACTCAATGTGCCACTAACTGATGATGTGTTCTGTTACACTCAATGTGCCACTAATTGATGGTCCGTTCTGTTACACTCAATGTGCCACTAACTGATGGTTCGTTCTGTTACACTCAATGTGCCACAAACTGATGGTGCTTTCTGTTACACTCAATGTGCCACTAACTGATGGTCCGTTCTGTTACACTTAATGTGTCACTAACTGATGGTTCGTTCTGTTACACTCAATGTGCCACAAACTGATGGTGCTTTCTGTTTCACTCAATGTGCCACTAATTGATGGTCCGTTCTGTTACACTCAATGTGCCACTAACTGATGGTTCGTTCTGTTACACTCAATGTGCCACAAACTGATGGTGCTTTCTGTTACACTAAATGTGCCACTAACTGATGGTCCGTTCTGTTACACTTAATGTGTCACTAACTGATGGTTCGTTCTGTTACACTAAATGTGCCACTAACTGATGGTTCGTTCTGTTACACTTAATGTGCCACTAACTGATGGTCCGTTTTGTTACACTAAATGTGCCACTAACTGATGGTTCGTTCTGTTACACTCAATGTGCCACAAACTGATGGTGCTTTCTGTTACACTCAATGTGCCACTAACTGATGGTCCGTTCTGTTACACTTAATGTGTCACTAATTGATGGTCCGTTCTGTTGCAGACTCAATGTGCCTGTGACAGACCCAAGGATCCAGCGTCCACAACAGCAGATGATGCATGACGTGTCACGACCACCAAACAGAGCCACATAGTCGCAGTTCGACCGACGTCACCCAGTGTCAACCACGTCTACCCTAGGACATGAATCTAATGTGTCAACCCCGCCACTGCGAGTAGACCGAGGATGTCCTTGCTCATTGTTGAAGACGTGTTGCACAATTATCACAAATTACAGTATAGCCACACATGTAGAATTTGAAGGGGTGGCTGCGACCGGGGAGGGGTGTCTTAATACTCCATGAAGGGTCAATAGTGTTTGGAGGTTGGTCTAGAAACAGGAGAAAGATGGGGTAGAGCGTATGCCACAAACCCCCTATAATTAGATTAGCTTGAGATCTTGCAGCTAATTGGAGACGCCCCGCCATTGTTGTCTTGACATGACATACCGATTAATATTTATTTTCCTAGGATAATACATTATAAATGATAATGGACTCCTGGGAAAGAGTCGACATTGTCCATTACCAGAACAGAGTGGTCATTACTTAGACGTGTATCCTGGGGACGTGGTGTGCTGTCCTGTTGCACGACGTCGTGTTCACGTCATCAAAATGGTCCCAGTTAAAGTGTGATTGTGGATCACGGTCATTGGATTGATTGTTTCATTCTAGGTGTGTATATATTTGCTGTAAATTAAAAAAGGTGATTGTATCTGCATGAATTAATAAAGTTGATATCGCTATGTTGGTTGTGAATGAGTCATGATTGTGCATTACGTAACACACTGCCAACTTAATTGTTATCTGGAGAAAGAAGTCATTTTAAGAAAGTAGGAATTTAGCTAAAAGATCAGTCATTTCTAAGTAAAAAGGTAATTGATTATATCAGAAAAGATCCGTTTTTACAGTCAGCACATAATACACAAAGGGACATAACTAACAATTATCTATTTTCATCAGAGCATTAGAGTGATTATTTGAGAATTTTAACTGTAATTTATGCAATAGTAAATACTTATTTCGTAATTCATAAATAATTATTTCATAATTATATTCATTCCATTACAGATGTGATGATTATTACTTTTGTCTTTCATCAACATTCGTACACCGACCTTTTCTAAGTTTGCGGCCGTCAAAAGCTATTATTTCCGTACATAATCTTAAACCTGTTATCCCCACGTCTTTAGATTTACATATCGTCGAACGTCGAAGCAATGTTGGGTAGGTGACGATTTTAAAGGTGTTACTTACATATTCGATAAAACAGATGGAACGACATGAAACATTAATTTATACATTGATTTCATAATGATGCCTTGTATCCATACTGTGACTTCCAAGCTGTTTGTTCATCCCCCTTTCATTCACCGCATTTGTACAACATTGTGCAGAGTAAGTTTACTTGCTTTAAGCACCGACACTTTCCTGGCCTATGCAGTACCTGATGTAAGGTGCTCATCCGCCATTCCCCGTGCGACCAAAGAGTACCCCTTAAAAGCAGCATTATGCAGGTTGTCTGAATTTCTGTGAGCACATTTATAGTGTGGAGTGATTAGAAATGATGTTTTCGTGCAGCGTGGCATCAGAGCTGTCAAATTACGACAGCTGTCAGTCGGTGCATTTCTGCGTATTAATACAGTTGTTATTTTGCTTGGTGATGTAATCAGGGGCAATCCGTGGGTGGTTCAAGCAGAAATGGAGGGGTGTAAGGTTTGAAAGAAGTTTGTGGGAGCCTGAGGTATTAAAAGTTCACGAAATTTCACAGAACTTCTGTCTATGGAGGGTAAATATGCTGTGAAATTGTCAATAACAGAGCTCTTCAAGATTAGTAGGAAATGAAGGAAACGTTATAATGGTCGCCTATGGAAAATGCAAATGTGGTCTGACTCCACCTAGTAGCTACTCCGTAGAAGTGTTGCAGAAGTACATCCTGCATCTTTCTTTCTGTGCGAGACTCGTACAAAGTTTGACCTGCTACACTGCTTGGAAGACCTGCCGCTACACAGTGACAGAGCAGCTTGCAGATGAAAGCTGATATGATCATCTTTGATGGTGCACTCTGAAATGCTAAATATCCTGATGCATGCGTTGCCTGAAACGTTCGACAACTATGCATTTAGCCATGTTCCTGAAGTCCACCAGGAAAGAGTGTTTCGCCTCTGTTGATGCTGATGATGTTGTCTTTGATGTGTACAGACAGACCTGACTGCACCAAATTCCGCCACATAGAAAAGAAGAGGAAAGGGAACATGGAGACGAATCGTAGGTCGTAATTTGTGACTAGAATGCAAGAGAATGACAACACAGCACCACTGTTCCATCTGCTACGTGAGTGTTGCCGATATTTCCTGGCAATGTGACGCTGACACGTGGAGAGGTGTTTAGCTTAGAAGCAACTGATGTGGCCTGTCGATCACCGTGTCTGCGCCAGTATGCAGCTGCATGTTGCGGTCGGTGCAAGCAGGAAAAACAGACGATTGTCATGCTAACAATTGACACTGAAGCTGTCGTGCTATCTGTCATCTTTGCCCAAAGAC
>JAODUO010000892.1:267500-280000 GCA_025642075.2 Ridgeia piscesae | reverse complement strand
TAGAGGCGGACATTCTAGCCAATGGCATCGCGGCTTATACAACGTCTGTTGCATGGCTGGGGTACAACGATGAGAAGATCGAACAAGTACGCTGAAGAGAACCGTCGTCTTCTAAGTTCCTTGTTGTACTGTGGCCACATCAAATGGGTTGTTTCGATTAAAAAAACGCAGGCCTGTGTTATAGGCCGAATGTTTATGTACGTTAATATAAACAACGGTTGCGTTTTGTTGAAATAAATTTATAAGATACAGAATACTCACAAGGTACAAGTGGTTTATCGTCTAGTTTAATTTTCGCTACATCATTGTTTTCGAAATATTTTCAGCTTTGCAAAGAAGCTCTTGCGGATGGATTCAAGAGTTATGTTTGGGTAACTATCGGGGTGGCTTTATTATCGCGATAATATTGCGATAGCTGTAATTCGTATTTTGAGCGATACTGTCGCGACAGATGAAACTATCGAGATAGCATCATGTAAGCAAAACATGGTTATGTTCCAACGTTACTTACTGTGAGTTAAGCTGAATGTCTCATCTTCATAAATACAGCCATCATTGATGCTGACACCATTTTGTTCGACAATATGCTGCGTTCCAATCACCTCGTACCGACGGTAAACACCAGTTGTCAACTAGGAGGTTCTCGAGCTCCTCCAGTTAGCGACTGGCAAATTTTAGTAACTGGGTCACCATAGAGGTCACGAATTGGTGTTCACGGTAAACATGAGGTGATTGGAGAGCAGCATTAAACAAGGTACTCGGGCACATGAATCTCTCGGAAACCTTCCGGGACATTTTCGGTCTATCTCTGAGAACTTCGGGAAACTTGGTTACTTTAGAGGCATGTCATTCGGTGTTTCTGACAAGTCATGTAATAATACCACTAAATAACGGCCATAATGGGATCTGATGTTGACACAAAGATGTTTCTGTACTAAAGCAATGAAGATAATTGTTCACATTTCATGAGTTAGCTCTAGCTTGTTCGCACAACTGATTCCCACTTGTAACGATACGCACGATGTACGCATGCTCCACAAAATCCAAACCGCGTGTCGACGGTTGCCCCACTTAGGTCTTCATGGCTTCATTCGGTAATTATATTTTCACTTCTGTATTACCAAGTCTATTGTGGATTTTAACAAGATTTAATTCAACAAGACTGCCACCTAGAGAGTCAACTCTAGATGGCAGGTGGACAAGGAAACCATTTGGTTTATCAAGAGTCCAACCTATCTATTTAAATGTACCCCGCCCTTCTTAGGTATATGTCGATTTTATTGTTAAACATATTAACACTACAAGCACATACACAATCAGCTGATAATCTGTTCCAATCATTTACTGTTCTTTGTGGAAATGAGAATGTTCTAATATCTAGTCTACACTGCTTCTTTGCTAATGTAATGTCCTCTAGTCCTTCTCTCTTCCTTAACCGAGAAAACAATATTTCTGTCAATATTTTCATACCCATTCAATGTTTTTAATACTTCTATATGATCTCCTCTGAGTCTCCTGGTTTCTAGTGTTGTTAATCCACATTCTCTAGACGCATTTCATAACTACTATTCCTGAGTTTTTGTATCATTTTGGTTGCTCTCCTTTGTACTCTTTCTAGTATATCAATATCCTTCTTGCGATATGCAATATTCTAAATGAGGCCTAACTATTGTTTTATACAGCGGTATTATTAGTTCGTTTTCCTTGTACACTATATTTCGCCTAATTAATCCAAGAATTTGGTTTCCCTTCGCTGAAGCAATTCCTCACTGCTCTGATCAGCACTAATAGTTAACCCTAAGTCCTTTTCCTTTACGGTATAATATTTAGTACAGTGTCACCCATTATATATTGTGCGTCTTCATTCCCATATCCTGTGTGGAGGCATTTACACTTCCCAAATTAAACAGCATTTGCCACTTCTCAGACCATTCGGACAACTTATTCAGATCATCTTGTAATTGCTGTCTATCTGCAGCACTTTTAATTTTTCTAAACACTTTTGTATCGTCCGCAAACGTCAACACCTTACTTGTTATATCATCATCCAAATCATTGATATATATTAAGAATAAAGGAGGTCCCAATACTGATACCTGCGGTACTCCATTCAAAACCATTTTGTGTTGACTCAATTAACCCGGTGGACTTGGTGGGCTTGGTAAATAAACAAACATTACATAACAAAATTCAGCGGTCGCGTCTGTGAGCTGTATAGGGCATGTAAGTGGGTCACGATACATGGCGTGACTCCGCGCGACTGGAGCTTATTGGGGACTATGCGAGACTAAATGGGGACTGGACACAAGAATAATATTCTAACGATGGATGACAGTTGTAGCTTCCGACTGATGAATACTAGGAAAATCACTTCATAAATATCTTGTGTTATACGTTTCTTATCTTAAATGTCCGATTTAATATTGAGTTTAGCACACTATCATAGACACATAGCGATTTACGTAGTGCACATAATAGACACGATGTTAGACCGTATGTGTCTTTTACGGGATTTGCGTTTTACATTGATGTACGTTGTGGTTTCGATAAGCACTTATAACTGACAAGTTGTCTAAATGCACATAATCATAACACATGTATACGTACTGCATACTGCACGCTATTTCGGAACAGTTCGATTAGTACGACCCAAAACAAAACAAAGTCATATATGTTAACATGGAGTATATGGACCTCCTGCCCCCAACTTCCCCCAGACTCGTTTTCGCGCGCGAGACTTGCACGCCCTATTACCATGAATCCTGCATCTGAACAGGATAGCGCATTCGACTCGGTTCGTCTGTGTGCCAACAAAAGTGGCGCCATCTACGTATATGCGTGCTAACAACGTTCAGGTGGTTTTGACAGCTTCTTCGGCATTGGCATGCATCTCTTGTTTTGCTCAGTTTGCATATAAGTGTAATCTGTCTGGATTGGTGTGCATTCATAAACATATACTTCAAGTGGAATATTTCGTAAGTGGCATTCTCGAACCAACGATACAAATATTTGCGCCAACGCAAGACGCCACGTAACGTTTGTGGTAATTCATTCAACTGAGGGTGTATCCATCATCCGGTGTTACAAATCGCCAAAGGGTATGTGTAAATCGTGTGTGATTTCCCTGTAAGGATTCGCCGTAGCCATTTATCTCTCGCCGTGGCCATCATAAAATATAGCGTTACTATAATAAGTCCTCTATATTAGCCGGTCTCATTTGTTGACGTTTTCCTAACTGACTAGTTATGGTGCGTTGGCGCAGCTTTACGGTAAACTATACGCTACATTTTGGCAAATATTCATAGAACACCGTCGTAGGAAAAGGTCCACCTGACGATTATGCTGAGCGGCATGGATTATCCAGATACGTCGATGGTTCGATGCAATGGTATACTACTAATGTTTATTGACTATTTGTTATCACATATAGGCCCAATGTGGATGCTCGTCTACATTGATTATACGGATACCGGACTAGTGCAACCTTCAGTACATACACCAATGCACCCATATTTCAATTCTGGATTACAACGCTTTGCTTAAAATGTCATTGATTTTTTTCTTATTTGGGCCTTGTGCTACAAATGAAACAGGTCAAGGCTTTATTGTGTGTGTGTGTGTGTGTGTGTGTGTGTGCGTGCGTGCGTGCGTGCGTGCGTGCGTGCGTGCGTGAGTGCGTGAGTGCGTGAGTGCGTGTGCGTGTGCGTGTGCGTGCGCTGCATGCGCATGCGCATGCGCATGTGCATTTATGTATGTATGTATGTAAGAGTATGGGTGATGATGGTCCATTGAACATTATGTGACATGGTTACCATCACGAAATAAAGCTTGTATTTACTTACTAGGCCTAATATTATAAATAATAACTTGTAACTGGTTATGCAGTAAATCACTGTAAAAACATCTTGCATATGATATAGCATGGATAAAATATGTTTGCCTGAGGTTGTTTCAAGGCAAAGGTCGGTGTCAGCGTAGAAGACGATATGAGACGACTGGCCCTAGTGCGGCGAGAGATCGGAGATGAAAATAAACTGGTACGAACTGCGTATATATATTATCTTGAAACTTCACTTGACTTAGCGGCTCTTAACCAGAAGGGAAGGACAACGTGATTGGTTGCGTTGAAGTTTCCATGCACCCGCACTTTATTTATATTATGATTGTGTATTCAATATTCCAAGTTATTGGTCAAAGCACTATATAGAATAAAGGTCCTCATACACTTTGGTTGTAGCTATACAGAATCCCACGACATATATTAACGCAAGATGCATAATAGTCATGATTTTCGCAACTGTAGTTCTCCACTATCAGTCAAAGAAACATACTTTCGGAAGTATACAAATTATATTCACTTGATTATATTTTTTACTATAGTGCAATGTGCGTAGTTTTAAGAAAAACGACGTCCAGCAACATTGAATTGCATTCTGGCATAGTTGCGCATCATCATGTCTTGGCTTGAATATCGTTAGATGGTTGACGCCAATCAGATCTGGGATGTGAACCAGGCCATTGAGTGGATGAAGCCGCTGGCCAAGTATAACCTCACGTGGATTGAGGTGCCAACATGGCCTGACGACGTCATTGGTCACGCGAAAATTGCGAAGGTGCTCTTGTGTAGAATGGAATATCGTTAGCTGTGGGCCTCAGACATATCTACATGTTTCTGGACAGAAACCCGTTAGCTGTGGACCTCAGACATATCTACATGTTTCTGGACAGAAACCCGTTAGCTGTGGACCTCAGACATATCTACGTGTTTCTGGACAGAATACCGTTAGCTGTGGACCTCACGCATATCTACATGTTTCTGGACAGAAACCCGTTAGCTGTGGACCTCAGACTATCTACATGTTTCTGGACAGAATACCGTTAGCTGTGGACCTCAGACATATCTACATGTTTCTGGACAGAAACCCGTTAGCTGTGGACCTCAGACATATCTACATGTGTCTGGACAGAATACTGTTAGCTGTGGACCTCAAACATATCTACATGTGTCTGGAGAGAATACCGTTAGCTGTGAACCTCAGACATATATACATGTGTCTGGACAGAATACTGTTAGCTGTGGACCTCAAACATATCTACATGTGTCTGGACAGAATACCGTTAGCTGTGGACCTCAGACATATCTACATGTGTCTGGACAGAATACCGTTAGCTGTGGACCTCAAACATATCTACATGTGTCTGGACAGAATACCGTTAGCTGTGGACCTCAGACATATCTACATGTTTCTGGACAGAAACCCGTTAGCTGTGAACCTCAGACATATCTACATGTTTCTGGACAGAATACCGTTAGCTGTGGACCTCAGGCATATCTACATGTTTCTGGACAGAATACCGTTAGCTGTGGACCTCAGACATATCTACATGTTTCTGGACAGAAACCCGTTAGCTGTGGACCTCAGACATATCTACATGTTTCTGGACAGAATACCATTAGCTGTGGACCTCAGACATATCTACATGTGTCTGGAGAGAATACCGTTAGCTGTGAACCTCAGACATATCTACAAGTGTCTGGATAGAATACCGTTAGCTGTGAACCTCAGACATATATACATGTGTCTGGACAGAATACTGTTAGCTGTGGACCTCTGACATAGCTACATGTTTCGGGACAGAACAGCTCTGGGGACAAATTCACTGACGTTGTTAAGAGCTCTTAAATAAGATTTTGGACTTTAAGATACATTTTGATCCTTAAGAATGATCTTGAATACTTGAAAATTGTCAATACATTAGCATATATATATATATATATATATATATATATATATATATATATATATATATATATATTATAGTTGTACGCGTTACGTGATATGTTCGAACACATATTGTTGGAGTAAGCTAACCGATTCATCCTCAGCAATTCATTCTACGCACATATCGTATGCTTTAGCTAAGTAAGCCAACACGACACGCATTCTGGATGTGGGTACTTGTTAGAATTAGGTTCTTGACAATTGCTAAACACATGTTACTTGCGTACATGGGATCCCCAATTTAATAAAAAGGAATGGAGCATCTGATATTTTACAGACAGTTGGATGTATTGCTGTGCAGGCAATGGTGTTTAATGACGAAGAACATTTGGACGATAAAGCTGCCGGTCAAACATTACCCAGCAATTAATCAGTGGATGAAAGTGATGAATGTGAAGTCAATTAGACTGGTTCTACTGCCTTGTGTGAATGAGTGCTGGCTGGGGACTGCTTCAAAGAACCATTGAAATTGCCCAGATAACAATCAGGCTTTCCCAATGTCAATATTAGGACTATCCAGGTACCAGGAGTGAAACCAGGATATCTCCAAACAGTCCAGTGTAACTATAATAGACATGACATTAACGTAGTATGTTATGATTTCTTTATCTTAATATATATATATATATGTATATATATATATATATATATATATATATATGAAGAATTGTTTAAATATAGATATTAAAACTGATTAAATAATTATATAAATACATCAATAACAAACGCTGTTCCCCTATATACACATTAATTGTATAATTGTATATATATATATATATATATATATATATATATATATATATATGAGAAGAATTTGTTTTAAATATATAGATATTAAAACTGATTAAATAATTATATAAATACATCAATACACAAGACGCTGTGTCCCCTATATACACATTAATTGTATAATTGTATGGTTAACTTTTGCTATGTGAATTGAATTAACTGTCATAACAGCAGAAAGAACAAGCAATACGGTTTATATTGGGTTACGAAGCCCCAGTGAGAATAACGACCTCGCAGTGCCCGGTCTTCCATGCTGGCCTGTCTCCCCTGCTTCAAGATAGAAAACGAAATCACAACGCGTGCATCTTCACCCGCGCCAACAATTCTTGACTATTTGTTTACCTAGTTTGTAAATAAGACACACGTATATTGGGGTATTAGTTCATTATATATCCGTCAGATGGCTCCACTTGTTCTTTGACCACCTCACGGAGCCTGAGTAACCGAGGCTATCCACTCGATCTGTTCGGTTTCCCGCTAGACATCGTCAGCACGGCATGTTTGACACAAGAAGAATGGACAGATCCAGAATCTCACATCACAATCACAGGTTTATGTGTGACCTTCTCCACGCTTTACCTACCATAATATACTTAATTGAACTTGAAATGGTTAGATTTTGTTAATACTTCTAGATGCAGACAACCAAGCTATTATCTTTTGGTTCTCTTTAATGTGTTGGCAACACTTTGTAAAGATTAAAAAGGTTCTTTCAATAGAAGGGCGGATATCTCTGTTTCTGTCTCTGTCCTGCCTGCCTGCCTGCCTGCCTGCCTGCCTGCCTGCCTGCCTGCCTGCCTGCCTGCCTGCCTGCCTGCCTGCCTGCCTGCCTGCCTGCCTGCCTGCCTGCCTGCCTGCCTGCCTGCCTGCCTGCCTGCCTGCCTGCCTGCCTGCCTGCCTGCCTGCCTGCCTGCCTGCCTGCCTGCCTGCCTGCCTGCCTGCCTGCCTGCCTGCCTGCTGTCTGCCTGTCTGTCAATCAGCTGATAATCTGTTCCAATCATTTACTGTTCTTCGAGAAAAAGAGAATTTTCTAATGTCTAGTCTACACTGCTTCTTTGCTAATGTAACTCCATGTCCTCTAGTCCTTCTCCCTTCCTTAACCGAGAAATAATATTTCTGTCAATATTGTTATACTCAATCAATATTTTAAACACTTCTGTCTGATCTCTTCTCAATTTCCTGGTTTCTAGTGCTGTCAAACCACATTCTTTTAGACGCATTTCATAACTAATATTCCTGATGTTTTGTATCGTTTTGGCTGCTCTCATAGGTCATCTTTCTAGTATATCAATATCCTTCTTGCGATATGGCCTCCATGCCTGTATACAATATTCTAAATGAGACCTAACTATTGTTTTGTACAGCGATATTATTAATTCTTTTTCCTTGTGGAGTATATTTCGCCTAATTAATCCAAAAATTTTGTTTTCTTTGGCTGCTGCAATTCCACATTGATCTGATACCTACATATTAGCACTAATAGTTAACCCTAAGTCATTTTCCTTTACGGTAGTATTTAGTACAGTACCACCCATTGTATATTGTGCGTCTTAATTCCCATGTCGGGTGTGGAGACATTTACACTTCCAAAAAAATTAAACAGCATTTGCCACTTCTCAGTCCATTCGGTCAACTTATTCAGATCTTCTTGTAATTGCTGTCTATCTGCATTACTTTAATTTTTTATAAACACTTTTGTAACCTCAGCAAACCTCAACACATTTCTTGTTATATGATCATATAAATCATTGATGTATATTAAGAATAAAATCTGTCCCAATACTGATCCCTGTGGTACTCCACTCAAAACCGACTTCCAGTTTGAAACCTCCCCATCAACTATTACTCTTTCTCTTCTATCAATAAGCCATTTTTTATTCAGTTAATCATACCATTTCCTATGCCGTGGGCCTTTAGTTTAAGTAGTAATCTTTGAGGCTTTTGTTTTAATCTAAGTTTATTATATCTGCTGGTGATCCCTTATCTTATAAAAAACATAACATATTTGTTAGGCATGACCTCGCTTTTAGAAACCCATGTTGACATGGGTTTATCAAGTTATTTTTAACAAGAAAATCAAAAATATGATCATTAATTAGTATTTCTCATAGTTTGCAAATCCCCGATGTTACTTGTCTATAGTTCTCCGACTTGTTTCTTGAACCTTTTTTAAATAATGGTATGATGCTTGCTTCTTTCCACTCTAACGGAACTATTCCCTCCTCTAATGACAAATTGAACACTGTTGCAAGCAGTGTGCTAATTTGTTCCACAATTCCCAGTAGAAATTTGGGAGGAATTCCATCCACTCCAGGTGATTTATTATCTTTCATATCCCTTATTTTCACAGCTACCATTTTCGGGTTACAATTAGTTGTCCTAAATAGTCAGACTCTCTCCCGAACTTATTCTCTGGTACTGGTAATGCACTAATATCTTCCCTGGTAAACACCGAACTAATTTACTCATTTAGGTTTTCTGCCATTAAGAATCCCTCTGTTATTATGTTTCCGTCACTACCATCTAGAGGACCGACCTGAAATTTCTATTTACTTCGAACAGACGCATACAAACTCTTGCTGTCATGTGTTATATTAAAAGCTAATTTTTGTTCATAGCCTCTCTTTGAATTTCTAGTTTTAGCCGTAGCTTGGTTTAGTCATACATGGTATAGTCTTCTTCACTTCCAGTATGTCTATATGTCTTCCATATCATTTGCTTGTACTTGATTTTTCTAATTGGTTTCTTTCGATAAGTGTTTCTTTTTTGACCGTTTCCCCTGTTGTCTTCAATGGGACAAATTTATTGACGATTCTGTTCTGCTGTTGCCGTGATGATAAAATATATCTGGTTGTGATCACTACACACCAGGGGCTCACATATCTTTACATTATCAAAAATTCCATCTGTGAGCTGAAAACTATGTCTAACGCGTTCTTGCCCTTGGTTGATTCTAGCAAATGTTGAGTAAGGAAACTATCTTGTACTAAATTTTTAAACTTTTGATCTTCACTCCCAGTACTCAGTAGAGATTTCTACTTTATAATGTCCATGGTTAAAATCCCCCATAATAATACAGTCCCGTATACTCACTTCCTTTATAGCGTTTTATACTTGATCATTCTCGTCTATGCTTATGTTTGGACTTCGATAAACTAACCCAACAGTTAATGTTGAGTTTCCTGTAACCATGTTAGACCAGACAGCTTCTTCACAGTCTGCTTCTTTTTCTAATTTTATTTCATAAGCCTGGATGGATTCTTTAATATAAAAATAATACCAACCCCCCCTTCTTCCTATTCTATCTTTCCAAAACATTACGTATCCTTTTAATTCCTAATTCAGCATCTGATATATCGATGGTGGCCCAAGATTCAGTTATACCTATTATGTGAGGGTCAATATGTTCTACTATAATGCTTAGCTAATTTCGTTTGTTTACTATGCACCTTATATTTAAACAAACACAATATAAGCCATGAACTGCACCGTTTCTTCGTTAACTTATTATTATTATTATTGTAATTATATGAACGAGTTAACAAAAGAATGTAAGAAAACCACGACACCAATATCAGCAAGCTGTGAAGAAGACAAATTGCAGCGTTATGTTCATGTATTTGTAAACTTAACTCGCTCGCATTTGTTCCATGAATTGCCGTCACTGGTGCCGACATTACATCCATATAAATGACACCTGACCTGAATTTCACGATGTTTGTCTGCAGCTGAAGAGTCCCGTTACTGGTGGATGTGCAACGTTCTCAAATACTACGAGCTTGACAGAAAAAACTCGCAGATTGCCAGTCAGACGTACATTCTGGGTCGGGGTGTGGGTGGCACGAGATGGTTCTTCTTTGGTGTTTCAGCAGCGTCGCGCCAACGCAGAGAAACATGACGTCATAATCAAATATACGTAAACTGTTCTTTGCAATGAACCACTAGATGACGCTGTAATATATTATCAAGGCAAATATGATAATGTCACTAGTGCCGAGTGCGTAATCGTTGGTTTAACCAGATTTATCTGGATTTACATGCTGAATTAGATGCCGTTGTAATCACTAGGTGGCACCACCAACGTTAACTGTAGCTGGGAGGCAGTTGGTCTAAGAACGAATCGCGGATTTACACCGAATAAGCTGGTATGCCTCCAATAAGACCACCAAGGTCCTAAAGAGAATTAATAGATTAATGGTGTAATTTTGTGGGCAAACAATCATAACTGTTGTACTCCAGCGTGTTTTTGTTTTTGTGCAATGTCATAATGTGCTTGTTTAAATCATGCAGTTTTAATATTGTTAATTGTTTCTTAAGCTTTTATATTGTGGTGTAGGTATTTATTATGATAAACAAATGGTAACAAATAAATAAACCGATGGCCACTTGAATGAAAAATGCAGAGAATACTTGATCTTCACGTTAGTGGTCATTTTAACGTGAAATACCGCACACATTGGATGTTACCACTGGCGGCCATGTGCATACAGACATGAACGGGACAAGCGTCCCGGATTTGATGGTGTTAAAATAAAGTTTTATTATTATGACAGTGTGAAATACAGAGCACATATGAGTTACCAATTGTTGGCCGTGTTAATGTGAAATAGCGAGCACCGTTGATCTTCTTATTGTTTTTTGTTCCTTCGTCTGAATGAAACAACAGAAATGTTACACTCAGACAGGTTTCCCGAACTTTACAAATGCACGACCAATGTCACTTTTACCCCAGGTGTAGACGACATAAATCATAAAAATGTCCGGTCGTAGACGCAAGAATGACGTAAAGTACAATTCATGTTTCACTGGGGTAGATCTGACTCTTTGCATCTCGCCACGTCTATGTCTCTTGAAAGTCGTTCGCACTGCTGTCTGCCTTACTTAATTTTCTGTAGTTCTCTCTGTCCGTCCGTCCGTCCGTCCGTCCGTCCGTCCGTCCGTCCGTCCGTCCGTCCGTCCGTCCGTCCGTCCGTCCGTCCGTCCGTCCGTCCGTCCGTCCGTCCGTCCGTCCGTCCGTCCGTCCGTCCGTCCGTCCGTCCGTCCGTCCGTCCGTCCGTCCGTCCGTCCGTCCGTCCGTCCGTCCGTCCGTCCGTCCGTCCGTCCGTCCGTCCGTCCGTCCGTCCGTCCGTCCGTCCGTCCGTCCGTCCGTCCGTCCGTCCGTCCGTCCGTCCGTCCGTCCGTCCGTCCGTCCGTCCGTCCGTCGGCCCGCCCGCCCGCCGCCGCCGCCCGCCCGCCCGCCCGCCGTCCGTCCGGTCCGTCCGGTCCGTCCGGTCCGTCCGGTCCGTCCGCCCGCTCTCTCTCTCTCTCACTCTCACTCTCACTCTCACTCTCACTCTCACTCTCACTCCCTCCCCCCTATCCCTCTGTCTGTCTGTCTGTCTGTCTGTCTGTCTGTCTGTCTGTCTGTCTGTCTGTCTGTCTGTCTGTCTGTCTGTCTGTCTGTCTGTCTGTCTGTCTGTCTGTCTGTCTGTCTCTCGCTCTCTCTCTCTCTCTCTCTCTCTCTCTCTCTCTCTCTCTCTCTCTCTCTCTCTCTCTCTCTCTCTCTCTCTCTCTGTCTGTCTGTCTGTCTGTCTGTCTGTCTGTCTGTCTGTCTGTCTGTCTGTCTGTCTGTCTGTCTGTCTGTCTGTCTGTCTGTCTGTCTGTCTGTCTGTCTGTCTGTCTCTCTCTCTCTCTCTCCTCCTCTCTCTCCTCCCTCCCTCCCTCTCTGTCCCTCCTCTCCTGTCTCCTCTGTCTCTCCTTACGCCACACACACGCACGCACGCACACACACACACACACACACACACACACACACACACACACCACGCTTCCTTTCTTTGGGAACTATGACCTGCAAACTTTGGCATTTGGCAATTGTTTTTGGAAATAGTTTTCGCGTTTCCGTGTATAATTCTCTTCTTGTAGAATTTTACATCGTTTCCGACTATG
>JAODUO010000892.1:255000-262500 GCA_025642075.2 Ridgeia piscesae | reverse complement strand
AAGCCGATCAGCGCAACCTGTTTGGACGGGATAATCGACGGATTAGGCTTTGCCGATTAGCTAATCATGGCCGCGTGGGTGACGCGAGGCGCAAAGGGGTGGTCGAGGTTCATCGGGCCCTGATCCTCTGCTGGATTATACTGTAGATGTAGTGCAACTGGCGTCAACCTTGAGTGTGAGAAAAGTAGCATAAATGCATAAGATTAAAGAAAATGTAATATATATACGTAGGATTAATTTTTCCTTTAGTGCATATCTCTCCCATTTGTATTCTCATAACATATTGCCTTTACCTCCAACATGCGGATGCACTAACACATGCGCGCGCACACATACACGCCCACGAGCACACGCACACACATGCACGCACACAGACATACACGCGAAACGCCACGTACGCCGCACGCAGATACCACACACAGTCTATTTATTGAAATTTAGACATCGTTGGCAGCTACATTTCCTGGTAGACGGGATGTTAGATAACTCTTATGTTAAAGACAAATATTACATTATTCGCCTCCTTCCTTTGCAAAAAAAAGTATATTGTCGAGTGCAATAATATACTATATTAACTGTAATTCATATATTAGAAAAAAGTAACACATTTCACTGTAATAATATTTACTTATTAGTGATTGACCCAATGTCGTATCATAATAGTTTGCATTCCTCTGTGTGTATTTAGTAGAGAATATGGTTTTTGTTCATTAAAACCTCAACTTGCATCGTAATTAAACAATTAGGTCAAGTCTTCGATAGCAAGTGGCAAGCGATTTGCAGAGGCCCTTTGAAAATAATGCCCTAACATAATGCCCTAACATAATGCCCTAACTCCGGCATGTTGTGGAGGCCCCTGGGCAATCGTCCTATCTGCCCGGCCCTCACTCAGGCATTTTGTGGAGGCCCATGGGCAACCGTCCCGTCTGCCCGGCCCTATAACTCGGGCATTTTGAAGAGGCCCATGGGCAATCATTCCATCTGCCTGGCCCTAACTCGGGCATTTTGTGTAGGCCCATGGGCAACTGTCCCATCTGCCCGGCCCTAACTCGGGCTCTGTGTGGGTGCCCCAGGGCAACCGTGCCGTCTGTCCGGCCCTAACTGATATAAGACAACAACAATTAAGGTGTTCGTCCAAAGAGTACCCTATAAAAACAGCATTATGCAGGTTGTCTGAATTTCTGTGAGCACATTTATAGTGTGGAGTGAGTAGAAAGTATGTGTTTGTGCAGCGTGGCATCAGGGGTGTCAAATTATGACAGCTGACAGTCGATGCATTTCTGCGTATTAATACAGTTGTCATTTTGCTTGGTGGTGTAATCAGGGGCAATCCGTGGGTGGATCAAGCAAAAATGGAGGGGTGTAAGGTTTGAAAGAAGTTTGTGGAAGCCTGAGGTATGAGAATTTTTCACAGAACTTCTGTCTAAGGAGGGTAAATACGCTGTGAATTTGTCAATAACAGATCTCATCAAGATTAGTAAGAAATGAAGGAAATCTTATAATGGTCACCTATGAAAAATGCAAATGTGGTCTCACTCCAACTCCGGCCTTCGTTTAATGCAAGCAACAACTTTCTCGTTCACCGACGTTGGTCTAATAGTTCGCTGTTCCAGTCTAGCGCCCACCTTTCTAGCGTGTCCAGTTGACACGCGATGTACCATTTAAATGCTCGCCAATGTGCATCACGTTATGTGCACAAACATACTTAAGCGACAATGCAAATGTCATTTTCTGCGGCGAACCTTTGTCCTGAAGACCACGGCGCCCTCACTGCGTGAAGTATGAAGTATTGTTGAAATGATCATTATTATTGCTACCAACGTGCCATTAATAACGCTCTGAATTCATATCAAAAAGCACGAGGTAGAATCTATTAGCGGCAGTGTGCCTGAGACGGATGATGGGCGCGCCTCGTGTTGGTTGTCATAAGCTTATTAAGGAGCAAACAGACACGTGCCCTGGTGGTAGTTTTTCCATATCGTTTTGAATATATAATTGTGTTCATGTGTACCTGTTTAACGCGCCAGCAGTTTCTCCAGACCTAGAACAGGCTCGACGCAGTGAACAACTTGATCTAACCCGTCCAACATTGGCCATCACGTGTGTAGAAACGACAGAATATTTGTTCGAGTAAAATTATTTCTACTCACTCTAATAACTTCTACTCATTTCAATGTCTCAGCCACCATCACGATAGTGGCTGAGACGTTGACGTGAGTAGACATTATTAATTAGTGATCAGAAATGTTACTTGAATAATATATTTCCAACTTAATGAACATTTTCACGAATATAAGAACGTTTGTTTCTTTACTTTTTCAATCCTTGTAGTTCCTCCATCGCGCACTGTCAATGGGGCTACATAGTTTGCTTTTATATTATTGTTACGTGTTACTGTACTTGTTAGTGTCAAATTAAGATATTCCAATTCCAGCTTATCTAATTATATTATTATTTGTTACACGGAGCATTACTTAATTCAAGTTTTATTGTTCATTCGTCAACACAGTCAGCAGATGCAAATATATTAATATATAATGATAATTATGATACTTCATTAGGTGAAGTTATTATACGCCAGTGCAATGTCAAAAGAGCGAGCGATGACATTTCCATCTATCCGTGCAGGTGTCCCAGTCTGTCAGGGGTCAAAGGTGACATTGCGGCGTCACAACTCTGTCGCTTAGATCCACTGCTATCTGCGAAATGACATTTCGCTGCTTTATCGAGTTCCACAACTGTTTTGTCACCTGTGATCTCGACTCGGGCCTGTCATGATGCCATTGAGCCCTGAAATGTTCCCTGGTGGGGGGCGCGTCATGTTACGCTATGTAAATAGACTAAATACCTCACATGACCCCGATTCTCAGTGTGGGGAGCGGCCATTGGGGTAGACGCTATCGGAAATTAATATTCTACCAATCGGATCGTCTACTTACATTCATTGCTGTTGTTCTGGCAACTGTTCGGCTTTTCGTTTTTATTCACACAAGTGCACTACGGGACCAGCTCGATTTCGCCGTTATAACGATATTCCTTGCCTAAAACTGGTAGCACGTCATTTCAAGCATCACCGTTCATCACGCAACCGTAGCGGCCCGAGGATGGACAAAGACCTTGCACTGTCCTCTGCTAGATTGCGCTCTACTAGTACTCGCTTAGATCGTTTCTCCGTCGTTTTGCCAGCCTTCCTCCACATCGTTTCCCATCGTAAGGTTTGTAGGTGGTCATACGCGATGTCCGTCGGTTATGTGACGTGCTCTGCGCTAGATCCACTTTGACTTTGACCTTTGATTTCTTCAATCGCGTCTAAGACCTTTGTCTTCTCTTATAACCAACACATAATGTGCTAAACTATTGCATATTAAGGCACTTTGAGATCCAAAAGGCCTGGGTTTGCGCCAGTTCGCGCCTTGTTTAGTATAGTGCATGTATATTATGTTTTACAATACATTTGCGTTAGCAATCACGACACTTAGGGAGATCAAATGTACATTTTATAAAGTTATCGGGAATAAATAATGTTTTTATTATATATGTCAATGCAAACTAAAGCGTTGTTGTAAAATGCATTGAGCGAAGTTTTTTTTCTTAACAGTTGAATGACGGAATGAACGCATTGTGCTATCAACGTAGACACATAGTTACAATGATTTAATAATAGTGATTACTATCAATTCACTGTTCCATATTATCACATATAGCGTATACGCTGAAAGTTCACGTGCTAAATATCAAAAAGCGTTTTCTTGCGTTGTTTCTCGTTTCCTTGTGGCGTATTTACACTCCACACAATACTCCCGTGCAAATACACAGAGTGACATATGACAAATACCACCAGGCTGTTATTTGTCTTGAATTAGTCATATGAGGCCACTCCGTGTATGTCAGTTATATAACTGAACACGTCATTATGCATATGTCGTACTCGTCCTCTCCCCTTCTCTCCCCTTCTCTCCCACTCTCTCACCCATCCCTAGCTTCCCTCGTCCCTTCTTCATAACTTAGGCTGTGTTTATGAAATCAAACATGTTATGTAAAATTTCAAACTATATTTGAGACAACCAGTCTCGGGCTTAGCGAATCCCAATATCGATTAATCACGGGTCTACTCGCTGTCGCGTTTATTATTGTTTGGTGATCGTCGAAACATTTGAGGCTACACCCATTGACCGGTAATGGTTTCCCCATCACCGCTATGCATGGGAACGTGGGCGGGGCCGGTGGGATTACGGGGAACCGAGATTACAGACGTATCACTTACATCCTAACGGGCAACGATAGCTTAACGACATAACCTTACGCGTCCATTCCATTCACTTCGAGTATAAAATTATTACGCCGCACAAACACGCAGACTGCAGACTCGCCACTGTTATCGATTTTCCAATTGAAATATTCACTAAAAACGAGCTAGACAATTGCGCGGAGTTACCGCACACACAATTACGACTGGCCACCAATAGAAACTGTATACGTTTATTGACGTCTTGTCACCCACCTAACATATCGTTTTCGTCGAATCTTACAATTTGTTTTCGAGATAATCAACGTGGAAGACGTTCCATGTCGTTTGTCGACCGAACAAGTCGGATGGTGTCGGCTTGCACAGCGGAATCCATCCATCGCTGACAGGTGCACATGCAGGCACCCGACAGAAATAGTTGTCGCAACGTCCCCATTCATCCAGCACTTATGTTATTATATATGCATATCTGTTTTATTTGTATAAACTCATATGCCTGATAAAATGTATATTGAGTCATTATTCGTTATATTTCCAGGTCAAAAAGACTTCTTGTTCTTGCTCAACATCGGCTTTTCTTCGTCGTCTTCTTCTTCATTTCTGAGTCAAAATTAAGTTCTTATTCTTGTTCAACATTGATTTCTCCTTTTGCGTTAGAACCGTCATCCCGCGTTGTTGATTGTTTTCATTTTGGGGTCAAAATAACCTTCTTGTTCCACATCGACTTCTTCTGCGTTAAAACCAACCTTCCATGTTCCTTTTCAACTTGCAAAAATATTAAAGTGGAGTTGCAAAACTAATAAACTCCCGTCATAGATATGTATGTGATATAAATGGGAACATTAATATTTTGAACCTGCGCCGACGCGATGACATCACATTTACGCAATCTGACAATCGCAACATTTGTGACGTTGACACTTTTGTCTACGTAAATCCGTAGAAATCATGTCATTGCGTTAAATAAATTTCAAATATGCTGCTAATATATATATATATATATATATATATATATATATATATATATATATATAGTATATATATATATATATATATATATATATATATATATATATATATATATATATATATATATATAAATAAGATAAAAATGGTAATAACCTATTAGATTGAAAATTATTATTATTTGTTTAACCCACTCTTAATTAAGATTGCATGCGCTGACTACTATAGCTCCCGTCCAGGTATTGACATTAACATGAGTAACAATTTGATTCCGTTTGTTTATATACAATTAACTTTACTGATTTTGGTGATATGAGTAAAAAAAATTGAAATATACATGTCTTTGTATTTTCTCAGAACCAAGTGTCCATGTTAAGTTACAATGTCTCGCAGGCTATGAAAAAATTTCTTTTGTTGCACTATTTCAGGAGTATAATATATATTATGTCTGGCAAGTGGCAAGTTATGTTTAAGACGTTGTTTCGCAAATTCCCGTTTAGTTCTAGTCGATCTAACTGCTGTAATGTCACTTTAATAAAACCTCTACTCGTTTGTAAACATCCCCCCGACACAGTGCCTATTTACAGCGCTCGTACAACTGTGATTGAGAGCGAGTGACCAAAACGACACCAGTCACCCGCACCAAAGTAGAGGCGATAAATTCGTTTTGCGAGGGGCCTGTCAACCGCTAGTGTTGACATGGAGTGACGTCACTCTCCTGGTAAAGTCATCAAGGCGGGCGGCGCTGCGATCTCGGTGTGTGAAGTCGAGAACTCGTGGGTCTGTTACTGTCGTCAACGACAGTGAAGCTGCTTCGGCTCCCGGGACGTTGCGACCTACAGTGTGTGTGTGTGTGTGTGTGTGTGTGTGTGTGTGTGTGTGTGTGTGTGTGTGTGTGTGTGTGTGTGTGTGTGTGTGTGTGTGTGCGTGCGTGCGTGCGTGCGTGCGTGCGTGCGTGCGTGCGTGCGTGCGTGCGTGCGTGCGTGCGTGCGTGCGTGTGTGTGAGAGAGAGAGAGAGAGACGATAAAAATATGCTTGCGAATAGGATTAAGGGTGCAAACTCCCTTAATTTGAACATGAGACGGAAGTATCTTTCCGTCCCTTCCCGGATATTTCGTCATACAATTATGACGAGAAATTCAATGATTTTTGGGGAATGGCGATAAGCGACACGTCGCACACATCACATTTCTGGACGACTAAAATGTAGGCACTTGCTGTTTAGTTTAACATATAACTTTTCGTCCGGTAAGTTGCGAAATTTGCACCATATTTTGAGATCGTCCCGATAAAATCACATAAACATGAAGATTATCCGGTGTATTTGTAGACAAACGTGGCTATTCTAACCTCTGTCATTTGGCTATGGTTCTCGGTGGTTTTGTCTAACCTTTCCTATGTAACCTTTTTGTGCCACAACGATTTGATAAGGAAACCATGTTATCACTATATGCATAACGCCCACCTTTAGAAATCTTCTGTTTATTCCACTGGCAATTGTGTTCGTCAAGTCGAATTGATCGAACTGCGCAGACCTACACTAACCAAAGATTATTTGCTTCCATCCCGCTGTGCAGAGAAAAGAAACGGCGGTCATAATTAGATATATACGTTCATGGAGAATCAACAATCGGCTGTGCGAACGATTACCTCTCTAACATATACAAGTGTAGGCTTCTGAGAAGCAAGACCTGTCGACTTGGTCTAGTCCATCGGCAGCTATTGTACATGTGTCATTAGGGGTGTCACGTGTCTTCATATCTCGTCTGACAATGCAATGTGTGATCTGTCTGCATTGTTTTTCATCTTCTGCGGACCATCCGCGGTCTATCACGTGATTACAAATTTAGGCTTTTTAGCACGTCTTTTGTAGCCACAAATGGTGGTATACCAACAGCAAAGCAGTGTTCTTTGAAGATACTATTACATATACGTACGTTTCACACACGTACACATAAACATGCAGAAGTGACACGGTAATTTGAAACTGTCGGCGTAATTCTAAACCATTCCAAACCGGGTTTAAATTACCCGGTCGTTGTGGTGAGACGGGCTTGGTTGGACACCTGCCTGCTATAACCATCGCGCGCAACGGCACAAGCATTCAACGGAACGTTTGACTGAGTCGGCTTTATACGTCTTTATACGTTCTTGATATCCGTCTGACGACCTGTGGTCGGCACACACAATACGGAAGGACTCCCCGCGGAGTCGCCGCCGAGGGACGCCTTTCACGAGTCGCCCCGGGTTGCCATGCCCGAGGGACGGTCGTTGTCCGGTATGCTGGC
>JAODUO010000892.1:182500-250000 GCA_025642075.2 Ridgeia piscesae | reverse complement strand
AATTCCAACATCACTCCTATACGTTTACAAATGCAGCGGAAAAGCGCCAACTATTTCTGCGATGTCTCAAGCAATACTGACAATCAGCACTTTTATCTTACATAAAAACAATAGATCGTCTTTCACAGTGAAATACATCACAGATTGGGCCAACATTTTAGTGTGCCAGGTTTGCGAGGCTTTCGGCCAGTTTTCACGAACTTCCATCGCGACGTGTCTGTTTATTAATGGTCACTGGGTTGTGAAAGTTTAAAGAAAATATATCGTTAAACGTGCCGTGCAAAACAGGAAACGCTGAAGTGTCCTGTCCGTTTATGGAAAGTGCACTGTGGTCTCGGCCGAGCGCGCAACAATCCTGTAGCAGCTAGGACGTTGATGTATTCGTATGTGACAAGCGGAACGACTTCGGCTCGTATAAAGCCACCAACATTGTCACCGACTCGTCTTTTCACTGTTGCCGATGGCCAGAGCACGCTAGAGTTGAGTTTAATGAAAAGTGACGATGTTTTAATGTGGCACAGCGGGAATTGAATTCCGCGTGACTGACCGCGCTGACGACTGCCTTTGACATAGCGTTATATGGTTATTTCCAACGCGTTGTTAGAGTAGATGTGTCAAACTAGGTCGGCAGAAACATGTACTCAATTTTCGACTAAAATCAACAGTTTATAAGCACAAGGGAAGGATGTTGTGCTCCAAAAACAACCTCCTAAAGGTGCACTGCTCAGTTATGACAGAAAGGACCCACAACCATCGAGAACAATATAATGCGTATATATGATGTGCCATGTTTATCACACAGGTCTATAAATGCATCTTGTCTTTAACACACGACGCATTAGTAGATATATGCGTTACCACATATCCACCACATAACTTGTTGCTGGCTGCGTGATGTGTGAATCAGGACTAGACGATACGCGAGCTCAGATGTCGCCAATCCGTTGCAGACGTGTTACAAATCCCCGACTAAACCACCAACCGCGTTAAATTACCAGGCATTATCACAAGCGCGAAAACCGTTCATCACAGGATGTCATGAAATAACATTTAATTCCTGTCGTTATCGGCTGGTGATTGGCTCAGTTGTCGGCAGTTACACAATGGAGTCAACGGCTTTGCAGAACGCGATGATTGTTGCGTATTCATCAAGCAGCGAGCGTATACTTTTATGATATAATAATGCGGAAAATAATGTGCGCCTTATTTGTACATGTTATAGCATACATGCAGACGTACGGGCGCGCGAACACATGCATACACGCACGCGCATCCACAAATTACACACCTAAACCCACAAACGCACAAACGTGCGCATGCACATACACACTCACATATACAAATACTCTCTCACACACACGCACGCACGCACGCACACACACACACACACACACACACACACACACACACACACACACTCACACACACACACACACACACACACACACACACACACACACAGACACTCGCGCAAACACGCACGCACATGCATACACGCGCGCGCCCGCAAGTACAAACATAAATTCAAAATGATATACTACGGACGTCATATACATACAACGAAAGAAAGAACAAAAACACACACACACACCGGGGCACGACCAAAGACACACACACACACGACACACACAGGACACAACAAAACACACGACGGAGACACGACGACGACGACGACGACGACGACGGCGCGGAGACGACTAGGCAGGAACGGACGGACGCACGAGCGACGACGACGACGCGACGGACGGACGGACGGACGGACGGACGGACGGACGGACGGACGGACGGACGGACGGACGGACGGACGGACGGACGGACGGACGGACGGAGGCGGCGGACGGACGGACGGACGGACGGACGGACGGACGGACGGACGGACGGACGGAGACGGACGGACGGACGGACGGACGGACGGACGGACGGACGGACGGACGGACGGACGGACGGACGGACGGACGGACGGACGGACGGACGGACGGACGGACGGACGGACGGACGGACGGACGGACGGACGGACGGACGGACGGACGGACGGACGGACGGACGGACGGACGGACGGACGGACGGACGGACGGAGGACGGACGGACGGACGGACGGACGGACGGACGGACGGACGGACGGACGGACGGACGGACGGACGGACGGACGGACGGACGGACGGACGGACGGACGGACGGACGGCGGACGGACGCGGACGGACGGACGGACGGACGGACGGACGGACGGACGGACGGACGGACGGACGGACGGACGGACGGACGGACGGACGGACGGACGGACGGACGGACGGACGGAGGAGCGCAGAAATACAAACCGACAAAATGACACGATAAGAAAGTCTACAGCTGTCAGCGCCAGTTTTCCTTCAATGCTAATGAATTCGTAACCAGCACTGTGTGACTAGGATGTCACCGTCGTGTTACTTGACGCCGCCCTGGGAGGGGCAACGTAATGGCTCCACATCCTACGGCCGGGTCACGGGCCACTGGTAGCGGCCAGTGAGATCAACCAACTCTAGCGCATACGTCTGGGCAGTTACGACCGTTAAAAATTGTAGCTGTACGGAGAAGGCAGGACGCACGAAACAAATGAGAACGATAAGTCAAACAATGCAGCACGCGACAAGCCATGCATGTGTATTTATAATGTATATGTGGGTGTGCAATGACATGAAACAAGCGATAGTTATGTCGGGTTGGCCCAACGAGGCACGTTATCAACATAAGCACGCACTCGCGCATGCAAGCACGCACGCACGCATGCACCCACAAACAAATAAACGCACATACACAATCATTACATTTTCCACAGTCCCTTCCTTCCTTCCTTCCTTCCTTCCTTCCTTCCTTCCTTCCTTCCTTCCTTCCTTCCTTCCTTCCTTCCTTCCTTCCTTCCTTCCTTCCTTCCTTCCTTCCTTCCTTCCTTCCTTCTTCCTTCCTTCCTTCCTTCCTTCCTTCCTTCCTTCCTTCCTTCCTTCCTTCCTTCCTTCCTTCCTTCCTTCCTTCCTTCCTTCCTTCCTTCCTTCCTTCCTTCCTTCCTTCCTTCCTTCCTTCCTTCCTTCCTTCCTTCCTTCCTTCCTTCCTTCCTCCTTCCTCCCTCCCTCCTTCCTTCCTTCCTTCCTTCCTTCCTTCCTTCCTTCCTTCCTTCCTTCCTTCCTCCCTCCTTCCCTTCCTTCCTTCCTTCCTTCCTTCCTTCCTTCCTTCCTTCCTTCCTTCGTCCTTCCTTCCGTCCTTCCTTCCTTCCTTCCTTCCTTACTTCCTTACTTCCTTCCTTACTTCTTCCCCTCTCCCTCTTTCTCCCTATATCTCCATCTTACCCTCTCATCTCTCTGTCTCGTTCCTGTTCTTCCTTCCTGCCTCTTTTCCCTCTTTCCACACTTCTCAACCCTCCCACACCCACGACATACCCGCTCGCGCTGAGAGGCAGCCAATACATCCAGCGCCGTCCGCCCTCTCTCGCAGTGTCGACAGACACACAACGCCAGCAATTTCACGCGTGAGCGGACGCAGCTGGGCAGTGGCGCGTGAAGGCGTATTTATACACATCGCTCAGGTGTCCGTCTAGACATGACCACGGGCTTGTATTATGCGCCACACTTAACCCTCGCCGGGATGCGTGTAAACCCGTCAAGGGACCCAGCTTCTGCCTGGCTAATGGCGTGTCCTTCATACTATCTACGAAAATAAACAACCTAGATGACAGGAAGGACGGTCGCTATCACACGTTGTGCCTGTCCGCCCGACGACACAACAGGTGGTTGTGGTTAAATCAAACCGTCGCCGTTAAAGGCGCCTCCTCACACGTTTGTTCCTGTACAATTTAGATTACATCTCTAGGTGTGCTAATTGTTATAGTACTGCTGAATCGAACCACGTGATTGTCAACGACGAATATCGTCGTGAATGATCGGTGAGATGATTAACGTGTTTGAATGGTAATGTTTTCGTTGATTGGCTCTGTCACCGACCATATAATGTGGGTTGAAGAGTAAATGTCCGCTCGGTAATTGGCCACCGAAGTCAAAACTGTCAACCACTTATAAAATAGTAGTGAATTACCTTTGACGATATTCAATATCTCATCAATTTATATGACAGAAGCCAATTTTCCACGGAAGCGAATGACCATATGAAGAGAGAAATGGACCCTGGCTCCAGGGAGGAGATATTGTCTGATTTCCCCCAAAGTTAGCGTAGACCTATCAATGTCTAGGTAGCGTCCACGTGACTGTGATAGATGCAGCGGTGCCACCATACACGAGATCAGCCTGTGTGTATATCCGGACACATTTCATTAACACGGCCGTGGGAATTATAACGAGACGTTATCACAGATCGCCTTGCAACCCTAGTCCCCTGGCGCTACCCTTCGGAGGCGGCAATTGCTGTGATGGACGTACATACAAGACTGTGTCGTTAGTTCGTAGACAACTAGACACGCCAACCGGTTTAGTCTATCGTGAATCAGACAAATAGACAACGTGTCTGCATACATAGTTACATACTACAAACAGGCAGGCGGGAAGGCGGGCGGAGAGACGCATAGGGTGGGGCCGACAGGCGGGCAGGCGGGCAGGCGGGCAGG
Organism: Ridgeia piscesae; assembly: GCA_025642075.2. Classification (NCBI taxonomy): domain Eukaryota; kingdom Metazoa; phylum Annelida; class Polychaeta; order Sabellida; family Siboglinidae; genus Ridgeia; species Ridgeia piscesae. The sequence goes on along the minus strand of JAODUO010000892.1, from coordinate 245,415 downwards.
CGGGCAGGCGGGCAGGCGGGCAGGCGGGCAGGCGGGCAGGCGGGCAGGCGGGCTGGCGGGCAGGCGGGTAAACGTACTTTATTTTGACCCATATACATACACTCAACATATTTGTTAAGGTTAAGCAATATAAAGAGCCGCGCCACTTCTGTCTTTCCTCAGAATTATGATCGGACCCAGTCAACGTAATATGATAACTTCTCCGATTATTTCACACGCAGCAATAAGAACGTTGTGTGAGCGAGCTGGCGTGTGGGTGTAGCTATACAAGGTATTTTGTCTGCATAATTACTCTGGTATAAGACCTGCAAAAAAAATTAAGAGTAACCTTTAACACCATGAACGATAGCAGCAACTGGAGAAATGGATGCGTTTGTGTCAACAGGCCACAGTCACAACATGAGTATTCGTGGCAGGACTGAAAAACTACATGCGGTGGCTCTACAGCATACTCCATCAACTGAGTGTAAACAAATGAGAAAATGAGAAACCGCGAAGTACAGTGTCTGGTGAAATTGCTCATCAAGTCAAGAACAACCTAGACATTGAGGCTGCGCAACGCATTTATCTAATGTCCATCTACGTTACTACCACACAACGACGAACTGAATGCTGGGACATTTAGTTATGTTGCGCGCTAATAGGTTGACGCATGCGTGGTTCACTCGATGTCCCATTTTGACGCTCACTTTATAGTCCCATCTTTTCTCAATCTTGCGGTTGGTCTGTTTTCCACGGTTGGTCATGATTTGTAGTTTCTGACTTGTCCGTCGACGGAAATGTTTATGGAGACTAAATGCTCGCGGCAGTAACTTTTCATTAATTTATCGATAGTTTAACGATTATATATAAAATCTCTCTGGCGTCGATAACTGATTTATGTTGTATCCAATCCAATGTTTACATACACTCACACAAGCAGGTGACGAGCAATTAAAAGGAAACCTGAGCGTTTCCTTGCGTGTATTACTTCAAATTACAAAACGTAACAATATGGAGATTATTACCTTGCGCAGTGCTGCAGCTTGAACTGTGACCCAGATAAGTGACCATGTTATTTTTTATGTTGCAGTGGTGACAATGACGGCTGCTCTGCTCATTTTTCCCGTCGGCTTCCAGTCACGTGTCGTCCGCCATTACTGCCACAATACGGGCATGTATCACACGGGCATCTGCGAGCTGGGCTGGGCCTACGTGCTTGGCATCACGGGGACTGCGCTCGCCATGTTTTTGCCTTACTTGTCGCAATATACAGACTTCCGGTTGGATGTCGTAAAACGACGACCCATTTACGACGGCAGCAAGAAAGTACGAATGGACGACGCCAAATTGCCAGAGCCTACACCCGTATGACAAAAAGACAAATGCTTATGACATTGATGAAACGTATCATCAATTCGTGCTGTAATCTAATATGATGGATTACGTTCAGCAAATGCATATAATTATTGTTATTCTCTAATAGACCAAGAGTCATGTTGTATTAATTCCAATTTACAAAATAGTATTACTGAGGCGTCGTCGCTTTTGCATCAACACCAGAGACAATGATGCGGAAATTGACAAGTGTTTCAAAAAGAAACAGTTCCCGCAGAACTAAGCGTATCGATGACACGATCGTTACGTCACAACAACCTCGAACAAACATCCTGACGTTGCTTTGGTCCGGAATCCGTCCCCGATCAGTGAATGTACGGCAGTATTCACCTATTTCAATATTCGGCGGTTTTCGGCATAATGTGTTTCTACAACTGCATGGGTAGACCCATACGTTGTAAAGGATCTATACTACGTGCGAACATTTGGAGCACGCTGTATTAAGTATTCCACCATTGTCGGTACAGAGCTGCATGACGGGAGTTTACTAGCCATGTTTATTAATTTCCATCTTGCGTTTCAGCAATTGGGTATCTCATAGCCGTTTCAACGAAGGCGAGATGAGACATAATTGTACATATAATTCATTTAAATCGACAAGGCGAACGTAAATATTATTTATTGATATATTTAAATAAGTTATACGAATTGTTTTCTACGCATACTTAGACAAAATGTGTGCAGTGTCCACGAAAATGTGTAAATAAAGTTTGCCCGGGTATTGTGTAGTAAATGTGACACTATCGTCATGTCAGTTTCATGTTTCTGTCACCGCTCGTAAATATTTATAAAGAAGGCATCGTCTCACACTTCGTGATTCCCACGTGTGTATACATCCGCATGTCAACTAGTTGCTAGAAAGTCTGACAGTAACACTGGACCAATCTTACACATGTATGCGTTCATATATTTCGTAATTAGAAACCCAAAGTTTGTATTATACGACTAATTAGAGCAACAACGATAAACTCTTCCTTCTGTGATTTGGTTCGCCGGGTTCCAATTTACAATAGTTGTTGTTTGTAACGATCTTATTACACAAAGTTTGTTTATTCGACGAAGATAGGTCAGGCGCTCTAATTGAACAAACTTAGCCGATCAGAAAAAGAGCGTTTTCACGAATAATTAAGGAAGTCCGTTAAATGTTTTGTGAATTCAACCAATGTGAACCAAACACATCGCTTACGAGTAGTGTTATCAAAACGCTATTTTCATCGCTATGATTTTCATAATATAATACTATTAAACGAACAAAATAGTCACTGTTTAAATGTAAAGATATGAATACGGTGTTTTAGATAAGTACTTGCACATTCGCATGGCAAACGTAATACCCTGTTTCCAGTGAGTGAAATGTAAATCAAGAAAAAAATCCGGAAAGTTCGAAACTTTGATCTCTTCCAATTAGACACGCGTGGGTAATTTTAACCGCACCTGTCTTGTAAAGCACACCGTGTAATGACATAGTCCCGGCGCAGACACCCATCAAAGATGCGGTTAAATAATTACTCCGATGCATAAAAGACGCCTGTCGTTGCCGCTTATAAAGACTGCAGAGAAAAATGGCGGCGGTTGGACTCTGAGTACTGGGGGGGGGACTACATAAACAGTGCAGTGGAAGCGCCGCCCTGGCGTCGCGATGTTTATTTACCCAGGTGTTGACGACGGGACTGGCTGGCCTACTACCGTTGCTGTGAGTGTCGCTCCGTTAGCTCCAACATGAGGACGGCAAAGACATTCCATCAGTATAAAACACTTCTCAAAACACTTTTTTTGATTGGAACTTTGTGAATAATATTATGAACAGCTGCACGTATTTACATTAGTGACGTTTTTAATATTGTTGATACGTTTATTGTAAGTGCATATACCTTTACCATGTATGTGGATATAGTTGCGTGCGTGTGTGGTGTGTGTGTGTGTGTGTGTGTGTGTGTGTGTGTGTGTGTGTGTGTGTGTGTGTGTGTGTGTGTGTGTGTGTGTGTTGTGTGTGTGTGTGTGTGTGTGTGTATGTATGTATGTATGTAAGTATGTATGTATGTATGTATGTATGCATCCATGCACATATGTATTCATGTATATAATTATATATATATATATATATATATTTATTTATTTATGTATGTATGTATGCATTTGTGTATGTATGTATGTATGTATGTATGTATGTATGTATGTATGTATGTATGTATGTATGTATGTATGTATGTAGTATGTATGTATGTATGTATGTATGTATGTATGTATGTATGTATGTATGTATGTATGTATGTATGTGTACTTATGTATGTATATATGTATGTACGTATGCATTTGTGTATGACTGTATGTATGTATGTATGTATGTATGTATGTATGTATGTATGTATGTATGTATGTATGTATGATGTATGTATGTATGTGTGTATGTGTGTATGTGTGTATGTATGTATGTACGTATGTACGTATGTATGTATGTATGTATGCATGTATGCATGTATGTATGTATGTATGCATGTATGTATGTATGTATGTATGTATGTATGTATGACTATATGCATGTATGATTATATGTTTATATGTATGTATGTACGTATGTATGTATAATAATAATAATTGTAGAACTTCTATAGCGCCTATATCCTTGAAACGTTCGGGGACAGGCAAAGGTTATCATTGGAGCATGGAGCCGCCGAACATTTATGGTGGAAAAGAAATCAAATAGATATATGTTCAGTTTGTTTACGAAAGGTGTCTATTGTTTCAGAAGATTAAATCGTATTAGGGAGTTGATTCCAAATTGTTGGCGCAGCCACAGAGAAAGCACGTTTGCCAATATTCATCTTAGTTTTAGGAACAAAACGTTGTTTGGAAACGGATGATCTAAGGGTCCTAGACATATCAGAGAAAAGTAGCAGATTAACTAAGTATGTCGGTTGTTGAGTAGAAAGATTACGGTATGTAACAGTAGCCAATTTAAATTTAATTCGATAAACAACTGGAACGTTGTACACGTTGGTGTTTATAATTTGATAAGTCTTTTTCGGCAATGTTATTTAGAAGGGAATTACAATAGTCCAGTCGGCTATTAATCAGAGCAACTGATATTGCTTTGGCAGAAGATAAAAACAAATGACGCCGGAATCGACGGAAATCACGTATATGATAGAAACATGATTTGCAAACATTTGAAATGTACTGATGAACGCTAAACCTACTGTCAAAGACAACACCTAAATTTCGAACGGTATCTGAATATGGTGTATCGTTACCGATCATTTTAACTGGAAAGTAGTCTACAATCTTGTTTCCTTGTTGGTTTATACCATTAATAATCATATAAGTTTTATCGATAGTAAGCTTCAATTTACTTGATTCCAACCACGACAAGATGTCAGTAAGGCAGTCATTTACAGTTGAAATAGATGTATGTGTATCCGTTGGTGAAAGTGATATATAAACTTGTGTGTCATCGGCATATAAGTGATGATTTATGTTAAGGTTAATAATGAATCGACTAGGTGATGTAGTGTATAAGCTAAAAAGAACAGGACCAAGGACAGATCCCAGTGGGACTCCAAACGGGATAAATTTGGGGCACGAGCGTGAACCAGGTATGTTAATTCTTTGGGCTCGGTTTGACAAATACGAACCAAACCACAGAAAAGCTGCGCCAGAAATCCCAAAATGTCTGTGTAAGCGTTGCAAAAAATGATGATCAATTATACCAAACGCAGCAGAGAGATCTAGCAAGTTAAGCGCAGTCAATTTTCCATTATTAATGTTGCATACTATATCATTAGGTATTTTCAGAAGAGCCACTCTGACATGTCGAACTATTTCATATTGTCATGAAATTAATAAGTGATATTTACTAGATATAATTATTCACTGCATGTTTGCGGGTTGTCTATTCTGACTGAATTATGTTAATATTTTAATGAATATATTTCATAGTTTTATTTATATATGATAGTAAACAGAAAGAACAACAAATACGCGATGCTGGAGTATTTTCTGTGACATTGTTCCCTGTGAACTTATTCAAAGGTTTACTTCCGGCAACCTGATTTTGAAGAAAAACGTGTGATCGTCTGAAAAGCATTTAATTCTTGTCACCGCAGACGTCCCGAAACTAGATTATCAGATGGTATTACAGTCACATTCTCAGAGGAAATCTTTCAATTATGATTTCGCACAAGTATTATTATAAATAACATTTGTAATATGGCGACATGTCCAACTGTTCGCGAACCGACAGAAAACATTAATAAATCGAAATGTTGAGAAACATTTAAAGGTCGAGCCAAAGGCGACTCACTTGAATGACAGACAGGCTAAATCAAACCTTTATAAAGTGCGGTTCTATTCTGTCTGGAGACTCTAAGACATTCACTTGTGTTTCGTATTGATTGATTCTCATGTGGCGCGTTGTGGGGTGAATTTATTGTCACTTGAAAGTGATTAAATACATCAAGTACGGACACACATATTTACGCAGGTGACGGGCGTATGAGAAGATCGCCGCTACACAAATTGGCGTGCACGTGTGTGCCCAACTTATTTACACAAAGACAAACGTAAAACGTTCCGTCTAGGCTAAAGTCTTTGAGTAAATACAGCTATGAATGTAGCATAGTTGCAGCAGTTATAATTGACACTATTTGTGTATTCAATGCATAGATTTGCGCCTGTAACACTGTGGGTGGTTCGGCTATTTCAGTCAGTTGGATGATTCATATTCCGTGAACGAATTGAGAGAAGTCGAGTGGTATTATAACACAGGGGTTTGCATTGTACGTTCCCAGGGACTGGTGGATTCGGTGTGATGTCTGAACATACCATTAGCACTAACGTTGGGTGTGTGTCGTTGGACAGTAGCCATAATCAATGTGAAAGCGAAGGCGCCAACTCGAAGGTTTTATTTTTACATTTGATATTACGTTCTTATGAATACAACATGAATGTTGAAGTTTTAGTGCCTGCCAATTTGTCGTTAGTTACATTATTAAGTTCGGGACAATGTTCGCAATTGTAAAAGTTCCACTTGTAACACTTCCAAATTGTACACAAAACATCCAGTTTCAAAACAAAATAGACCGCATTTCAACTGAGAACCGATATATAAAATTAAGGTTTCAGCATTGAATATAAACGTTTTTGTGATTCATTGTAACTTTCATCGTTCATGACTATTTGCATTCCTTATGTTAACACACATGTTAATGTGTATCTAGTTAACACGATTAAGTATCACTGTTCTTGTAATAAAAGTTGTTATTGTCTACATCAGGCACTAGTTGATACCTTCTAAACAGCGTTGTCACGTTGTAAATCAGTAGCCAATGTACACATCCCACAGTATTTAATTCAGTAGGAGGCGATTCAAGGAAATTTTGGATGTTGGATTAGTAGACGAATGGATGAATTGATAGACACATGACCGACCGAACGACCGAACGACCGAACGAACGAACGACCGAACGACCGACCGACCGAACGAACGAACGAACGAACGAACGAACGAACGAACGAACGAGACGGACGGACGGACGGACGGACGGACGGACGGACGGACGGACGGACGGACGGACGGACGGACGGACGGACGGACGGACGGACGGACGGACGGACGGACGGACGGACGGACGGACGGACGGACGAACGAACGAACGAACGAACGAGCGCACACACGAACGAACAAATTAATGTAAGGACGAATGTAGCGAGAGGGGTTCAGAGGCAGATATGGAGAAGGTAAGATGACATGTGGACATAGGAAAAGATAGTCTAAGAGGGAAATTTCACAAGAATATTATATGGATGCAAATCGATTCATAACTTTGAGCTCAGTAGACGATAACGTGTTCTCTTATATTCACCGACTCGTTAACACAACTGAATACATTTACCCCCTGAAAGATGCCAAGAACAGAGCTTTATTTCCATGGGAACATTAAGTAAGTGTGTGCTCGTGGAGGCGTACTACGATACTTGTAGATAGACTAAAATACCGATGTTTTAAGTTACGTAATTTAAGATTTCGCATTTAAATGAAATAACCCACTAGGACATTCAGGACGGGCTATTTACAAGGAACATAAAACAATCAGGTTCCGTTACTAACGCATACTGCTGTATCAACGCACACGCACACGCACACGCACACGCACACGCACACGCACACGCACACGCACACGCACACGCACACGCACACGCACACGCACACGCCACCACACCCACACCCACACCCACACCCACACCACCGCGCGCGCGCGCACGCGCACGCGCACGCGCGCGCGCGCACGCACGCACACACACACACACACACACACACACAAACACAAACACACACAAACACACATATATTTGCCCTTGCACTACCGTCAAACGAAATGTGTAAAATTGGCCTAAATTATATGCCGAACGATTAAGCAGATGTTTGAACGGAGAAAGCGTTGCCTGCACGCACCAAGTAGGCTACACATGCCGTGGTACAGGAGCCGGGAATAGACGGCCGACGACAGATCGACGTGGGGTGTTGACAACCACCCCTTCGAGCAGTCGTAACACTCGTCCAGTCAGTTCGTCGCTGAAGCAGAATTCCGCTTGACGGAGTCGAGTTTCACTTAAAGCGAGTGTTAGCAGCTCCTACGTCTTAATTGGTTTCATTTAATAGGATGTTCTTATGACAACAACATGCATGCTGAAAGTGGACTGCCTGCCAATTTGTTCTTAGTTACTTTAGCTCGGAACAATTGTCCGCAGTTTGAAAGGTTCCGCCGCAACACGTAAACAAAACATACATTTTCAAAACAAAATTGGCAATAATACTGAGGCGAGCAGAGTTAACCGCAATACCATTTGACGTTTAACTTTACCATGTCCTAGACAGCAGATTTCCCGTTAAAAACATCTGCTCTGCTAATTTTGGACAGATGAGCTTTAAATTCAGTTGGAGAACTCTTGTTAGCCTCAAAGTGGATTTAATTGGAGATTTTAGTGAGCACAAAATTAAGCCTCACCCGCTTAGCATTTTTTCAACACAACCTTGAGCAGACTTGTGCTCTTGATATAAGTGTTGCAATAAAATACGGTATTCTTTAGTTAACATTTAAGCTGGCGCGTAACTGTTGCCATAGCAGTAATTTCACAAAAGTGCACATGATCTCAAATGTTGCTTTTGCAATTTCTGACTTAGCCATGTAATGAATTTCAGTTAACCTAGACAAGGTTAAATATCAATATTTTGAAGTTTTATATATGAAATGTGCCTTCAAAACAACGATCCGTGAGCTGTTTGTAATTCTGGATATTGTACGCTTCTGTTTCATTGTAGATGATACATTATTTGAGCAATACGTTTAAGGTATGTAATGTGTATTCGAAGTACAAAGTACAATTAGTAGAATTAATTAATTCTGATTTTGTCAAGATGCGCAATATAGTAGCCTGGTTGTTCTGAAGGTGACAGATCCATTGAATATTGAAAATCAGTGCTGCCACGCTGCGGCGAACAAAACACCGAAGTTTTGTAACAAACAATACGAAGATGAGACGAAAAGATGTAGCCTGCAGAATGTGAATAAAAGTGAAAACCCAAAATTTTGGTTTCCAAAACCCGGTTAGAGACCGATTTTGAGAGGGAGACATATATTTATTAATATGAACGAAGGACACGAATGTGTTTTGCTTTAGCCTACTCTCCGGAGAAAAGGAATCACCGTTTCGGGCAAAAGGAATCAGAAGGAATGTGTAGAATGCGAATGAAGATGATTCAACGTTTAGTGTTGTTTATAACGGCGCCGTTGCCGTTCGATGGTGGCAAGAGGTGTCGACGTTGACGAAAGTGTGCACGTCGACAATGTCCTAATATAAACAGTTGTCAGAATTGTTCACCCGTGACATTTTCGCCTATGTTTACCACAACCCCGGACGAATATTTGACAGACAACGATGTTTGTTTGACTTCATATCGTAACACATGGTATCACACGTTTTATTGATGATTGCACGATTTACACGTTTTGTTTTAGCAGCTGCTAAAATTGCTAATAGTAACTTCCCATTAGCTTTTTAGAAGGTGCTGAAACAAAATAAATGTGAAATTAATGTTAGTATTGATAACGTGTATACACATTGAGGCAGATGTGGCCTAGGTCCGAATTATTCAAGATGATTCCTTTAGCACCCTCTTTTCCGGTCGTCCCCTGACAGTAATGCAGCATAAACAAAGTAAATCAGTAGATAAACGAATCAGTGGAATTACGTCATAATTGACCAATGAGCGTGTGTACAACTACATGACGTGTTTCTAGGACCGCAGTAGTTAATCTTTGATTGTAGCGCATGGCAACACGGGAAAAGAGCGAAGACAAACTACCTAATTACGCGTGCACTGAGACAGCGCGACTGTGACGCTACTGGACATTGTCCGCTTAGAAATGGTCAGTCGGTGATTAATAGAACATCTGGAGTTCGCACAGACTAATAGACAATTACACATACCACTGACCAATCGCATAGCAACGGGCCACGGATCCGCCTACACAACACTATTTAGGCCGATTTTTAAATGTTGACCATAAACATGAAGTGTTTTCCCTTAGACATAGATAAGTCAGAAATGGTACAATAAAGAGCATACAAGCTGTAATATCGAAAGATCTTAATTACAGAAAAGTTATACATTTGACACCACGTGATACCGTAATACGAAAAATTGATATGAAATAGTTATGAAAATTTTAACATTATTTTCTTCACTCTTAAATAAGTTGATCAAAATATCAAAAAAAACAATTAACAAAGAAACAGCGATGTGAAACTGTTTACAAAATGGCACCTCACATTATGACGTCATTGACGACACAACGGCCTTCTGGTCCACTGGCCAATCTGGAGCGTGTTGCTTTGGCTGACCACACTGGTAAATGTTGTTTGATGTTGTTAAAATATAGACACTTATTAATTAAACATAGTTGATGTTATAGAATGTTTATATACGTAATGTTACCAATATCCATGATAATACTGAAATACAACTGAACTGCATATTTGCTCTGTGACTTTCTCCAATTGAACTTGACCAAACATACAACTTATTCCCGATACGTTTCTCTTTAAAGGAGCATTTTACAAGCAGAGATTTTTTAAAGAAACAACATATAAACAAAGGTACTTAATAAATATGTGAAGAAAACAACTCTAGATCTACTTGTTTGGCTGTTTGCACATGAAATGTCCTCTTGGGTGCACTGATAGCATTACCAACATAGAGTTGACTGCAATTTATAGTCCAACAACCGTGTGACATCATATATAGATTTTATTATAGAATAATATATTATATATAATATATATAATATATATATATATGGGAGGGATGTGTGTTGGTTGTCACCGGGCCTAGCGGGGACAATACATCCGTAGTGTGTCGCCACCTATCGAGTGGAATATATACTAATGTATACTGATGCTACTGTGGCTATCAGAACCTGGCAGCTGGTTGGGCAAAGTTGTGGTATGTGTGTGTGTGTGTGTGTGTGTGTGTGGTGGTGGTGGTGTGTGTGGTGGTGTGTGGTGGTGGTGTGTGTGTGTGTGTGTGTGTGTGTGTGTGTGTGTGTGTGTGTGTGTGTGTGTGTGTGTGTGTGTGTGTGTGTGTGTATACATTAATACATACGTGTAAGTTGTGCATTGTTGTATAGCTGAACTAGAGGGACCAAAGGTGAATTAAAAGTGATACTGAAGAAAATTTTATTATGTATCAATGTAAGAAAAAATAAGTATAAATACGTATAAATAACTCTATAGTTATGCATTAGTTAATTAATAAATAATATGTGACAACAATAATATATTATTAATTTCAAATAAAATGTTCAGATAATAAATACATGTTTGGTATAACGACTAAAGTATATCATTTTGATTATCAGATATTAAAAGCGAGTTTAAAGTAAAGTGTCTTAAGGCAAGATTTGATGACCAAACATTAAAAGCGAGTTTAAAGTAATGTGTTTTAAGGCGAGATTTGATGACCAAACATTAAAAGCGAGTTTAATGTAATGTGTTTTAAGGCGAGATTTGATGACCAAACATTAAAAGCGAGTTTAATGTAATGTGCTTTAAAGCGAGATTTGCAATATCACAAGTCCCACACCACACATTGTTGGGGTGGGTGTGGAGGGTGGGGGGGGGAGGATGAAAGAATACAAAACACCAGACGTCGTTAACCCAGTAGACTCTCCCTAACGAGATGCAAGATTAGCTGCCTTGCAATCAGGTCACCGGAGGAAATCATACGCAATATCGGACAAAGGAAGCCGGCAACTCTCGGCGCTTCGTTAGCCCGGAATTCAGGAGAGCAATAACGACTTCTCAACACAAAGAGCAGTTGATTTCAGTGCGGCAACGTCCGACCCCTTCTGACCGTCCTTAACGTCTCCCGAGGGACTCGCGGTGTCACGGCCGCCGCTGTCAGAGAACACCGTGACAGATGCAAGTGTGGGCAATGACGCGTAACTAATTGGCTAATTGGAAAGTTTGACAAACGACATGACTATTTGTTTTCTAGTGTTTCGACCGGAAAATCTGATGCTATCTGCCTTCGCCGAAGAAGAATATATTATTATTGTCGTGCATAATTATATCAGATTATTTATATTTGGATGACATGTTTTTCTAAGACGTCTTGTTTCGTATGCTGGTGGTTCGTATAAAATGCACACTAACTGGAATGACTAGCGTAAAATGAATTAACTGTGATTTTAGTACAAATAGCCATGGCATTACAACGTATATGCCCAGTTTTAACCACTGTAACACTAGTTACACATAACACGTGGTGAAGTAATAATGATAATAATGTAACTATATACGTGCTAACATATTTTAACGTTCTACTACAGTATGTACACTAGACGATTTGCATGTCAACTTTCATAAATAAATCTGTAACCCCAGGAATGAAACGTAACCCCTGTATGTTGTTTAATGTTTAATGCAATGGTAGAAACCACGCATACGCGTCGAATTTCTGATTTTCCTATTTTTCATCAGTCGGAAACTACAACTGTCATCCGTCGTTAAAATATCGTTATTGTGTTCTGTCCCCAATCAGCTCCATGTATCGTGACCCACTTACAGGCCCTATTCATTAAACACATATAAAACATCATACTAAAACAATAATAAAAAAATCATAATGCGATATTAAAAAAAACAGGAAAACCTGTTACAATAAAAATTAATAGGCCCAAGTCAAACCAATATTACATAATGATCACGCATTTTTAATCACACAAAAACATGTTTTAACACAACAGTAGATAAGTAGATGTGTATCGAGTCACGTTGATCATTCATCAGAATTTTATTTCACTAAACGAATCACGCTGAATCTCGCCAAGTTACGATTCGATGCATTCTCACCACGGGAAGTGGACATTTTTACGGAGTGTCTCAGTTGTTGTTTATCGCGGCATCGATAGACGGGAGAGCATTGACAGTCGCTTAATATTCCATTGTCGCCGTTTCCCACGGGGAGACCTAATCCTGTCAAGTGACAAGAAATAAATTCTCGGAGTACACGGCTATGCTAAACGGTCTTTTAGGAAGTTGGCGAAGCGAATGTCGCTTTGTTCCTGGCGGGGTGAGTCAGCGTAGAACGTGTCCGTCAAATCCACGCAATAAATCATCGTCGTTTAGTGCCGCACCAGAATGCTTTAATTGTAAATTAGAGATTTGATACGTCATCGCTGAGCCGAACAAAACGGAAGACTTCCGATGTGGCGAGTTGCGTGCTGAAGACACCGTTGGTTTTACGTGATGACAGACAGGGTCGCCTCAGGATATCATGTATGTTGATATCTTAAAGGAATACTTTGGTGAAAATTTTGATTTGTTTATGTTAGTTAAATACGCATAAGTAATCCTGTTTACACAATTATATGCATACATTCCAGTACAAATGTGTTTTATTAATCACTTATAACCCTGACAACATATCGAACAATGAATTTGCCTTCCGGGACAATAAAGAGTTATTGCATTGTATGATATCTAATAACTGCTGGTACGAGGAGTTTCTCATTTGACCTCCGCTTATACTATCCATATAAGACATGGTCATGAATATTCGGTTCAGTTCGCCAAACGTCGGTTTTATCCGACAAGTTCACTATGTTTAAAGGCAACGGCCATTGGGTGGATCCCTGCACGTGTATAAATATTCATTATAATCGGGCTGCATAACTAATCATCCCCGTGGTAGCACTCACAAAATGATTCGTTTAAACACTACTATTTATCAGCTTTTTGCGCAGATAACACAACAATTATGCATACATATGCAAGACATAAGTAGCAGAGGAAGTACTTATAGGAAATGATAACGTTTTAATAAGTACACCTTGAATGTTTGTAGGCATAACAAGTATCGCTTTAAATGTAATTCGCAAGTTAATGGTATGGGCTTTGTTCATATGGCGAGACTCACAATGGCAACGTAAGAATGGCAAACATATGTGGTGAATGGTTGAACGAGACGATGAATCTGGCATACAGAAAGATACATATTGAACTGTCCCCAAAGCAATCATATTATAACACAATTAATGACACAGTTTGTCTTATAAGAGACGTAGCCAAGTTGGTAGGAATAGACTTGTCATTTTTATGATACTAACCAGTTAGTTATTCTTTTGACGTCATCGTCTTCTCTTGGTTTCTAGGGTGCCTTGCTTTACAGTTTTAGATGATAAGGATGGCTTGAGAACCACACGAAGAAGATGTCACATTGCGACGAGCAGGACACATTATTAAAACATTACAACGACAGAGCACAAAATGTCAAAAACGGGGGGCAGATGAGGGTGGTAGACGAAAATGATGAAGACCGAAGCTCAGATGGGAAGACAGCATGGAGAAATCTGAGGATGGCTGACATGAGCAGCCATGGATGGGTGACCTCCGCAGAAAAGAAGGGGCATTGAAGGGACTCACGAGGGAGACAGAGGAGGCAACGCATGTGACATAGCCCACACCCGCAAGGGATCGAGGGGACGAAGAAACATAGAACTCTAGATGGAAAAGGGGCATTTAAGAGAAGAGCAAAATACAAATTATCGATAGCGCGGAAGCAATTCTTGATATCATCGCATATCACTTTCGCGTCTTCAACCTCCGACAGGACGCGCTGAAAGTTTGGCATCCTGTTCGGCTCAACGATGACGTATCTGATCCATGATTTGCATTTAAAAAGCGCTCGTGCGACACTAAACGACGAAGATTTATTGCGCGGCTCTGACGGACACGTCCAACGCTGACTCACTCCGCTTGGAACAAAGCGAATCAGACGGCGACTTTCGCCTTGCCAACTTCCTAAAAGATCGTTTAGCATAGCCGTGTACTCCGAGAATTTATTTCTTGTCACTTCACGGGATTAGGTCTTCCCCGGGGACGGCGCGACAATGGAACATTAAGCGACCGCAAATGCTCTTCCGTCCACCGATGTCACGATAAACCGCATGTGAGGTCATTCTTGAAGACGGGGTTCTTTTTCTGCTGACAGACCAGCCGCGATACTTTTTTTTTTAAACTAATGCCTGCAGGTTCTTTCCAGTTAAACTGTAAACATTCTGGGAGCAGTTTTGTGAACTGGTGAAGCGTTACGCGCAAATAGGCGGTGTACTGGTCGTAGTTAACAGCGACGATTATCAACGTTTACATTTTAGCATTCGCGTAACTAAATTGACATAAAATTGACCTACTTAGGTCGCGGCGGGGAATCCAGGGCTACATTTGCCCTGCCTCTGAACATTCCTTTCTCCTATGCTACTACCTTTGCAGTTACTGTACCAAACGCCAAGCTATGAAGAATGTAAAGGATACCCAGTGTAAACATTTTGTTGAGTGGACATCCCAAAAATATTTCAACTAACGTAAACTTATGCATATTCGTTCCAAAGCGCAGCTAAGATAAACTATGGAGGAGACTCGTGAAACGCAACTAGCGTAACTTTACGACGTTTTAGGCGTTCAAAGAATTATCGACCGCTACGACGTCGTAAGTATGCTTCATGAAACTAGCCCTAGTATGCTTGCAAACCAAGAAATCTACTTACACGACCGTGTCCGTACCAGTGTCATTGATATCGCGGTTCACACTCCGTGCGGTACAATACTGCAAATACTTTACGTTCGTGTTCACAGCAAAACCTTGATAAATGTTGTTTTAGCTTAAGAACCAGGTGAACTTCGTGTGCTTAGAGTAATACAATGCCATTAAAAAACCTTCACATTCCAACATATAATACTAATCCGGCCGGATCCTCGCACCGTGGTCTGGTAATTCGTTGCACAATCTTCAATTTCAATTTTCAAAATATTTCAAAACACACAACATTAAAAAGCAAGCAATACAAATACAAATAATAATAAGTCACATGGTACGAATGAAATACAATTAAGAAAAATGTTTTGAAAAGGAGTCGACATGATGTGAAACACTTGTATCTGGTGTGCTCGAAGTTATGGTTATCGTTGAAATCGACCGCTGCATGTTTTCTTACGTTTAAGAAACAATATACAAGCCATTGTCGTGCTTGATCTCGTGGTGGTGCGTTTTCTACCAGCGACTGTCCAGTTGCGACACTACAAAACATCGAACTGTGTAACACTTCCCACGAACGTTTGCACCCAACACCGATAAGCCTTAGTCTTTGTAACTTTGGCCAACCTCAATTTCGCCACTAACTACTGCAGTATAATAATCATTATTATTGCTTAAATTTGACGTTTCGGTGCGTTAATTACACCATTCAACATAATCAATGGTATATCTACTATATATATATATATATATATATATATATATATATATATATATATATATATAAGCGCATGTTCGATGATTACGTAGTGCCCGGTTCTTAGGGGATGCCAAGACGAGAACAACAACAATATATAGCATTTTAAGAACCTTATGAAATTACGTGGGTGTATTGGTTAAACGCTCTGACGTATTATATTGAGAGAAATATATAGTTGCAATTGCGATATTGAGGTGTACCCAGATTCTAAACATGTTTTGTACACACCGGAAGCGATAATTTTATTGCCTTCGTTTTTATTGCTTTATTAATCATCGAATATCGGCGATGTTGGCGTAATACTCTCGCGGAGACGTGCATCTCGAATGTGACCAGAAGTCCATGATGTCCGGCACGACCTGCCGGCGCCCCCGCTGCCTGTGCAGGTAATCACACAAGGGACACGGGTCAACGAGTCGGGGGCGTTCAGCCCAGCACTGATAGTGCTGCCGCCAAGCGAAGTAACTGTTGTACAGAGTGTCGTTGCGGTCGACATTCACCAGGTGGCGCGCCAGAGCAGCGGGCGACGTGAAGTCCCGCACGTCGATGTAGGAACGAGGCGGCAGAAGCGAGCGGTAGTCAGCGCCGCCAAGGACGACGGGAACGATGTCCATTTTGAGCCGAGCCCACACCTTCTCGGTGACGTAATCTGCACAGATGCTACGGGAAGCGAAGATGAATACATTCAAGTAAGCAATGTTGACTGAAGTACTTTTATTTTGTACTTGAGAGTACAAGTACAAATATAACCTACCCTAAACCTACTCAGGTAACAGTACATTGATAAAAACTTACTAGAGTAAAAAGTAAAAGTAATTCTCAAACGTTTTTGAAGAAATATTAAAAGTAAACGTTTTGATTTCAACATTGCAGTAGGTGCACAAAATGGAAACTAAAATAACTACATTAGTTTATATGAGCCCAATGACATTCGCAATAAAATAACAAATATATAGGCAAATACGATTGCGACCTGATTGGTGAATTGCACTGTTTGCATACTATTAACATAATTAGACATGGCGATGGGATCCCCTGGCGACTAGACACGGACATATTATCATGAAAATATTTCGCGAAGTAAATAAAAGTAACTTGTGTATGGAGATAGGGAGGTAGGGAGGGAAGGATGGAGAGAGGGAATCATAGAGAGAGGGGGGGAAGGAGAAAGGTAAAGATGGACGGCGGGAGGGAGGCATAGAGGGCGGGAAGGAGAGAGGCAGGGAGGGTAGGAGAGAGGCAGGGAGGGAGGGAGGCAGGGATGGAGGGAAGCAGTGAGGGAGGCAGGGAGGCAGGGAAAGAGGAGAAACGGGTGTTACTCTTTTTTTCTGGGAGATCCAAAATAAAATTCGGTAGACTCCCAGAGTATCCTGGGAAGTTTGGCGTGTAGACCTGTAAATTATATCCATCTTATCGCTACAGGTCTGCACAGCATTCGCCCTAATACACATAATACACACGTACGTGTTCTCGAATGCCAGGTAGAACTTGTATTTCCGGTTGAGCATAGCCTCGCACTCGGGATGTTGCAGGGCGGCGACACCGGGCCTCGGGCCGCTGCCGCAAGACAAGTTGCCGCACTTCCCGTAGATATCAACCGACACGTGCTGCCGCAACTGCGCCACGTATTTCTCGCGGAGACTCGGGCTGACGCACTTACTGACAAACAGCGCGACGACCCGCGTCTTGCCGCGAGCGAAGTTGCGCCGAGCCTCGTTCCGAGGAGGCGGCAGCCACTCATCGCGTCTCATGTTTTTCGTCATCCACGGTCGTTTCCGGTAGAGTGCGGCACTGAGCTTGTCGGTGGTGCCACCTACAGCGGCCCATCGAGGCAGGCATAGACCATACGGCTGGTGACGCGAGGAGAAACAAACGATAGAGATGTGGTTACTGCTAAATAGTTTATAGCAATAATTATGTGCAATTCTACAGTACAATTTCAACAGGAAGTGGGTCTGAAACCGCGTAGGATGTATTCCAACATTGCTGTTAACCTACAGGAGAGCGTCATATTTGCAACAGAGCTGTGCGCCGTACGTGTCGTATATTTCATACTGTCTACGGTGCACTATATAGCCTCGATTACCCAGACTCCGTGAGGTGGCAGCACCTTTCAGCCCCCCAACTCCGCCTGGTAGATTTATGCTCTAGTGATGTAACCCCATAATAGGGTAAAGACGCTGATTAGTTCTCACGCCGATTTTGAAATAACAATTTAAATAAGGATAATACTATATTATAAAAACTATTCATAATTAGACTTATATTCACACAAACATATACAGATATGCAAATTTCCAATTGTTTACGATGCAGGATTAACATTGGTTGCCGTGGCTCCGTCAGGCCGGTGTGGTGGTCCCAGATTCGCATATCGCATATCTTGCATGCGCGCGCAAGCGCAGTCCCGCTTTTATCTGCTCTGACGTAGCTTTGGTGACATATGTCAGTTCCGGGCTGAATTTCCTCAAAACGCACACCGCACATGTATTTTTTATTAAAAACTTGCGAATAGCAATCATACTGGTATACTTGTTACTAACAGAAACTAGCTTAGTAACAACGGAATATGCTGGCCCGCTACCGTTCGGCACGAAACTGCCGAATCTGGGACCGGCCGAATCTGGGGCCACGAAACCAGCAACGTGACCAGATTGTCTTCCCGGCGAAGTTACTCGTCCGAGCGAAAGTCGGATAAATGAGACTATACACTACTAATTTATTGTGTTCTTCTGGAGATGTTCCCTATGCTGTGGGCAGTAAAGGTACGGAACTCTTATGTAACAGTGGCGCCACACTGTGGCTTCGTGGGACAACGCCATTGATCGACTCGTACCAACTGTTAGCCTCGGTTACCCAGACTCCGTGAGGTGGCAGCACTTTTAAGCCCCTCGACTCAACGGTTACAGGTAGTGCACACGCGCACACGCGCACACGCGCACACGCGCACACGCGCACACGCGCACACGCGCACACGCGCACACGCGCACACGCGCACACACGCACACACGCACACACGCACACACGCACACACGCACACACGCACACACGCACACACGCACACACGCACACACGCACACACGCACACACGCACACACGCACACACACCAGACTGTCTTCTCGGCGTAGTTCCGCAGCTGACCGACAGTCGGTTAAGCGAGACTAACCAACTGTTAACGCGATGACGTTTTTCGAACGGAAGAGTAGGCCAGATTGTGTTGTCATGTTTTCGTTCAATCTGTATGTAGTTTACATGGTTATGGAAGACTCAAAAGACCTCTTTGTATTGTCCACTGACGACGTAGCATACCGTATGGAATACCGGTTTTTAGAAACCAGTTCCAGACCTTATAAAAGACATCGGTTCAACGGTACGCCTAATCTGCCGCTCGGCTGCGTAACTTCGCCGAGAAGACAGTCTGGTGTGGTGCGTGGTGCGTGTGTGTTGTTGTGTGCGTGTGTGCGTGTGTGCGTGTGTGCGTGTGTCGTGTGGTGTGTGCGTGTGTGCGTGTGTGTGTGTGTGCGTGTGTGCGTGTGTGCGTGTGTGCGTGTGGCGGTGGTGGTGTGGGTGGCGTGGTGCGTGGCGGTGGCGGTGTGTGGTGCGTGGTGCGGGTGCGTGTGTGGGGGTGGCGTGGTGTGCGGTGTGCGGGTGCGTGTGCGGTGTGCGGTGTGCGTGCGGTGGCGTGGCGTGGCGTGGGTGGCGTGTGCGTGGTGGTGGGCGTGTGGCGTGTGGTCGCGTGGCGTCGTGTGACGTAGTGGTCGTGTTTTGGACCGTGTGCTGCGTGCTGTGCATGCGGTACGGTGCGGCTGTCGTGTGCGTGTGTGCGTAATGCTGTGCGTGTGGCAGTTGTGCGATGTGCGTGTGCGTGTGTGCGTGTGTGGTGTGGTGTCGTGTGTGCGTGTGTGCGTGTGTGCGTGTGTGTGTGTGCGTGTGTGCGTGTGTGTGCGTGTGTGCGTGTGTGCGTGTGTGCGTGTGTGCTGTGTGCGTGTGTGCGTGTGTGCGTGTGTGCGTGTGTGCGTGTGTGCGTGGTGTGGTGGTGTGCGTGTGTCGTGTGTGCGGTGTGCGTGTGTGCGTGCTGCGTGGCGCTGCGTGTGGCGTGCGTGTGCGGCTGTGTGCGTGGGGTGTGCGGTGCTGTGCGTGGCGTGTGCGTGTGTGCGTGTGTGCGTGTGTGCGTGTGGCGCTGTGTGCGTGTGTCGTGTCGCGTGTGCGGCGTGTCGGCGGGCGTGGCGGGTCGTGTGCGTGTGTGCGTGTCGGCGGCTGCGTGGCCGTGCGTGCGGCGTGGCGTGCGTGGTGTGCGTGTGTGCGTGTGCGTGCGTGGTGTGCGTGTGTGCGTGTGTGCGGGGCGTGTGCGTGGTGCGTGGCGTGTGTGCGGAGTGGTGGCGTGGCGGCTGTGGCGTGCGGGGCGCAGTGTGCGCGGTGTGCGTGTGGTGCGGTCGGTGCTGCGTGTGTGCGGCTGTGTGCGTGTGTGTGCGTGTGTGCGGTGTGCGTGTGTGCGTGTGTGCGTGTGTGCGTGTGTGCGTGGTGCGGTGGTGCGTGTGTGCGTGGCGTGTGCTGTGGCGTGTGTGCGTGTGCGTGTGTGCGTGTGTGCGGTGTGCGTGTGTGCGTGTGTGCGTGTGTGCGTGCGTGTGTGGTGCGTGTGTGCGTGTGTGCGTGTGTCGTGTGTGCGAGTGTGCGTGGTCGGTGCGTGTGTGTAAAGTATAAATCACATCACGCTAACTCAACCGAATACATTCCGAGGACAACCCTTTCGACAAGTGACTCCCCCAAAATTGCACTTACATTCAGGGCCGTTGGCCTCTAAGTGAACGCGTTGTTTTAGTTTCTATTTCGCATTTCGGATTGCGGATTTCTTTTTTAACCGCATATGTACCTGGACATGTCGCGGTCGTGGCGATCCCCAAGTGATGTTGAACCGTGTCGGTTCGCAGGTCGTACTTTGTCTGCGGGTGTTCCCAGCAAGCACCCCTCTGGTGCGCAGTCTGTAGCGTGGCATCTCCGCTTTCAATCTCAAGTAGAACGGTGGACAGGATGACGTCGCTCTGTCGAATAATGACCGGTTCCCCGTGTCTCCAACGGCTGTTGGAAGAAGGGGAAATTTGCGAAGTCAATAAGATAATAAGTGTGTTGATACAAGTCGAACGTTTAAGTTGCTGCTTACTGTGTACGGACGAATGTTATAGTGTATTCAAGTTTCATTCGAGGACATTTACTATTTGTGTTTTAGCAAACTGCGTGGCCTGTCATTTGGCGTTTTATGTTGTTATCTCGCGGTCGAAACGAGGTTGGGGGCTGGAAGTCCAATTTCCATGTTAAAAATAGGACTTTGTTTTGTTTTGGTTGTATTAATCGGGCTGTCCCAATTGGTTATAGTTTATTTTCCGAAGGATAATTACAAGCAGAACCAATGCAACTTTGCCGGAAGGATGATCAGGTCATGCATTTAATCGAGTATTAGGTCATTGCCGTGGCATAGTTTTTAGTAGATTTGCGCTTATAGTATATTAAATTTTTTTATTTTATTTATGATTTCATCGAAACCCCATGCTCTTGGACTGCACTGGCTTCCTGGAAGAGTCGTATTACATTCAAGACCCTACTTCTCACTTTTACTGCCTCCATGGTTTTGCATCTCCATATTTATCAGCACTTCTCTCTCCCTATGGGCCGACGCAGTCTACGGTCTTGCATCTCCATATTATTTATCGCACTCTCTCTCCCTATGGGCCGACACGCAGTCTACGGTCTTGCGATATTATCAGCACTTCCTCTCCCTATTGGGCCGACCGCAGTCTACGGTCTTGATCAGTTATTCTTATACAGCCGACTTCCCGCACACAATTGGCAGACGATCCTTCTCTTGTGCAGCTCTACGGGGATGGAACCAGCTACCCCTTAGAGTGCACCAATGTACGAGTTTAAAGCAGACTTGTCATATGTACTGGTACCGTGATCCGTATGAAATTTGGCGTTTTAAGTGTACGGCCGTACTCCATTTTCGCAGACATGGCTGCATTTTTCATGCCCGCCTCCGTCGAAATTGCCTAATATCGGCTCAACCCGCTCCAATGCGCAGTCAACGTGCGTCCGGGCATGGCGTGTTCGTCGGTCGCCGTCGGCGGCCTGGCGTGTGTCGCCGTGTGGCGGTGGCTGTGGCGTGGCGGTGTGCGTGTGCGCGCGTGCGCGTCGGCGGCGTGCGGCGCGCGTGCGCGCGGTGCGCGCGTGGCGGCGCGTGCGCGCGTGGCGTGGCGGCGTGCGTTGCGGTCGCGTCGCTGGCGTCGTCGCGTCGCGTGCGGGTCGCGGTGGCACGCGGCGTGCCGCGTCGCGCGTCTGCGGGGCGCGGGCAGTGGCGCGCGTCGCGGGTGCGCGGCGTCGGTCGTTGCGGCGGGTGCGGTGGCTGTGGCGTTGGCGTGTTGCGTCGGGCGTGTGTGCGTGGTGCGCTGGCGGGCGGTGGCGGGTGCGGTTGCTGGGCGTGGGCGGGCGGTGGCGCAGGGCGTGTTGCGTGGCGTGGCAGGTTGCGGTGGCTGGCAGTGGCGAGGGCGAAAGGCAAGGGGCGTGGCGGTGTGCGCGGGCGGGCTGCGGGCGTGCTGCGGGGCGGTGGCGGGCGCGGGGCGTGGTGCTGGGCGGGGCGGGCGTGGGCGTGTGCGGCGTGCGTTGCGGCGTGCGTGGGCGGTCGTGCGGGTGCGTGTGCGGGCGTGTGTGCAGTGTGCAGTGTGTGCAGTGCGTGTGTGCGGTGTGCGTGTGTGCGTGTGTGCGTGCGTGCGTGGTGCGTGTTGCTGTGTGCGTGTGCGTGTGCGTGTGCGTGTGTGCGTGTGTGCGTGTGTGCGTGTGTGCGTGTGTGCGTGTGTGCGAGTGTGCGTGTGTGCGTGTGTGCGTGTGTGCGTGTGTGCGTGTGTGCGAGTGTGCGTGTGTGCGTGTGTGCGTGTGTGCGTGTGTGCGTGTGTGCGTGTGTGCGTGTGTGCGTGTGTGCGTGTGTGCGTGTGTGCGTGTGTGCGTGTGTGCGTGTGTGCGTGTGTGCGTGTGTGCGTGTGTGCGTGTGTGCGTGTGTGTGTGCGTGTGTCGTGTGTGCGTGTGTGCGTGTGTGCGTGTGTGCGTGTGTGTGCGTGTGTGCGTGTGTGCGTGTGTGCGTGTGTGCGTGTGTGCGTGTGTGCGTGTGTGCGTGTGTGCGTGTGGTGCGTGTGTGTCGTGTGTGCGTGTGTGCGTGTGTGCGTGTGTGCGTGTGTGCGTGTGTGTGTGCGTGTGTGCGAGTGTGCGTGTGTGCGTGTGTGCGTGTGTGCGTGTGTGCGTGTGTGCGTGTGTGCGTGTGTGCGTGCGTGCGTGCGTGTGTTTGTATAAGTATAAATCACATCACGCTAACTCTAACCGAATACTATTCCAGAGGACAACCCTTTCAGACAAGTGAACCTCACCCCAAAAATTGCACTTACATTCAGGGCCGTATGGCCTCTAAGTGAACGCGTTGTTTTAGTTTCTATTTCAGCATTTCGGATTGTCGGATTATCTTTTTTAAATCCCCATATGTATACCTGGTACATGTCAGCGGTCGTGGCATATCCCCAAGTGATGTTGAACCAGTGTCGGTATTCAGCAGCGTCGTACTTATGTCTCGCGGGTGCTTCCCAGACAAAGAACACCCACTTCTGGTGCGGCAGTCTGTAGCGTGGCATCTCCGCTTTCAATCTCAAGTAGAACGTGTGGAACAGGATGACGTCGCTACTGTCGAATAATGACCGGTTCCCCGTGTACTCACAACGGCTGTTGGAAGAAAGGGGAAATTTAGACGAAGTCAATAAGATAATAAGTGTTGTTGATACAAGTCGAACGTTTAATGTTGACTGCATTACTGTGTACGGACAGAATGTTATAGTAGTATTCAAGTTTCATTCTGAGGACATTTACTATTTGTGTTTTAGCAAACTGCGTAGGCCTGTCATCTTGGCGTTTTATGTTAGTTATCTCGCGGTCGAAAACGAGGTTGGGGGCTGGAAGTCCAATTTCTCCATGTTAAAAGATAGGACTTTGTTTTGTTTTTGGTTGTATTAATCGGGCTGTCCCAAATTGTGTTTATAGTTTTATTTTCCGAAGGATAATTACAAGCAGAACCAATGCGACACTTTGCCGGAAGGAATGATCAGGAAAATCATGCATTTTAATCGAGTATTATGGTCATTGCCGTGGCATAGTTTTTAGTAGATTTAGCGCTATATAAGTATATTAAATTTTATTTATTTTATTTATGATTTCATCGAAAACCCCATGCTCTTGGACTGCACTGGCTTCCTGGTAAGAGTCGTATTACATTCAAGACCCTACTTCTCACTTTTACATGCCTCCATGGTTTTGCATCTCCATATTTATCAGCACTTCTCTCTCCCTATTGGGCCGACACGCAGTCTACGGTCTTGCATCTCCATATTATTTATCAGCACTTCTCTCTCCCTATTGGGCCGACACGCAGTCTACGGTCTTGCGATATTTATCAGCACTTCTCTCTCCCTATTGGGCCGACACGCAGTCTACGGTCTTGCGATCAGTTACTTCTTATACAGCCGACTTCCCGCACAACAATTGGCAGACGATCCTTCTCTTGTGCAGCTCTACGAGAGGATGGAACCAGCTACCCCTTAGAGTGCACCAATGTACGAGTTTAAAGCAGACTTGTCATATGATACTGGTTACCCGTATCCGATATGAAATTTGGCGTTTTTAAGTGATACGGCCGTACTCCATTTTTATACAGCAGACATGGCTGCATTATTTCATGCCCGCCTCCGTCGAAATTGCCTAAATAATCGGACATCAACCCGACTCCAATAGCCAGTCAACGTGACGTCCCTGCACGGTAAACAATAGGTCGCTAATCTCTTCAGTCAGCCAGGTTCACAGACAACAATCAAGTATTATGTTGCCTGAATAATAGAGATCTGGTTGGCCTATTGCTGAAACCGGTTATAAGTTTGATACGAGTACAAAGCCTGCGTACACAAACATCGTTAACCCGCGTCAACATATGTGGCCAGCTCGTCGACACTTCCCCCGTTATACAGGATCTAGGATTCAACGTCGACACAAACCTAACTATGACGTCACAAGTGGCAAACGTGTGTCGCTCCGCCTACTACCATCTGTCACGAATCGCCAAGATACGAGACTCCATCAGTACCACTGTATGTAAGAGTCTCATACACGGACTCGTAACTTCGCGACTCGACTACGGCAACGCAATATTATACGGCATAAGTGATCGTCACATGCACCGTCTGGAAATGGTCCAGCGGTCTGCGGCACGAATCGTCAGGCAAATTCGGCGGGGCGACCGGCAGTCCATGACAAAAATACTGCGGCAGTTACACTGGTTGCCTGTCAGAAAGCGAATCGATTTTAAACTACTTGTACTTGTGCACAGGGCCATATACAATGGCACGCCGGAGTATCTTGCGGCACTGCTACGCCGCCACACACCTCCCCGTTCGCTGCGCTCTGCAGGCGGGTTACTGCTAGAGGTGCCCAGAGTCAACCTGGAACGTTTCGGCCGCCGTGCATTTGCCTGTGCAGGACCCACTCTGTGGAACAAACCTCCAAGGAACATACGTGACAACAGCAACATTACACAGTTCAAGAAGCAATTAAAGACATTTTTATTTTCCACATAACTAGTTTCACACAACGAACATTATATTTTAGCTAATTTATTATTACGATATATACATATATTATTTATCTTATTTATTTTTATTACTATCAGTGCAGTATAACGGGTTCTAATGTTTTATCTGTAATGTCTATGTTTAATATTCATTTTTTAAAGAATTACATAATGTATACATAGCCAATTTTACACGGTTTTTATCATAGTGTCTCATTACTTTATAGTATTATCATTATTACTGTTACCATTATTTTAATCAGTATATGCAAATTTACATGTATGTACACACCCGTCCCGGATTTGATGGTGTCAAAATAAAGTTATTATTATTATTATTATTAAATCTCCAACAGTTTATCCCTGTCTAAAATGACACTGTTCATCATAATGACTACCTTGTGATATTTAGGTATTTCCATTCTTCTACATACAACATAAACTCGGTGGCTGTTGTCAGCTTGTGCAACTGAGGCTGGGATGAATAACCCGCCCTGGGAATGTTTCTGCTGGTTGAAGCAAGCCAACCGAGAATCCTTTCTGTGCTCCCATTCTTCCTTTCACGATGTTTTGTGTTTGCCGGAATCACTGTTTGACGACGTGAGTACATTGCTACTTCCTTTTCTCTGCGTTCTGCTTGGCCAGCGTGAGTAAGAGTATGAGAGAGTAAGAGTAACTTTATTCGCAATGCAGCATGTACAAGAACCAACATAAGCATAGTAATAAATTGTCAGCATGTTGCACTGCATGGCTGTCATTTGGCTAAGAGCCGTCTTCCAGTGACACCATCATCATTAAAAAATAACCATCATTAATATAGATATACAATACACGTTTGTAGTATTACAACACAATACAAGAGGAGAATTATCAAAGTAAAATTACACATATTGTTAGACATCATCAAGACTGTAGTAATACAATGAATATATCAAGTATGCAGTTTGTCACTGTTTCTGGTGATATCTGAGATTCTTGAACCAATTACAATATAAATTAGTATAAGTATGTTTTTGTAATAAGCATGGATAAGCATGTACAAATCCAAACAAGATTTAGCATGACTTGTGCATGTTATAACTATGAAATAAAACACTATGGAATGTAGCAACTTAATTGCATTCTTGACATCTGGGGTTTAAACATATTACTAGACTTTTGTAAGTGTCTAAGTAGAAAACACGTAACATTTGTTTAAACTTCAACCGGTGATTAACATTTCTTATTTGTTTATAAATTTTGTTCCATATTCTTGTAAAATTATGTTTAGGTAGCTTCAAAGAAAATTTAGTTCTGGGTTTCTCATGAACAAGAAGCTTGAATTGTCTGGTTATTCTTTTATCTGTATCAAAACTTTTTTTCATTACAAAATTTCTGAACGATTTAGGTAATAAATCATGTTCTAAATCATACATAAATAACGAAGCCTGCAGTTTAAATACATCTAAGATTT
This sequence comes from Ridgeia piscesae, assembly GCA_025642075.2. Taxonomy (NCBI): domain Eukaryota; kingdom Metazoa; phylum Annelida; class Polychaeta; order Sabellida; family Siboglinidae; genus Ridgeia; species Ridgeia piscesae. Next base: position 218,089 of record JAODUO010000892.1, on the reverse strand, counting down.
TCAATATTTTTGCAGACTTATATAAGGGGTCCGTATGACTCCTATATCCTTTTTTTATTAATTATTCTTAATGCACGTTTTTGTAAAATGTCTAGTTTCTTTGTGTTTCCGTTACCCCAAGCTTGTATACCATATGTTATATGACTGTGAATTAGAGTATAATATAATGATTTTAGTGATTTATGTGGTAAGATATGTTTCACCCTATTTATTGCAAAAATGGCTCGAGATATTTTCGAGCTGATTATATTAATGTGTTCTTTCCATGTTAAGTGTTTATCTATATATATTCCTAGGAATTTTACGGATTCATCTTTATTATACTTGCCAATCTGGTTAATAACTTCATTGTTTATTTTGACACTGCCTTTTACTTCATAGTTACTATTTTTAGGACTAAAGATACAATATTGTGTCTTCTTAACATTCAAACACAGTTTGTTTGCACACAGCCAATTGTATATATTTTTTAATTCGTGGTTTAGTGTTAGGGTTAAATTATCAATATCACAATCTGAATGATAAATTGTTGTATCATCAGCAAAAGATAATAAGTTAAGAGAGGTCGAATTTGATATATCATTAATATAGATGAGAAAAAGCACAGGTCCTAATATGGATCCTTGTGGTACTCCATGAGTTAAAGTTATCACTGGTGATTTGCACTCATTCATTTCAATGTACTGTTTACGATTAGAGAGGTAACTGGAGAACCATTTATTACTGATGCCTCTAATTCCATAATGACATAATTTATATAGCAATACATCATGATTAATAGTGTCAAATGCTTTGGATAAATCAAGAAATACAGCCATTGTAATATCTTTAGAAAGTTTGTCATTTGCATCTGCTATGTCTTTGAGTAAATGCAATATTGGGTGTATAGTGGAATGTTTAGAGCGAAATCCATATTGATGTTTATATAGAATATTATATTTCTCCAAATAATTTACTAATCTATTACACACGATTTTTTCCATTATTTTAGAAAGTGCAGGTAGAATACTTATTGGTCTATAATTATTAAATACATTCTTATTTCCTGATTTATATATTGGAATTACTTTAGCAACCTTGAGATTTTCTGGGACAACACCAGTAACAAAGGATTGATTTATAATATGCCTAAGTGGTATGATTATTTCTCCTATAGTCTGCTGGATAAGTTTTGTAGATAAACTGTCAAAACCTACAGTGCATTTTGTTTTTAGATTTGTTACTACATTTTTAATCTCGTATATATCAGTTGGTTGCATGAAGACATTTACAGAAGATCTATCCTGTAAGTGCGAATGAAATGAGGTTGTAGGAGAAGGTACAGATTCGCTTACTGTTTTACCTATTTTGGCAAAGAAATTATTAAATTCTTCAGTAATAATACTATAGTTTGACACTTTTTCTCCATTTACACTGAAAGTTTCAGGGAAATGTAAACATACTTTTTGTTTTGAGATAACCTGCCTCAGTATGATCCATGTGTCTTTGATGCTGTATTTGCGTTCTTCCAATATCTCAGCATAATATTTAGTCTTTGCCGCTCTTTTTGTCTTGTATATTCTACAATAAGCTCTATAAGCATTCTCTCTCTCCATATTTGGTTTATGTAACTTTCTTCGGAGTAGTGTTTCTTTATTTATTGACGAAACAAGTAGGCCAGACGTCATCCAGGGTTCTCTTTTAATATATATATATATTTTTATTTTGGTAGTTTTGACTGGGCATGATATTTCAAATAATGATTTATATATTTGCATAAAATTATTATATGCTTCATTTGGATCAATAGCAGATAACACAGAAGTGTAATCTGCTTTTGCTAATAGATTTCTAAATTTTAAAATGTTATACTCGTTCAGCTGGCGTGTTTGTTTATATTTTATATTATGCACAGTTGGTGTACCATATATTAAATGGAATATTCCAATGTGGTCCGTCATATCTGTAATAATAATCCCGGAGTCATAATCTGTGTGAGTATGATTAGAATACAAATGGTCTATAAGAGTTGCTGTTGTAGAAGTTATTCTTGTTGGCTTTGTTATGTAAGGAATAAATCCTTATGCTATTACATTGTCTGTAAAATCATTAGTTTTTTGGTGGGTTGCAACATTTAGTAAATTTATATTAAAATCACCCATCAGATAGGCAATTTTATTTTCACTTGATATTTTGTCCTGAATATATAATACTGTCCTTGTAAAAAAATCAAGATCGGCACGTGGATGAGAATTTGGACGATATATTACACCCACAATTATTGGTTTACGCTTTGCAGCTTGTAATTCAAAAAATATTGACTCAAATACATGAGGGATAAATATCGATAAGTCTTCTCGCTTAGAGTAGGTAAATGTTTCACTTATATACAATCCTACTCCCCCGTGGCCATCATCTGCATCTAATCTCGTATTGAATAATAGGTTATGGTAGCCGTTAATTTTGTAATGTAAGACATCTTGAATTTTGACAATTTCAGTGAGGCCAATGAAGTCAAGCGTTAAAACATTTGACGACATAGTAAGAAGCAATTCTTGGAGAGTATCCCAGTGAGCTTCTAAACTACGGCAATTGACGCAAAACATTGATAAAGATACAGTTTCAGGTTTGACATATTTAGAAAATTCAACAGAGGTAAAATATTTGCATTCACTCCTATTAAGTGAGAACGGTGATTGGTCATTGTACATTTCATTTTCAATGTGCTTGGTTTCATTGTATAATGTTGTTAAATTAAATTTCTCGTTTGTTTGGATCAGGCTAATATTAATAGTATCAGTCATTTACACATACAGTAAGAAAACGTTCGGAATTCCATACTTCAAGGTTCATCAACAGGCATAGAATATACATTGTGTAAGTAACCCCATATAAAATATATATTGTGTATGTAGGTAAGCGAGATGGCAAAAGGAAAAAAGATACGTGAGTAATACAACAAAGAGTATTAAAAAACGCATATAGTAATGATAGATGACTGGCTGACTGGCTGGCCTTACACTTGGCACAGCGTCATTATAAACATAATAAACCAAACCACAGCAATATACATAATTATATATATATATATATATATATATATATATATATATATATATATATAATATATATATATATATATATATATATACTATATATATATATATATATATATATATATATATATATATATATATATACAACAATAGCTAGTAATGAACTGATATATAAACAAAATATGAACATTGGTGCATAATTTGGAAAGAAGCAATTAATTAATTAAACATTGAAAACTTTAGCAATATTTAAACTCAATAAAATAAGTCTTTCTCACTGAGAATCTCGGTGATTTTTCCATTTAAAGTTTTGATGAGGACGCGGCCTGCATGGGTCCAGCAATCCGCTTCGGCCCGATTCTGTGGCTGCGCTCCAGCTGGTCTGCTCCGATTTGACTCAGCCCGAGTTTCTTATGAACCACAGCAATCACAATAGCATTGGTGTCCTCGCCTTCCTTTTCCTCAATGCCATGGAAGCGGAGGTTTGGGCGCCTGGTGTACTGCTCCCGTTTGTCAGCCTCCGCTTCCAAGGTTGCCACTTTCTGAAATAGTTCGCCAATCAGTCTGTTATGTTGGTCTATGTTATCCAGGCGTGATTCTATTGCCTTTATGTTTTTGTCTTTTTCTGCACTGTCTCTTTCGAGTTTCTCCACTGCTTTGAGTACGCAGCTGATCTCCTTCCTGATTGGAAGGAGTTCGTCCACTTTCGCGCTGATGAATTCGATCGATTTTTTCAGGTCAGCCATGTCGTCTGTCGCCTTGGTAGACGTAGACCGCGTCTTTCCACTCGGCATTGTGCGGCAGTTCACGTACTGCAGATGGGTTACGTAACTTGGCCCGTCACGGTTGGATGGTCCGCTGACTGTCTAGCCTGAGGATACCGTACTATCGCTCAGTGAGCAACCAAAGTGTTCCAAAATCGCATCAACAGTGCAGCAAAAACAACTCAATAGCTCAAATTATCACCTCCAATAACTCATCAATTCACACAGCTTCTGTATCGGTTCGTGTTGCAGTCAAATGTGCCAGTGTTTGCCCGCCCCTCGTGCGCGTCAGTCTAGCCCGGCAGTCATCGAAAAAAAATCAAGCAAGTGCATGGTTGCATCGTGGAATAGGGTATTCCGAGCTCTCAATGCTGTCAGGAAATTAGTGCCAATTATGACAGGCACTATACTGTTGGCCGACTAGGGGTCACAATAAATGTTGGCACACAAATTCCTTCGCTATCTCCGTCTGTCTCGCAACATGGTGGGCATGGATTCCCTTGACACCACACCCTTTTCCACGGTGACTTGACAGAGGCCTTCAAGTCTGGTTCACCATTTTGTACAAGATTCGCCTACACACTGTGACTCGCCATAGAAATGTTCTAGTACAGTATTACCGGATATCACTGTACCATACAAAGACTGTAATTTGTGAGAATGTTGGTGCGTGTAGCCTTTTCTCCCAAATAGATTAGTTAATTTACAGCAGGACTTCTCAGTGATGTCCGCACACTTGTGATGACCTCACACTGTGTGTATTCATCCATCAGACATTTTACCTAATGATGCCACCTCACATACGTGGCATCTATGTCGATACGCATCAGGCAGGCGAGGGGTGAAAGTGCTAGAGCCTATAAATAATATCAACACAAGGTTGAAACTGATAGAGCCCGGTAGCGGCGAAGCCCGGCATGATGATCATTAATTTTACTAAAGTTAGATCAAGTTGCGCGGTGTGACAAGCCAAGCGTTTCTGCCGACCTAGTTTGACACATCTACTCTAACAACCCGTTGGAAATAACTATTTTTATAGCGCTGTGTCAAAGGCAGTCGTCAGCGGGGCCAGTCACGCGGCATTCAATTCCCGCTGTCCCACACTAAAGCATCGTCATTTTTCATTAAAATCAACTCTAGCGTGCTGTGTGTGTGTGTGTGTGTGTGTGTGTGTGTGTGTGTGTGTGTGTGTGTGTGTGTGTGTGTGTGTGTGTGGTGTGAGTGTGAGTGTGAGGGGTGTGATGTGTGTGTGTGTGTGTGTGTGTGTGTGTGTGTGTGTGTGTGTGTGTGTGTGTGTGTGTGTGTGTGTGTGTGTGTGTGTGTGTGTGTGTGTGTGTGTGTGTGTGTGTGAGAGAGAGAGAGAGAGAGAGAGAGAGAGAGAGAGAGTGAGTGTATGTGGTTCTGGTGGCCTACAACTAGAACTTGATACAAAGTCACTTCCATTTAGTCAAGCTTCATAAATGACGATGACATAATCTTGGCTCGATATGCATTTACATTATATGCAAATCGAGTCGATAGAAAGACGAACGCAATTAGGTAAACATGTTAGTTACACAGAGTACGCAAAGAGTACGTGTCGAGAGAAAGATCGAAGCGCCCGCAAACGTCAGCTTTCACAACAGAGGCAGGACGGACGATTTGGCGCGTGTAGCTCGCCGTCATCACTTGCAGAAATAAACGATTCGGTGCAAAGTGCCGAACAGCTTTGGGCCGAATCATCCGGCTTTCTTAGACGTGTTGTACCACATTCAGTGTTATTATATAATTATGATCATGTAGCATGTTAAAGAATGTTCCTTCCTTACCTGTTGCAGCGGGCGAAAGCGTCCCCTGGCGGGAACCACGACAGATACCGCCCAATCATCTTCGTCCATCCTAGAATACGTATCACCGCGTCATCAGCGCCGCTCGTGCCAATGGCTGTACCAGAATCATTTTGACTATCCGTATTGTGAGCGATGTGGAAGTTGACAGGGCGTGTAGCACTTGTAGCTCCGTCGTGTCCAGTCGGTATAACATGGAATAGTTTGTTCACTATAAAGACGACGCACACTACGGTTATCACAGTTAGGAACTTGGGGTGCGAATAACGGGTCATAGCCATCGTGCCGAATACACAGAGGCGAAACATCTTAAGCCCGACCAGTCGCAATGTCTCGATCCCGCCTGTCGATCAGCTTCAATTCACTAAGAAATTATTAATCCGGTCTCTGTGTTGTGTTCAGTCTTGATCCGTTAACGTTAATTGCCCGACTTGTTCACCAGTTGTGACACGCAATTGCATCACAGCAACGCTGTACCAATGAGCAGAAAACCAAAACTGACTCATGCCAGTGGAGTCTAGTGACTGCCTGTTGCTAAATGAGCTGCGGTCGTAACTGGTGAACCGTGACCGCTGCGTCAAAGCAACCTAACGCTTATGCTGGCGGCGGCCGTTCTTTGGGTCGATTGCGAAATATGATGTTTGTGTCCTTAATTAGTGCGGAAAGCGATTGATTAATTAATAATGGCGCTCATATAAATTCAAGTGTAAAGCGCTTTGTGCAGTTCTGTGAGGCCTGGATACTGCTCTATATAAAAACTTACCATTACTTTTACTTACTAAATGTTTCGATAGATTTAACCAGATTTAACAAGATTGCCAGCTAGAGATTCAACTCTAGATGGCAGGTGGACTAGGAAGCCCTTTTATCGAGAGTCCAACCTATCTATCTAAGTATACCCCGCCCGTCTTAGGAATATGTCGATTTAATTTTTAAATATATTAACACTACTAGTACCTATACAATCAGCTGATAATCTGTTCCATTCGTTTACTGTTCTTTGTGAAAATTTTCTAATATCTAGTCTACACTGCTTCTTTACATGTAACTCCATGTCCTCTAGTCCTTCTCTCTTCTTTGACCGAGACAAATATTTCTGTAAAATATGTTCAGTTATAGTTATAGCTAGTTATATTGTAACGCGAATTAATACTTATAGCTAATTGTATAGGGTCTAGTAGGCGGTTGCGTATTTAATTTGTTGCAATTGCTTGTAATAATCAAGTGCACAATTGAACAGACGGCTTAGCGAGCCACGAATTCACGGTAAGGCTCATGTCATACGAAATCAATCACACAAACTAAATCAACACATTTCGACGGAACTTCATCGTTACCAGAAGTTAAAAACTGCATGTTTTAATTCCCTTGCTTTGAAACAACACAATATGTATAGCTTTTCCAAATAATGTTGTAGCTTAGAAATTCTGCTCAAAATATTTGGTGTATGAGAAACAACATGAGATATTAGAAGCAACAACATCTTAGTCACCCAGAGATCAGCAAATGTTGTTTTTCGAATAGGTTTGCCTCAGAAATGCTGTGCATTATTTATTCACAACAGTTTCACGTATGTCACCAGTGTCGGGCAGTGTCAGACCACATAGCCCTTCCTTAAACAACGGTCCATTGTAACATAATGATTACGTATGCTACAGCAATATCACACCGCCCACAACCGAGAGGAACTGAAGTAAATCTAGGTGGAAAAAAACAGCCCCATTAATTTGCCAAAACATTCTGTGTGATTCAGTGCGACTGAGCAATTAGATCGTGTGCTCATCCGTACAACGAAACGAAATGCCAACGTGTGGCATGCTGAGTTGGTACCTGTAGAGCTGGTACCTGTAGAGCTGGTACCTGCATGTGTTAAGCGGTTAGATGTTCAAACGCCTATAATATAACAAGTATGCAACGCATTTCCGACATCCAACAGCATAGTTGTAGTTGGTATAATGATGTTTACAAAGATGTAGAACACATGAAAAAAATCAGCTCCCATTGAAACGTTCCCAAAGGTCCCGCGATATACGCAGTATAATGATCATTTACTAAAGAAAGATCAAGTTGCGCGGTGTGACCAGCCAACCGTTTCTGCCGACCTAGTTTGACATATCTACTCTAACAACGCGTTGGAAATAATCATTTTTATAACGCTATGTCAAAGGCAGTCGTCAGCGGGACCAGTCACGCAGAATTCAATTCCCGCTGTGCCACATTAAAGCATCGTCACTTTTCATTAAAGGACAAAAAAAGGCAACGGTTTCGTATCATACACTTAATAGAGTTTATACAAACTAACAATTTCCACATATACTCAATTTTTTAACGTCAGCGGTTTACTCAGAATGTGACCTTAAAGTCTAAAAAATCTAACGAAATCCATGATGGCCTAGACACCACCATCTTAACCGGTGACGTATTCGTTTGGCTTGGCCTGGCCTATAAGCGCGCGGCATTCTAGGTCTCTGCTGAGGCCGGTCAGCTTCCTGCGACGTCACTACGCTTGCCTACGGCACAAAAACATCGAGTCTTCGTTTAGTTGGCGATGTAGCAGCTGCTCAGACCTAAATCTGTGGTCAACAAGTAATTATGAAGTAGACATATATCACCAGCTGATGGAACAAGATCCAACAAAACGTCGCCGACCGTCGTCTTCTTAAACCCGGGGCAGTGCTGACAATATTTAGCCATGGATGGACCTAAAGGCTAAACGAGATTTATGAATAACTAATCTGTGGAGAAGCCTAAGCTTACTGACGTCATTCTTCGTCGACAATGGCGTAGCTCATAGTATTTCGATGGCTGGGTGTTCAAAAATATTTTTCAGGTAAACGGCTGGCGTTAAAAAATTGAGTATATGTGGAAATTGTTACTTTATATTAATTCTATTAGGTGTACGCCACGAAACCGTTGCTTTTTTGCCCTTTAAAATCAACTCTAGCGTGCTGTTGTGTGTGTGTGTGTGTGTGTGTGTGTGTGTGTGTGTGTGTGTGTGTGTGTGCGCGCGCGCGCGCGGTGCTGTGTTGTGCTGTGTTGTGTTGTGTTGTGCTGTGTTATGCTGTACTGTGCTGTGTTGTGTTGTGCTGTGCTGTGCTGTGCTGTGCTGTGCTGTGCTGTGTTCTGTTCTGTTGTGCTGTGTTGTGCTGTGCTGTGTTGTGTTTTGCTGTGTTGTGTTGTGTTGTGTTGTGTTGTGTTGTGTTGTGTTGTGTTGTGCTGTGCTGTGCTGTGCTGTGTTGTGTTGTGCTGTGCTGTATCTACTTAGGTATTTTACAGATTAAATTATATATATATATATATATATATATATATATATATATATATATATATATATATATACATGTATATCATTATATATATATATATAAATATATATATTCTGTTCTGGTGGCATACAACTAGAACTTGATACAAAGTCACTTTCATTTAGTCAAGCTTCATAAATGACGATGACATAATCTTGGCTCGATATGCATTTACAGTATATGTAAAATGAGTCGATAGAAAGAAGAACGCAGTTAATTAAACATGTTAGTTACACAGAGTACGCAAAGAATACGTGTCTAGAGAAAGATCGAAGCGCCCGCAAACGTCAGCTTTCACAACAGAGGCAGGACGGACGATTTGGCGCGTGTAGCTCGTCGTCATCACTTGCAGAAATAAACGATTCGGTGCAAAGTGCCGAACAGCTTTGGGCCGAATCATCCGGCTTTCTTAGAAATGTTGTACCACATTCAGTGTTGGTATATAATTATGATCATAAAATGTATCTGGTTGTGATCACTACACCCCAGTGGCTCACATATCTTGACATTTTATCAACAAATTCCTTCTGTGAGCTCAATACTAAGTCTAACACGTTCTCGCCCCTGGTTGCTTCTAACACATGTTGAGAAAGGAAACTATCTTGAACTAAATTTAAAAACTCTTGATCCTCTCTCCCGGTACTCTGTAGAGATGTCCACTGTATATGCCCATGGTTAAAATCCCCCATAATAATACAGTCCCCTTTCTCCCCTTTTGATAGCGTTATGTTTTTTTTTCATTCTCTTCCCTTATTTTGGACTCCGATACCTAACCCCAACATTTAATTTGAGTTTCCTGTAACTATGTTACACCAGACAGCTTTTCACATTCTGCTTCTTTTTCTGGATGGATTCTTTAATATAAAAAATAACTCCGCCTCCCCTTCTTCCTAATCTATCTTTCCTAAACATTACATATCCTGTCATTCCCCAATTCGGCTTTTGATATATTGGGGGTGGCCCAAGATTCAGTTATACCTATTATGTGAGGGTCAATATTTTTACCATTTGTTTAGTTGATTTCTTTTGTTTACTATGCTCCTTGCATTTAAAAAACACATTTATAACCAAATTCCAGGGCCCAGGTTGTTCTTTGCTGATTTTTTTTTGCTATCTTTTTTCTACCTCTAATATTTGGGTTCTCTTGTATCCCCCCTGCAAAACTAGTTTAAAAATTCAACCTGTTCCATTGTCCATCGATCAAAAAAGGTTCTCGGGGAGAAAACTGCTCCCCTTTCCCCTTAAATGGAGGCCATCTGTTATTACATATCTTCTTTCCCAACAAAATATTTCCCCCCAAATCTACAAATCCAACTCCTTTTTTCTTCACAATCTGCTCTAGTAATGCGTTAATTGCCATCCTCTTGCAGTTACTATACATTACTCCCCTTCCCCTCATCACTGGCAAGATTCCTGATAGTATGATCTGTTCAACTCTTGTCTTCTTCAGTGTCTCTACCAACTCTCTGTATCTCTTTACTATCCTGGTTGTTCCATCCCTGTCTGCATTGTTCGTCCCTACGTGTACCAATATAGACCCCCCTTGGCCATGCCCCAATACGTTCTCTACCCGTTCAGTCACATGCTCTATCCTAGCCCCCGGAAGACAAACAACAACGTCTTCTCCTTTGCTTAATGTCCTGTCTGTCTTCCGCAAAATGGAGTCTCCCATAAATACCCTTTCTGTTCTCAATGCCCCCTCGATCACTGCTTCAGAGTAGCTCCTCCGTTTTGCATCTCCCTGGTTGCTGACTTTCCCCCCTGCCGCTTTCTCTGTTGTTCCTTTCTTTCCTGTCTCTTTTCTTCCTGTCATCGTCCTTGTTATTGACTTCCGTTTGGTCACATCTACTGTCACTTCCTTTCTTCCATTCGTCTTTCCTCCTGTCGCATCTACTTCTCCTCATATCCTGTCCCCTTGTCCCTCCCTCCTTCTCTACTGTCACTTTCTCCTCTGTCACCTTCCTGCATGTCATGTTTCCTGTTGTTCTTTCTCCATTTGTTTTCCTTGCAATCACCCTCCCACCACTCTCCATCCCCTTCACAATCTCCGTTAGCCTAGCTAACTCTGCTGTCAGACAGTCCACTTTCCAACACCCTAAACATTGGAACGTAAACCTTTCCTCCATTGTCTCTGACCAAGTTTTTCCGCACCCCGATACGGCAAAATCCACCAAGCTGTGGCAGTGGTTACACACCAAGTGCCTCCTTGCCTTCACTTGCCGCTTGCCAGGTGCCATATTACGATTTGTCAAAATCAACTCTTAGTTTATTATAACTTAGTCTTTAGAAAGACTGTTTGTTTATTGTGTACAGCAAATGCAGCACACTTTATGTTATAAACAACTTACTACCTATGCTACCATGAACAATAAGTTTAGTCTGTACTGGTACCGTTCCCTAGCGGAAACGTTGGACACTACCTATATAAACAAACAAGGGTTTCCTACTAAAACACTTGTTTATTTTTAATAACAATGATACCTATTCACAGTATTATCTTACATGTGTACTTGTTATGCTTATTGCTTTATCTCTTATAAACTATATCAAATAAAGAGATTTGCTCAATCTTGTTTACAATTTGTCGAAGCCCAGATTACCCTATTATCACCCACTAATGTAATCTGTTCAAAAATACTGTTAACTAACAAACTTTTACCAAAACTACTACTCAATATATGTCCAGTACAGCTTTATGAATAACCTTAACACAAGAATAATACTTATCAATCAATATTTCCGCTTGTTTTTCAAATTTTATACACCACCAATTTCAAAACTCTACATCCGCCAATTTTCCCGCCAATTTAGGACACAAACATCATATTTCACAATCGAAATATTGTCCGACAATTAAGGACACAAACATCATATTTCACAATCGACCCAAAGAACGGCAGCCGCCAACATAAGCGTTAGGTTGATTTGACGTAGCGGTCACGCTTGACCAGTTACTACCGCAGCTCATTTAGCAACAGACAGTCACTAGACACCACAGGCATGAGTTCAGTTGTGATTTTGTGCTCCAATGAGCTGTGCTGTGCTGTGCTGTGCTGTGCTGTGCTGTGCTGTGCTGTGCTGTGCTGTGCTGTGCTGTGCTGTGCTGTGCTGTGCTGTGCTGTGCTGTGCTGTGCTGTGCTGTGCTGTGCTGTGCTGTGCTGTGCTGTGCTGTGCTGTGCTGTGCTGTGCTGTGCTGTTGGGGCTGTGCTGTGTGGCTGTGCTATACTGATTACAGAACATATATATATATATATATATATATATATATATATATATATATATATATATATATATATATATAATATATATTTTAAAAACTTTTCCCCCTGGTGGCCTGTAACTAGAACTTGATACAAAGTCACTTCCATTTAATCAAGCTTCATAAATGACGATGACATAATCTTGGCTCGATATGCATTTACAGTTTATGTAAATAGAGTCGATAGAAAGAAGAACGCAATTAGTTAAACATGTTAGTTACACAGAGTACGCAAAACAATACGCGTCAAGAGAAAGATCGAAGCGCCCGCAAACGTCAGCTTTCACAACAGAGGCAGGACGGACGATTTGGCGCGTGTAGCTCGTCGTCATCACTTGCAGAAATAAACGATTCGGTGCAAATCTTTGGGCCGAATCGTCCGGCTTTCTTAGACGTGTTATACCACATTCAGTGTTGTTATATAATTATGATCATGTAGCATGTTAAAGAATGTTCCTTCCTTACCTGTTGCAGCGGGCGAAAGCGTCCCTTGGCGGGAACCACGACAGATAACGCCCAATCATCTTCGTCCATCCTAGAATACGTATCACCGCGTCATCAGCGCCGCTCGTGCCAATGGCTGTACCAGAATCATTTTGACTATCCGTATTGTGAGCGATGTGGAAGCTGACAGGGCGTGTAGCACTTGTAGCTCCGTCGTGTCCAGTCGATATAACATGGAATAGTTTGTTCACTATAAAGACGACACAGAGTACGGTTATCACAGTTAAGAACTTGGGGTGCGAATAACGGGTCATAGGCATCGTGCCGAACACACAGAGGCGAAACATCTTAAGCCCGACCAGTCGCAATGTCTCGATCCCGCCTGTCGATCAGCTTCAATTCACTAAGAAATTAGTAATCCGGTCTCTGTGTTGTGTTCAGTCTTGATCCGTTAACGGTAAATGGCCGACTTGTTCACTCATGGCTGTGGTGTCTAGTGACTGTCTGTTGCTAAATGAGCTGCGGTCGTAACTGGTCAAGCGTCGTGACCGCTGCGTCAAATTAACCTAACGCTTATGCTGGCGGCGGCCGTTTTGGATGTGCCTCAAGCGGGGCGCACTCGAGGCACACACAAAACGGCATCCGACCCCGCGGAGAGATATGCGACAGAGCCAGCCGTGCGTGACCCGGGGCTTTGTCTGCGGCTTGCCGCACAGTGGCCCAGATTAACGCTCTGAATGATCAGGTAAAGAAAGCCGTCTGGGCAATGACGGACGATGAATGACTAGCATTTAGAAAGGCATATAAAGATATGGAAAAAATCGTTGAAACTAAACATGTGTACAGGCCGCCACCACTGGCCAAGGCGCCCAGGACGGTGGCCACTGTCTTGGTCCAGGACGGTCGGCGACAACTCTGGACCAGATATCGTCGGCGCTCCTCGCCTGGCCGAAGTTGATGTGGCGACGGCAGCTACGCCAGGGACAGGGGTAGCCAGCGTGGTACGCTCCCGGTCTCCGCTCCGCCTAGCGTGGTTGGTGTCATCTTGCCACCTCCTGTCGTGGAGGTAGTCGCTGAAAGTGGTCCCGCCACGCCGCTCCCGCCCCCGGACACTTTCGGTGAGGCCTCAGTAGCGCGCGCAACCGTAGCGGGCCTACTTGGGCCGCGCCCTAATCGGACGATTCGTCGTCTGATGAGGAACCTCTACCCCAGTGGAAGTTGGTAAAAAGCAAACGAAGAAAAAAGAGAAAAAACACGGAGATGTCCCCCAGCAACACTGTGTCGGACAGCTCGCCTAAATCGGGCTGTCTTGTCATAGTGACAGACAGCAGTTTCAAGACTTTTAAAGTAAACAATGCAGCATTTGAATATAAATCACTTAAATTGCCGTGGATTGGAGGATGGGCATAAGCGACAATTCCTCAGCGAACTTTATATATGCTTTTTACAAGAAACTCACTGTTCTTCTAAATTTATCGGGAATTCATGGGAAAGGTTATGGGGAGGGAAATGTTTTTGGTCCTTCGGTAGTACGCGTTCAAAAGGGGTAGGCATTTGGTTTCGGGATGGGTTAAATTATAAAATACTAAAAGAATCTCGCGATTGTGAAGGTAGACTGTTATCACTGAATGTGCAATTTAACGAACAATGGTACATTTTAACAAATATTTATGCACCGATTACCGCTAAAGAAAGAAAGGCTTTCTTTTCCTCTTTCGCTTATTATCTAAAAGGGAATCACCCGCTTATTTTAGGTGGTGACTTTAATTGTGTAGTAAACAATAATTTGGACAAAAGGGGAGGGAGCGACGTTTATGGGGAATTTGGAAGCGAAAACTTAAAATCAATATGCAGTGACTTTAAACTAGTAGACACTTTCAGAACTAAATTTGGGAATAAAAAAGAATATACTTGGGTAAATTCATTAGGGAATGTCCATGTACGACTTGATCGCATATACGTTTCTAAATCCATTACTAAAGATGTTTCCAACGTTAACCACCTACCCATTCCTCATAAAGTGTCGGACCACGACATGGTCCAGTTAGTATTAAACACCAACGCAACCGGGCACAAAGAAATGGGCCCCGGATTTTGGAAATGCAATGTAAATATATTGAAAGACACTTATTTTCAGACGGATTTCATCAGGCTTTGGGAAAAATTAGAAAAAAATTATGACCAAAATTTACAGTGGTGGGAAGAATGTAAAGTAAGTTTAAAAAAACTTATCATAGCCCATTCTTACCGTTTATCGTGTATTCGGAAAGAAAAACAGAAGGAAGCCTGTTCGAAGCTCAACAAGCTGTTACAGAGGCCAGGGGTAACCACTGACAGGGGGAGAGAAGAAATTATTAAAAGCCCAAAATGAGATGGACAAACTATTCGAAGAAATGATAGAAGGCTCCAAAATGGGGACGCTGGCGAAGAACCGGGTGGCCTAAAATGGAGCAGTGATTTCCAGAAATGTTACGGTGTGAGTAGTATAGAGTGGGTAAATCAAGGGAGGGGAGAAGGGAGGAGTGGCGCCACCTGGCGGATAGTGCGGTAACTAATGGCACCACCTAGCGGAAGGGTGTGAACTAATAGTATCTAAATTCGTGCGGCTTAATTTTTTCGGTGGCGCCCCCTGGTGGATACCAGGGTGGGTGATGGCGCCATCTAGCGGGAAATTGTGAACTAATAGTATCTAAATTCGTGCGTCTTAAAGCGAGTAAAATTCGTGCGTCTTAATTTTAGGTGGCGCCCACTGGTGGATACCAGGGTGGTTGATGGTGCCATTTAGCGGAAAATTGTGAACTAATAGTATCTAAATTCGTGCGTCTTAAAGCGAGTAGTATAGAGTGGGTAAATCAAGGGAGGGAGGAGTGGCGCCACCTGGCGGATAGTGTGGTAACTGATGGCGCCACCTAGCGGAAGGTTGTGAACTAATATTATATAAATTCGTGCGTCTTAATTTTTTAATATTTCTAAATTAGGTCAATTGTGTTAGGGGTCAAAGTAGCGCCCCTGGTGTATACATGGTGAACCCCAAACTAGGTCAACGAACAAGTGGAGTCATCTGACGAATACTTCCTCAACTAATACCCATAAATACGTGTGTCTTATGTTTTAATATTGTTAAATGTTTTTTTAAATTACGTTAAAAGGGTTAGAGTTCAAGTAGCGCTCCCTGGCGGTCAACGCTCCTGGTAAACGAACAAGTGGGGCCATCTGACGAATACGTCGTCAGTGAATACCCCCAAAATATGTGTCTTATGTTTAAACCACTTCTAAAAATAGTCAATGAGGCGATCCTGGTGAGAGCGACGCGAAGCAAGGGTGTTACTCAGAAGTCCGTGCTTTTGGGGAGGGTTACTCAGAAGTCCGTGCTTTTTAGGGGAGGGTTACCCAGAAGTCCGTGCTTTTTAGGGGTAAGGCTTACAACGCGGTCGGCGTTCTTTTCTACAACAATTAATTTCGGCACCTGAAGATATTTATAAATTGATTGCTTCTCTTAAAGGATTTCTTAAAGAATTACCATCTTAAAGAATTACCAGTGATTGGTTTCAATTTTGTAAGGTATGATTTAAATCTTATTACAACATATATCGCTTACAACGCTCACGTGATTTAATATTGCACATCCGTCAACTGACACTGGTGATCAATTGTTTTGTCAATCCAACTCGATACATAATGTTGCTAACAAACTGGCGCGCCGATGCAATACGCTTCCATTTCTGCAACAATGTATCGTCGGTCACGTGCGTTTTGTCGTTTGGTTTGGTTGAACCTTATCGGCACCCCCACGACTCTTAACGACCACATTTCCAAACATATAAGACGTCCGTTTTTGTAATGCTGTCAGTCACCCTCCGACATTCAACCTTGTTACATAACCTTATGCCTAACCACCCAACAGAACGTCATACCAACCTTACTGGTCAATGCGGGGACAAGTGACGAGAGCGACGTGATAATCCAGTCATCCTATCGACCAATCCATCTCGAGTCGGTGCAGCGGCGGGTCCAGAGATTGTCGACGTCGACACATTGGCGCAGAAGGTGGTAGACGACAACACGGCCTTCGTCGTTGGAGGCCTCGTCGTTGAGAAGGTACGCAACGATGTTCCTTTCTACTACGTCGGATGTACGTATTGCAAGAAGCGAATGATTGTCGACGACCACGGCAATCTTCGGTGCGAAAGACACGCATGCGTGAACGGGAACACTTACTTCGTTGTCAGAGTATGCTTCGTCGAGTCGGCCACGGGTCGTTCTATGTGGTTGATCTTATTCGACCAGTGTATGGCCGGTCTGTTAGACGTCGGTGCAAAAGACTTCTCTTATGCACGAAAGCATGCAGATGTACAAGTTGAACACTTTGGTAGGGACACGTGTCTCTCACCATTAAGAAAAGTAAACGAAACGGCTACAACAACTACAACGTCACTCACCTAGATGTTCTCCATTAGACCACGTGCGTGCGTGTTGTTTCAGGCCAAACTTCAAACCGGCGACGAAGCGTCGACTTGTGTACGTTCTACAACCTCGTTCCAAGTTCGTCCGACTGCGTTCACTACTACCACTACAGCTTCTACGTGTAAGGTGAACATTACTATAGACTACCCTGTTAACCAAATGAAGAAGACGCTTGCACGTCACATAGGACTTGGTGTCGCTGATCTTTCTAAACTACGCTGCTACGGTTGCGAAATAGATCACCCTAGTCAACGCCAACACGATTGTCTCTTGCCTGATGACATTTTAATTGACATGCACTTTGACGAGGCTGTGGAGAAAGTTAACTCCACTGCAGTCATTAGAGACTGGTTGACCCTTTTACTCGATGTAAATCTTAGCCAATCCGATGTGTCACCCGAACAGTTGAATGCCATCAAGAGTTGGTTGGTGGAGTCTCATTCAGAGCGATGGCGAAATAACGTTAAATTGAATAGTAACTTAATGAAGATGTTTAATCTGTTAATAAATACATGTGTTGTGCAGAGCGACGCCGATGATACTGGCGTTTAACGTTAGTTGCTTAGTTGCTTTGTGTTTGTAATGTGCAATGTAAACTTTATTGGCTGATTGTAAGTCTTCTCAGTAGTAATGATAAATGGATTGAGCCACGCGTTAATCCATTGACAGTTGCTTAAACAACAGATGAGGTTATGTTCAACGTTTATTATATTTGCTGCAGATCCGACAGGTTGTGGTAAACAACCTCATTGTGGCCTTTGTTATGTCACTCTGCTCATATTGATAAACTGCTACCCGAAAAAGATCACGTGGTGTTACGAGATGGCAGTTCTTGTATTCACCCTCTCACTACATACATCCAAACTGAGAATGAAGGAGGTCTCTCCCCATATTGCCTTCTTTGATTCTAAGAATACGATAAATCTTGAAAATAATGACGATCATCGGAACGGTTCGATATGGCACTAAACACCAACAAATAAGAGTCACCACATTGCGAAACAAGGTTTATTATATTTTGCGGCAAATCATTTCCGGGTATGAAGAAGAGAGTCGCACCATTAGCATTAACGCGCAATACATGGTTCTCTTCAAGAATCCTCGAGACAACACACAAGTAGTCAATTTAGCGAAACAGATGTATCCGGGTCGTGTAAAGTACATGCAAGACGCATTCAGAGACGCAACGTCCGTACCTCACGGCTACATATTCGTGGACTTGAAACAGTCCACACCGGAACATCTGCGCCTTCGGAGTAATATCCTACCTGACTCGAAGACGTACCAGTATGCTTACATTCCCAAGATATAAATAGAAACACGTCGCAGTCATATTCATCATTCGATATGTCGGCACCGACTGAAGAGAAACGCATTGTGCCCTTGTCTCCTTGCTAAGACTGACACTGCATTAGCTAGGGCCATCATCGAGAAGGGAAGTGAGAATCTGGTACGAAGTCTGTGTGAGTGTGCTCACAACATCTTAAAAGGGAACGTACCCCTGAAGAAAAATCAGAAGAGAAGATTGCGTCGGTACAAGGAGCCTTGATACAAAGGAACACGTCTTTACACGAGAGGAAACGTATTCTACAGAAAGGTGGCTTTGTTGGGGCGCTGCCAGTCTGTTAGCTAAGTCACTGAAGCCCGTTGGTCACTGCCTTGAAGCCTGTCGGCATACCGTTATGGAATACGCAAAGAAATGGCGCTATCGACCTGGTTTGTTGAGTCTGTTCCATCCCAGTCCGCCTTGCCAATCACGGAAATGTTATGCGACGACTTAATGACGAAAATGCGATTCATTCTTGACTGTAGTGACCTCAATGACAGGGAGAGCGCCGTCGTACAATCAGAAGTTGACGGTTACAGATATTTTCCGACAAATCATTCAACAACCTGTTCGTGTGTGACTGGCTGGATGGAAACCACCCGTAAAAGAAGACGTAAGTGTCACAGTGACAAAGAAAGATAATGAATCGACCGAAACCGAAATCATAGATAGCGTACCAAAACCTTGAAGCAGAAAGCACGTCGTCTCCTCGATAAAATAAAACGTACCGTGAGTTGGAACGATCGCGGAGAGATGGTGTACAGAAATGTGCCAGTGCCCGGAAGTAACATCGTTGATCTCGTGAACGACGCTCTGAGAAAACGGAAGTCTTTTCAACCGGTGGGCTGGAAAATGTTCGCTCGAGGTCTGAAGGACGTGAACGCGCCTATGGATTTAATCGGTAACCCGGAACGTTCGACTTACATACAGACGGCAACTCCATCGCCGGCGGCGCTTCAAAGGAAACCACTCCCATCGCGGGCAGCACTGGTAGACGTCCTTCATCTTTGTCGTCGCGCATACCCCGTGTCTCCTTACCGTTGCAACACATGCGATGGGATACGTATTAAACAGTCGCGCACTACATCACGATGTTATTACGTCACGGCTGGACGTGTAGATAACAAGTCACTTTCGCATAGCCGTATTTTAAATAGCATTTATTACGACACTAAACAAACTGGAAGTTTTGGGGGTATCGGTCGTTTGCGTCGTGCTTCCCACCCCGCTCTGGGAGCGTCGGTGAAGGAGGTTAAGCTACCGGTTATCGGAACAAGACACGCAGACTCTGGCACAAACTCTGTGAGATATCGATTCAGACGCCGACGTGCATGTGGACCAATCATCAATGGCAAGCCGATCTCGTTGACATGTCGCGTTTGAAATTAGTAACGACGACCGCCACACTTTTGCCGACCGGCTTCACTGATGTGTTCCGAAGAAAGCCCGGTCTCATCTCACAAAAATAAGTCTGGCGCCCTTCAACCACGGCGGTAGCATTCGACGTCAGGTTAAAGAGTCATAAATGATGGACCACAGAGCAATACAGACGGACAAAGGAAAAGAGTTTCTGAATAGGCAATTGCAAGATTTTACAAACAGTAAATACATCCATTATTTACCACGGCTAATTGAAGAGATCAAAACAATGTTGAACTGATTTGAATCGAAATTTCAAGACCGCATAGAATATTTCACTAAAGAACAGACGTTGAGGCACTCCAGATGGCACAAAGATCTCTGTCGATTCACACGCCGAATATCACCAAGACTGGAACACAATGACGAAGGAATCGCTAGGGAAACGAAAAACCAGCAACATAAATCAAACCTGGTTTGAAAGCGACATCGTGTTCACATATCAGTGCGTCAAAGCACGTTGGAAAAAGGTTATCATCACCGATGACGAGATATTTGTCATGAAATCAGTGGATCGCACTGATCCGCCAATGACGACCACGTCACAGATAGAGGCAGGTTTTAACAGTCGAACCCGGGTGTTGGTAGCAAACCCAGCACAGGCGCATCGCAATAGAGAAATGGCAGCAGCGGTGGAAGAAAATATCCATCAATGGTTAGCTACCCTGAGTCGGTTAACAGCCAGATGAGCAAGTTTGTCGTTATCCTGGGGATAAGGCGTAACGTATCGCCCCTGACGATCGGTTCTGCTGTGGATCGGCACACGGTATGTATTATCTCTCGTCGAAGACACCGCCGAAGAAACCGGTTGAAGAACCGTCGAAGACACCGCGTCGAAGATACCGGAATGGTACAGAAACGCGAAAAGGCTCTGGAAATTCCGTCCAGTTGAACGCTTTTCCGCCGCCGTATCGGCGTGCTGTACACTGGTGAGGCGGTCAGATTACGAAACCTTCAATAAAACCGGACGAACTTCCCGACTCCGCGACGGTTTGGCGAGCAACGTCTGGGGCATCGAACCCGCAATCGTTAAGCAACATGTCTCTGACTATTATCAGCACCAGCAGCTGCATCCGCTGATCAGCACCGGACAATACGTTGACCCAACTATAGAGACGCTGAAGACGCCGATAACGCGTATCAGTCTGCCGGCTCAGTGGAGTGCAGAATTGTCATCGAGATTCAATGCCCCACAGTTGGTAATACGTCCGCAGTGACAACGCAACGCTTCCGGGCTTAAAGGATCAATCAACCCGTGCAGCTCGGGATATTGAAGGTGGTGCATTGAGAGCCGGCTGCTGCAGACCGAACGTACAGAGAGAAGGTCACCAACAACACGGTTGAAAGCGTCGGTATCGGTGGCCCATGAATGCACACTGAGCTACAGCAAAATCACACAAAAGGTGACTGTGGACTTAGATCCGGGTACTATTCTGTCTATGGATATGTTGAACATACTTGGGTTCAATAACTCATTCGTCACAACGGCAAGAGAGGCCGATTCGGTGGTAGATATGGCACAAGGGTTTTATGCACTCTACGTCTACACTAACGTTGTGGAATCACGTGTCGTTGGAGATAGCGTTGTGCCGTTATTGAGAATAGTACCGCTTGAAGGTAAACACGGAGACGTGGTGTCAAAGAACTTTGACAATGTACAATACATTACCGTCTTGCACAGAGAATTCACAACGATCGAGATCGATATAAGAGACGATGCGGGACGTCACGTACCATTCGAACGTGGTAGAGTGACAGTGACGCTTCATTTTCGACGACGCAAGCCATCGTTTTTTTGAAAGATGAATCGCAGTCGCGACAGTCGCTCCTACGAAGACTATTATGTCAGACAAGTGGGTGGAGGATTGCCCGTGTTTGTCGGAGCTAGAGTGCAGCGAGGTCACGGGTTGGGTAGTTTGTTCGGTGGACTCATTCGAAGTGCTATGCCACTGATCAAGAGAGGGGCACTGGCACTGGGGAAAAGAGCGTTAAAAACAGGTTTGGGTGTAGCTGGCGACGTGTTGTCGGGACAGAGCATTACATCGTCGGCAAAAAGACGTCTCAAAGAGACCGGGAAGGATATGGTTAGTAAGATGCTAGGAAGCAGTGCTCACGGACCACCGGGTATTCGCTTAGTCCGCCGTTCTATAAAAGCGCAAGCCGATGAGACGTTTGGTCAATATCGTGGATATGATGGGACGCTTACACGTCGACCTTTTCTTCCAAGATCGCTATCTGCTCAATGGCGTCGACGTTAAAATTCGTCTAGTGCAGAGCAAGAATGCCTTTGCACTGATGGCCGGCGGAGACAATCCAGATTACAAGATAAGTATCGACGAAGCGGTTTTGTTCGCTAGGAAAGCCAAACTTAATCCTGCCGTGCAGATGGGTCACGTGAAAGCACTCGAGAAGGGGACGGCCAAGTATCCCTTGAGAAGGGTACACTGTAAGGTGTTTTCCATACCACGAGGAGCTATGTCACACACACGAAAACGTTTATTTGGGCGTCCTTCCGAAGAGAGTAGTGTTGTGTTGTGTGGACAACGATGCATACAACGGGACGTTCGCCAAGAATCCATTTCACGCCAAACACAACAAATTGAATTTTCTAGCATTGTACGTTGACGGTCAACAAGTTCCGACGGTACCTATGTAAGAAGTTACCTTAACCTGTTTGCTGGAACGGGAAAGATGTTTCAAGACGAAGGAAACGATATCACGCGACAGGATTTTGCAGAAGGGTATACCCTGTTTGCTTTTGATATCACACCGGATTGTTGGACGGTCCCCATTTCAATTTGGTAACATAAAGGCAACCTGCGAGTGGAGATGCATTTCGATGAGCCGCTCGAGCAGACGGTCAACGTCGTCGTCTACGGAGAATTCGAGTCGGTTTTGGAGATTGATAGAAACAGAAACGTAGTCTACGACTACTGAAACACGGACATTGTCATGGATACGGAGCAGATAGAACGCCTCCTTGCGGAAGACTCGTACACCAAAAGCATCGTCGTCGGTGTCCTAGCAAAAGACTGTCTGCCTAAGACCGGTATTGTTAGATATCCAGCGGCGTTCGTGTGCAACACTCAAGCGAGCGATAAACCTGGACAACACTGGATCTGCATGTTTTTCACTAATGACAGGCGTGGAGAATATTTTGACTCTTACGGCTTGCCACCTCGACAAGGGGAATTCGTGTTTTTTTTTAGAGAAAAACAGTGTGACTTGGAGTTTCAACGAGAAAACACTTCAGAGCCCACTGTCTAACGTGTGTGGACAATTCTGTGTCATGTATTTGTTGCACCGATGTCGAGGCCTCACCACGAAGACGATTGTGAACGGTTTCGGGAATGACCTCGTCAACAATGACTGCAGTGTATTTGACTTTGTTAAAAGTTGCATGCAATGTCTGCGTTAATGAGATTTGTTAAGAATTTGTATGCATCTCTGCATGCACGTATGCAATGTGCGCGTGCGCGTGCTTGTTGTGTATCGTCTTAATTACAATAAAAAGTCGACACCATTTTGTGAGTTTGCAACGTTTTATTTACATACTTCATATACCAATGTATACAAACACATTATAATCCACCCAAGAGAAAGTGGTATAATAAACATTCTTGTAAACCTTAACTATTTACACAATTCTTGTCAAACACCCAAGAGAAAGTGCCAAGCATCATTTCGTGTCTTGCATAGTCACTTTGTTTCGCATTTTAAATATCATGTCCGATTACATACACGAAATGAAATTATATTTGTTGTTGTTATTGTTGTTATAAATTACAACATACATACATACATAAAATAGGAGTCAGTGGTCGGTTCGTAAACAAACAAATAAACAAACAGTATATAAATATGTATATAAATATGTAAATACCAAATGTCCACAAGAATATGAACGATGACTTGAGGTGGTTTTTAATTTTAAATAAGGCAAGGGGAGGTCGAGATTCCGTCGGGTTGTACTCTTCTTTTAGCATAAAAATATGTTAGCGCCGAACGTTCTTGTATGTATGTAAATATTGACCCGTGTCTTGTTCTAAACCCTCGATTTGTCCCCACCCCGTTTTTTCCGGTCTTTAAAACATCAAAGAATACCTGCTTGTCAATTTTGTTATTTCGTTTATTCAATCCCTTTGTACTGTATTTATCTTTGGCCCCGAAACAATAGTACGTTTTCGAGCACAACCCGACAAAACCTTCACCCTCCCATTCAACTTTAAAAAGTCCCGGTGTTCGTTTGTCGTGACGCATACGCTCCTGGCAACAAGGATGAACTATTACCCATTCCTTGCCGGCTAGCCGACAGGCGACGTATTCAGGAGCGTGCGTGTCACAACAAACACCGGGAAACCATTCCGATCTGTGTTTAAAATAATGAGCTCTTTTTTCGTATGAAACACAATCATCTAAGCATGAGCGAGCTAGTGCCAAGTACGCGGAATCCGTGTCCATTTCGCAATATTGGAAAAGAGGGCGCTCGATGTAGTAATCTAAAAAGTCGTAATAAAATTGAAGCATTCGCAGCTTCGCGTACTGGTAAACCATGAACGCAATTTGAAGAGGGAGGCCGAACGTAATTGATTTTTTGTTGAGTGTTAGTTGGTACACGGTTTCAGTAATTGGATCTAGCTGGCGAAAACGGTGTGAATTTATTCCTCGACTCGCAGTTTGGTCATTACAAAATATAAAAAATTTATGTTTTGATAAATCTGTAGCGCATTTTCCATAGGCACTGTTCCCAATTAATTTCATTGTATCTGCTATTATGGTTTTGTCCGGATGCACGTCACCTTCGCGGCGTGCATCCGAGACGGTGTCGGCAAAAGATGCGAAACACGGACTGGCTTCGTACTCTATAATTTGGTAAACGTGAGAGACGACCAGTCCGTGTTTCAGGTACCATTTTAAAAGTGGAGTTGCTAGTACTATTTTTTCCCGTAATAAGAACCTATTAGTGAACGACGAGGCTGTTTTAAGATGTCGTGTTTTATAGCATACGAATACATGAACTCACCAATGTCATCTCTAGAAATGTTTGCGTTTTTAAAAATAGGTTGCATTTCTGCGAAATAAGTCCGTAAGTGGTCCGGAACTGAAATATCACACTCTACTATCCCAAATAAATTTCCATCAACAATATTTTTCAAAACTTGTTGCTGTGTCATTTCCCATTTCGGATTACAGTTTGGAAATTTTGAATCTAAAAAGTGTTTTATATCTGGACTTGTCCGCATATTTAACCACTGACATTCCCACATTTCAATTACCTCCCCGTAATGTTTTAAATAAGTAGTATTCTTTTTGGTGGTCGACATAAGATCGGCCATCGACTTCCCGTTGACGGTGTTGGTGTGCTCCTCTTGGCATGGGCAACCGTGAAAAAAACACCCGTGAAATTTATAAATAGTTTTCGTCTCTGCACACCATCCGTCAACGGGAAGATGACGATGGCCGATCCTCTGTTCTTTTCCGTTAAATTGGTGTTTAATACAAACATTTTGACTATGAGAAAGCCACTCTAACCATTCTAACGATGTTTTTCCATATTTACGGGACTGTTTTGGTTTAAAGTTGGATTCAGCGGTGCGGTAGATATAGCATCCGGTGGGCATGTTTTGAGAAATGGACCAAAGATAAAGGGCGTTTGCATCATAACCAACAATCGCCCGGCATGGTAAAGAGTGCCTAATGTGGGTTACGCCGACCTCATGATGACGATGAAATATTAAAGAAGGGCCTCCGGTTAGTCCTTTTCTAAGGAGATCATGTAAATGGGAATGCTGTTGGTTAAACAGTGTGAAATATATGTCGCGGGGTAAAGTGTCGAACAAAAATTTCATGGTGAGTCCCGGCACACTAATACCGTCTTTAAACATATCTATGTGGCGCAATTTGTAAAACAGGAATTGTTTTTCAATGGCTTCCAAAAACGGAACGACGTCTCTATTGTTATACCAAATGAGAAAATCACGAAACGTTTTCATGTCGTGATCGCGCCAAATTTGTTCGCAATAAGCGTAATTTTGATCGGAAATATCTTCGTTTTTCAATTCGCTGTGAAAAGCTTCCTTAGGCGGAAGAGATTCGCAGACGAGTTTACTTAACGAAGTCACCCACTCGTAGGGAAAGAAACCTTTTGTCAGAGTGCAGCCGTACGCTTTCAGAAATTTATCGTAACTAAAACCGGGAGCCAAGTAATTAATGATGTCCAAAAATTTTAAGGTTTTCGTTTTCAGACACATGAAATTAGTGTTCCGCATTACAACGAACATATCATTTTTAACATGTCTGTCACGGTCCGCTTTGTGATTCTCGTCGTCGTCGTCGTTGTTGTCGTCTACATCTGTTGTCAGGAGGTATGGCGCGATATATTTTTTAATAAGATTTAAATCATACTTTCCAGAATTGAAACCAATCACTGGTAATTCTTTAAGAAATCCTTTAAGAGAAGCAATTAATTTATAAATATCTTCAGGTGTTATGATTGAAATTTCGGCACCATCATATTCCTCGGCATCATTATCATTATCACTATCATTATCTTTATTAATCACGTCACAAATCGCATCCTCGTTCAATGACCGGTTAGCTGTGGCCGTCTCTAACGCATTTTTCAAACTGTCAAAAACATCTTCATAAACTGTTGTCAAAATTTTGTAAGCAGCATTGCTTATTTTATTGAGATAATTCATGAAACGGTCGACTAATTGGTTCGGGTCACCCTCGTTTATAAAACAACACGGTAAACTAAATCCAGGTACATTTGAACATATACTAACACTGAGGATTTCGTGCCGAGCCAACCAGTCGACTTTTGGACTATTCGGAGGCAAATCGGAATTATCAAAATAACATTCAAAATCAAACGTTGCCCGAAACGGATAAAAACGTAATTCTTCTGAAACATGAATACCAAATTCTCGCATTTTTTGAAAAACAGTTTGACCTACGTGAAAAACGCCACCTGGAAAAACTCGCTTAACTTCTACCTCGCATGTTTGATAAAACTTACTTAAAATAACACATTTGTCAATACATTGTAACTGTTTTTAATAAAAAGCACACTTCAGTATTTTCTTTCTTATAACGAACTGAACTGAACTGCACTGAATGGGAGTATAATTAAAACAGTTTTCATGATACCTACGTAAATGCGCAAAAGCGCGCTACTGTCGTTGTCGTTATAATGGTGTGTGACTATGTTCAAATCACCGTATGGATGTTTTACCTGTTTTTACAATGTCGAGATTGTTGAAAAACCCGTGACCATCACCTTTCAATATGACAGTTCTGTATTTAAACTGTCACATTGAAAGGTGATGTTTCGTAGTTTATAGGGCACTCGTTGGTAGATGTCAATTCGATGAGCAGTTACAATGTTTCCTAACTCGACACTTTGATGTGTGTTGATATTTCCTCAGCGTCACACACAGTATACCACGCGAATAACTTTTTTTTTGTAGAAGTCGGGACCTGGAATCCCGGCCTCTTCTCGCTTGTGTTCTGTGATTCCCCTGTTCTGATACCCGGTCCGCGGCTGTCCTGTTGACTATCGTCAACCTACTTTTGCGGGGATTCTTTTCATTAAATTTAAATTTCTTAATAGCTCATAAGGCCCATTTCGTCATTAAAATCGAGTTCGCTCCTTGATAACAGTGATCAATACCAGAACACGACATCAGAACAGTTTCGTTAGTTTGTCAATTACTCGGCCAACTCAAGAGCCAAGGAAATAGAAATAGTGTCTTCAGTGGTATGGCAATGCATTTTTATTTATTTATAACACCCTTTAAATTAAACAACATACTCTGTTTAATGATGGATTTTCCGTACAAGCAAAATAAACTTAGTGAAATGGACCCCAGCCCACGGCCCTATTGTTGTTTTGGCCTTAACTGGCAAGCTGAAACTACCAGACCCAAAGCATGACATGATAGGCCTACATAGCACTGTGTCCTGTCTTTTTTCCAGTATGGTTTGTGGGTCACCTCATGAGTATGTGTCTCTGAGATTTATTGCTACTTTATGTATATTGTATATGACTAATTCAATTCGCTTTAATGTCCTAAAAAGGATATCCACCATACAGACCATAAACTGCGGGTTAATGGATAGCTGCAGCATTCTTTCATATAGCAGATTGTTAACAATTATACAGACATATATATATATATATATATATATATATATATATTTATTTATTTATTTTGCCAGTATCATTTAATGTGTATATATAGGCACTATATGTAAGCAACGCCAGACTACATTCCAATTTAACATGTAATGCATGTTGAAAATGGCAATAAATCTTTATTATTATTTACCAGTTTGTACAGAGCATATTAAGCATACAGAACACTGCTGAGAACTTTCTGCCATGACTGATAGTAAATTAGTGTAGACGTGATAATGATGGCATTTAGTATACGCAGGACCAGGATGTGTAATTTGCATGTATCTAACATGCTGTTATGCTCTTAAGTGACTTTCAATCAGGACTTTTGCCATTATTAATTCAGAAGAGAAGGAAATGTGTCTCTGAGAATTAGTACATATTCAGTACAAATTACTAAATGCTGACAGACGTAGGCATCTTTAAGAAATACAATCGCTTCCTATCCAGGAGTTTGCAGAGATGGTGCTTCGGATGTTGGTAACGAGATGCAGTCATTACTTGCGGCATGCACCGCGTGTCACTGGACCGACAACAGCGTCGTCTCTGTAGCATCCTGAATCAGCCTGAGAATCTTGGATCCGTGGCTCTTTGCCGC
Organism: Ridgeia piscesae; assembly: GCA_025642075.2. Taxonomy (NCBI): domain Eukaryota; kingdom Metazoa; phylum Annelida; class Polychaeta; order Sabellida; family Siboglinidae; genus Ridgeia; species Ridgeia piscesae. The sequence continues at coordinate 189,466 of JAODUO010000892.1, read as the reverse complement.
TACTACAATCTGACTTGTACGGCACAGTTTGCTGGGGCAGGAAACATCTCCATCAGCCAGGTTCGAGGCTATGCAAAGAAAGGAGGCGGAAGGAGGGATAAAGGTGTGTTCTGTTTGCAATCTAATTAACATCAAAGGAAAACTCATTGTTTGATCCAAATTGAAATAATAATAATATTGATTGTTTACATCGGTGCAGTTAGGCTCAGTCTAATGTTTAAATTTGTGATGTTTTGCATTTGAATCCTAATTAATAGTTAAGCAGTAGTGCAACATTGTTATGCACCATGGTTAATCACTATTTCAGTTATTTAGTTAGACATATCAAGTAATCATAATCAAATATGTTATGATGGATCAGCGTGTGATATTTAAGGCTTTGGACAGTGTAACTTTATGTGAATAGACCTAATTGTCCTAATGTGGAAAACAAATAATCAACTACCAGGGTAGTATGTCCAGGAATTGTTTTCTGAGTAAGTCATAGGCATGGTAATTTTGTAGGAGTAATTACTGCAAAATATTTAAATTTCAGGCAAGAAAGATGGAAAACCTGCAGTGAGTTTGTCACCTGAAGAGCTGAATGAAATCGTAAATTTTGAGAAAATGAAGAGTCAAATGGACATGGCTTTGGAACACATGAAGCAGGAGTACTTCACACAACTCACAATCAGGAACACATCAGGTATGTTCATGAACACATGAAGCAGGAGTACTTCACACAACTCACAATCAGGAACACGTCAGGTATGTTCATGAACACATGTAGCAGGAGTACTTCACACAACTCACAATCAGAAACACATCAGGTATGTTCATGAACACATGAAGCAGGAGTACTTCACACAACTCACAATCAGAAACACGTCAGGTATGTTCATGAACACATGAAGCAGGAGTACTTCACACAACTCACAATCAGGAACACATCAGGTATGTTCATGAACACATGAAGCAGGAGTACTTCACACAACTCACAATCAGAAACACATCAGGTATGTTCATGAACACATGAAGCAGGAGTACTTCACACAACTCACAATCAGGAACACATCAGGTATGTTCATGAACACATGAAGCAGGAGTACTTCACACAACTCACAATCAGAAACACATCAGGTATGTTCATGAACACATGAAGCAGGAGTACTTCACACAACTCACAATCAGAAACACATCAGGTATGTTCATGAACACATGAAGCAGGAGTACTTCACACAACTCACAATCAGGAACACAATGTTGTCCATATTGACCCTTGACTAACACACCAACGCATTTTTATCCTTTGAGCCTCCAACAGACTAATTGCACCACTCTGCATCTGCCATTAGGATGTACGATGTTCGCTGTTAGCTGCAATATCGCTGGAACTGATCAAGATGTATTTTTCTAATTTTGTACATATATAGACATATCTTACATTGTTGGTGTTTTCCAGTATATCCCCGCAGTGAAACTGGCGCTGGATAAGTCTGGAATGAATGTGAATCCACAGCAGGATGGAACTTCCCTCTTTGTTCCCGTTCCAAAGTAAGTACGGCCGCCAGACTCGCATCTGTTTCTTCTGTTTTTAAGACTACCTGTCTACAAGGCTGCCTGCCTTCAAGACTGTCTGTCTTCAAGACTGGCCAACTGATATGACTGTGGTTTAATTTAGGGGGGGGGTTAGCTAGCCATTATGTTAATTTAGGTGTGGTTAGCTGGGCATTATGTTATTTAAGACCTTTGTAATAAAATAACAAGACATTGCTTGCATTTGGAAGCCTGTGAGGTGATCGTTCATAACATTGGAAGTTTTTCAAGTACATTAAAATTCAAATGTGTCACATTTTCAGAACTTGAGGTATCATCACCATAGGGCATGCGAAAAAGCTCATCACCTCAGATAAATGAGTGTTGTAATATACATTAATTTACTCTCTCAACAAACCTTTTATAAAAAAAATTGTACAGATGTATGTGATTTGTGTATCCAAGGGGCCTGGGGCCTGTGGATGTGCCTCCTACAATGTGTGAATTTGGTACGCCTGCAAACTGGAGTGGAAGCTGAAGCTATGCGGTATCAATAAAAATGTAGACTACACAATTTGGTTCAAAGGCCAGTAGAGGTTTTTGTGCCCTCAAGACGATTTCTGAATCTGACCCTCTATGTGATATTTTATTTGTCTGTATTAATGGGTGGGTATACTTGTTAAATTGTATATAAGTAAAGACATCATAAAGTAAAAACTTTTTACCAAAACTATTTCATGAAATTGACTAAAAAATAATGGCAAGCACAATATAAGTATAACTACAGGTACAATCACTGCACTTGATATATGTATTTATTTCATCAGATAACAAGCAAAGCAGCAATAAAAAAATGAAAACGTGTTAGGTAAATGTAAAAAAAGAGTTACTTTTATAAATATTCGTATCATCGAGCATCCAGCACATGGTATATCAAATACTAATTAGTTCAAAAACATGAATCCCATTCATTAGGCTTTCAAATTATGCCTTTTACAGAGAATACATTAGCTTTAGCAAACATGTGCTTAGTGATACATGTCATGGGAAAATTGTTCAATATTATGAAAGAATTGTCATACTAAAACATATTTCTGGAAATTTACTTTTGCAAAGAGTTCACCCATAACACACACACACACACACACACACACACACACACACACACACACACACACACACACACACACACAAAATTGTTACAGAAACATGCTGTAAATAGATATCATATACATACTATGTACATATAATAACATTATGTACAGCACTTTGACCATGTTGGATATTGTGCTTTAGAAATAATAAATATATTACATAAAGTAACTAGATTATACTTTTTTTTAAATCAGTAGATAATAATTTTTTTAATTTAATGCTATGTATCTTTACACCTAAAAAGTGGCTAAACTAGTCAGGGTCCTTGTCATGTGGCTGAGAGTTACATGTGCAATTGCGATATGTTTACTCAATTCTATGAAGAGTACTGGCTAGAGATAGTGGTGAACAGAGATGGAGTGAGTACAATACAAATGTACTCGAGTATGAGTACGATTACTTTGAACATGCATGAGTACGAGTACGATGTACTTTACAATATACTCGAGTACGAGTATGTTACTTTAGAATGTAATCATGATTACTTTCATGATTACTTTAATGAATATCCTGTTTCTAACATAAAGGCGACTTTCATGGAATCCCTAGGTGTCATTCTTCTTTTGTTGTTGTGTCACTAATGTTCCAACTGATTACTGCTATCCACTATCCAGGTGTTATTATTATTAATAATTAGACGACTTTCTCAGGTATTGGATGAATCATTTAATGCTGGATTAATAATTTAATTTATGGTTTCTGAATAAAATACAAATAGGAGGCATTTAAGAATTTCAAATACACATGATCAAATACATTACAATAACAACACTTCAAAACCAGGGGGGCGTATTCAAAAGAGTATCCAATTCAAATATATATATATGTATATATGTAGTATATCAGATGGGGGTCAAATACATTTGTATTTGAAAGTATTTAAATACTGTTTTAAATAGTTGTATTTGTTTAGGAATTAAAAGTATTTGTATTTAAATACCTTCCTAAAATATTTGACTTTTGCAAATATTTTTTCAAATCCATTGTCAGTATCAACATTTCTTTTTCACTGTCACATGTAATGCCTGCCAAACTGATTACCTTAATGCACTGCAACTTCACCCAACAGTGCTAATTACTGATGAAGACACTTAACAACAGGCTTCCCCCTGGCCCTGCAGTGACCACAACTTGTGTTTGCTCAGAGCCAGAGGATGGATTAGCACCTAACAGTGACCATAGGTCAATATCCCTTTTGTTCTTTAGTCAGGCTTCAATCTGGCATCAGGCTATTCTGGTTTCCTGGCTGACCTGACTTTGAAGTTAAGCCTTCCTCACAACATCCTAGCAATGATTAGCAGTGTCTCTTCTGAGGGCAACATAGGCATTTTATTATGGACCTTCTGGATTAACATACAAACAATATATTTTGGCCTTTACCTCTTTCAGTCAGTTGTCATTGTGATGCAGTTAGCAATAACAATACTCCCTATCACTGGTCTGCCTGTCATCATATGATTAATTATGCCTATAAACTAGATGTCTCAATATATGTGTTGCTTTTCTTTTACCTACATAGTAATAAAAAATGAAAAGTATTTTAAAAAGTATTTGAAATTCTTTTCAATGTATTAAATACATTTAAATTTAAAAAGTATTTGTAATTGTATTTTAATCCCTCAAGAATATTTGTCTGGATGGGACAAACGCAGAATATAGTTGTGGATTTAGACAGGTTTACAGTTTGCACTTAATTAAACATAATAGACAGGGATTTAGCAGCTAACCGCCCAGACCCAGTCAGGATTCTGGAAATATGACCAGTCATTCACACCATACTGACAGAGCAAACAGTACAGGTGGGGCTGTGGCCTGGCTTCTAAAATTACAAAGCAAGATGTTAGGGGATGCCTCTTTTCTCCTGCAGTGCTTCCCAGGGACTGTCACAATATAACTTATATGTGATGTGACTTCTCTGGGAAGAGAAGGTATTAATTAGGGAAATCTGACTGAATATTTATTTAACTGAAATGCTAAACAGTAATAGAAAATGAATACCTTGATTATTATTACATTTATTAGATTACTTCTAATATTGCCATTTTATCTGTCTAATATATTTGCTTGCAACTGTTCATGTGAAAAAAATGTAATATGAGAAGTAATCGTGAGTACGATTACTTTGGTAATGTACTCGAGTACAAGTACGAGTACTTTGCTTCGTACTCAAGTACGAGTATGAGTACTCAAAAAGTACTCCATCTCTGGTAGTGAATACTTTTCTTTTGTACAATTAGTATTTTCACATATTAATTTCAGTGTGGCGGAATGTTTCCCACATTAGTAGAAATGTTCAATATAACAGGTCTGAGTAATATATATATATATAACATGTGGGCATGCAAATTTTATAACATGAATAAAACAATTATATTACCATGGTATTGACTTTGGCTAAATAAGTGTGTCGTCACATATAAAATATCATACATGTCAGAGCCATGTTAATTGTCACTTTTTTCTTGTATAGGCAGATGCAGATGTACAGTAAAATGCCAGGAAGCTGGTATGCAGTATCATCAAAGAGAGAGAACTCGCACAATGTCATCGATATCCAAGCTGATGTAGTTCACTAAAGAATGTCGAACCTGTCGAACAGTGTCGAGAGAGGTTGACCAAAGGCTTATGCCATGTTTGACAGACCATGGCATCCACCGTTCCATCACCAATTGCAAAGCTAGTCAGGCTTCACCATATTCGCATGTCAAGCACTCTGCATTCTGCATTGGTCTCTAGTCAGTCAGGGTATCTGACCGGCATGGAAGCCAGTGTACACACCACCAGTACTGTGGAGTCTGTCACGATGCAACACACAGTACAACTGGGATCACTTCACTTGGTCGACATTCAAATACTTTACATTTAATATGCAGCATCTTGCACGGCTCATGGTTGTATAATCTTGTCCACAAATACAACTGTCCTGTATAGCATATTAACTTGTTGAACTAGTGGTAGTAAGCATTGTTCAGTTTCTTGTTGACCTGTAAAAAACATGTATTCAATTTCAGTAAAAAAAACATGCATCATGGTAGTGGAGTTGGGAGTAAATAATGATATGCCATGTAATAACTATTACATGGTGTACACATATTCATTTTTGACACTTTATGTCAAACATGAATATGTGAGGTTGTCTGGTCAAAGCAAATGTTTGAAATTTACTAAATAAGGTTATTGTTCATAATATGTATGTCTACCTTCTTCAACACTGTATTATTGATTGTTTTAGTCATCGCTGCAGTATTTCCCCTGCTATAATTATGATGAGTGAGGTGGACTACCTCAGTGTTTTTCTAAGCCAATTTGCTCAAAATATGCCAGGATGGCCACCTCATAGGTATTTCTTGCTATAAACATGTTTACACTTGTAGCTGTGCATTTGTGTCCTGTCCTCTCTATTTCCCAGGGAATAAGTTAAAACATCCTTCCGAATGCACCATTTTGAAGGTAATTTAAAAAATTGATCTACGTAGCTATGCCCTCCGACTGCATTAATGTCTGTGTTTGCACACTGGGTATAATATGCATTATACAAGACTAACAAGAACAAAGGTCATTCTAGTTTTCCATGTTCAAGATAATATGTGAATGAAAACAATGTGTATTTAAATGGACATATTAAAATATTTTGATAATTTATACGTTGTTGATTGTTAAAATGTTTAAATTACCTGGATTGATCAGATGTGAGCTTCCCGCAGACTACATATCCTCCCGGCATCTACCATACCCATGTGACTGCCTTAATCTTAGCCCCTCCTCTGCCTTGTCTCACTTTTGCATTGTAGTCTGGCCTGTAGCAATATTATAATTCGAATACATTATGCATTCATATACTGCTGTGATGAAAATGTTGATATTTGAAAACAGCTGGCACGTGTGAGTTGAGAGGTACCAGGTACATAGACTACAGCCAGGCATCGTTAACTACAATGGAAACAAGTGCAAGAATGTTATATGTAATACTTGCATGATATAATAGTGTACACCTATTGTATTCACATTTTAATCAATCATCGCTGTCATAAAAATCTAAATTATTTTGCATAAAATGTAATGGAAATAACAACATTCAGTAATAGTACTGAAATGTGAGTCGCAAAACACTGTTTTAATAATTGTGAGATTAATGTTATTCTCTGTTAACGAGATAATGGATGCTCCCCCTAAAAATACAACGCTTCTTGCCCGACCAACAAGAGCCTACTACCAGTCCCCCATGTCAATTTTATTTATAATTTCGTCCCTCCCGTCATCTATTCTCTATGGATATGTACTTTCGCAATTACTATG